>OX276376.1:21987504-22320004 GCA_946251855.1 Alsophila aescularia | reverse complement strand
TTTCGCAGGGCAGGCGTGTTTTTAGCTGTTAAACTATTTCTTCGAATTTAACAATATGGGTATCAAATTAAAGTGATTGTTAAGCACATTCTTACTGTATATAATTTATTGGCAAAATCTCTTTTTTGGCAGGGCTGGCTTGTTTTTTTAGATTGTAAGCTAGTTTTTTTGTACTGACTTTTTGTTACTTACCTACTGCTAAGTAAAGATAAAGATACTAACCTAAATGTGTACTAGATGTATGCTGGATTAATCTTAATCGGTTCAAGGAATTTCTTGAATTATTGTGGCAGTATGGAGTTGGCAGAAAAAAAGAAAGAAAAAAAAGATGCCTATAATTATAAAATAGAATACGTTTTAACTAGATCCGACAGTGGGTCGAAAATAACAACGAATCTACGCTAAAGAAAATATCGGACCTACTCTAAATAGTAGATATCTTCTCATATTGAATCGTTAACATTGGAACTTAATAGAGTAGATCACAAGGGAACGCCCAAAGAACATTAAGTCATCCGTGCAATTTCCAGGGTCACTGAAGAGAACTAAATTGTTCATTTTCTTATTTTCTTCCAAGTAACTAGCTCAGCATCTAGAGAACATCTGGTATCCTTCAGTTAAATTAACATCACAGCTATATCGCGAAACAAGTAGATTGGAAGCTGCTGGTAGATTGTGTTACTCGTCTGATACGTGAGGTATTGTTTTTTTATTAATATTGGGGCACATTAACAAGAAAATATGACTAATGCTAACTACTACTCATTAAATAGTTGAACACTTATTTCAAGTTACAGGTTTATGTATATTACCTACTAGCTTAGGCCCGCTACTTAGTCCGCACGGACTACAGTTTATAGCGAAAAAAGCATCTTAAGTTCATAGATATTAAAAACCAATACAAAAGTAAGTATAGCACCAATGCTCTCGATTTTTTTTTGACAGACTTGTTATTTCGTTTCCATGGCAACCGTTCTTTACAGAGAGTAATCAACATATTCCAGTTTTTCCCGGGAATTTTACCATTTTCCGGGATAAAAAGTATCATTTGTTTTATTCCAGGGTATAAGCTATCTCCATTCATCAAAACCCGTCCAGTCGTTATCGCATTAAAATTTCCCAAACAAACAAACAAACAGACAACGTTTCACTTTTATATTTTGCTATGGATTATGATTATAAAGTACGGACCAGCTGGACAACCTATTTGAAGTTACATGTACTCTTATTTATTCTATGGTTACATGTTTGTAGATATTATCTGTTATTATCATAAAGTACGGACCAGTTGGACAACCCATTTGAAGTTAGATACAGGTTTATAGATATTACATAACAATTATCATTAGATAGATAACTCTTTATTGCACTAAAAAACTTAAATTATGGCACATCAACCATGACCTTAAAATAGTACAAACAGCGGCCTTATCATTAAGCAGCGATCTCTTCCAGGCAACCTTAGATTAGAAAGCGAGAACATGAAGATTAATTAACGATAGTATCATTATAAATTACGGAGCAGTTGGACAACCTATTTGAAGTTACATATTTGCAGATATTACCTATTATCATTATAAAGTAGGGACTAGTTGGATAACTTATTTTGACCTATTTGAAGTTACATGTTTATAGATATTACCTATTTATCATTATAAAGTACGGACCGCTAGTTTCAACTAATAGGTACATTAAACTTGCAAATGAAGACCTCTATATATCAAAAACACACAGTAGGAAAACTTGTTGAGTAATAAGATCTGGTACAAGCTTCTCATCTAAGGGTGGCTAGTGAGCAGAGTGGATTCATTCCGTTTTATTGCAGCTGTGTCGGATAGGACACCTAGGGGAATTCATATAATCGGATAACCTAGCTTTCGTGGCAATGTGAATGATGACATTGTTTTCTTTTTTGCATCATAATATCTCATATTAGGCCAGCGCTTATCGACAGGACTCGAATATTTTGTCATTTAACTGTCCACCAAATTTTAGGGTTCCGTGCCCAAAAGGCATATACGGAACCTATTTGCTTTTACGTTTTTCAAGATTGTAGAACCTAGCCTAAATGAAATAAGATAGGATATTCATAATATTATTATTTAGATCCGTGACCCTAAATATGTTATTTTTTTTAAATTATTTACTGAGCGAGCGCGAAGCGCGAGCAAAGCGTCTCTGCTTCAGCTTGTGCAAAAATTCTTTCGTATGTCCGGATGTCTGTCCGCCTGTTCTCCTTTGCAGGTCGCATTTCTCAACCGATCTAGACGAAACTTGGTATAAAGGTTAAGCTGATTTTAAGAATTTTTTAGTTAATAAGTATGTTGGTAATATAACATTCTTAAAAATCGTGTCTGTCTGTTTGTCTGTAGGTTTGTTCGCGCATCACGTCAAAACTATTGGACCGATTGCAATGCAGTCACTGTGGGACAGCTTAGGGTTTGACTTAAAATCTGGGATACTTGGTATCTCAGTCCGATGAGTAGAATATAGATAGTTGTTTTTTCTATAAAACACACACGTAGTACACTGAATGCAACAGACAAGCAGATCCTTAATAAATAAGGTATAACCCATATCCCGAAACATGTTTCAAGTTTTTTGTCCATGTTTCGTACACGTCACGGGCACACCACACATATGCACAAAATACGTTAGATTTGATACAAAACTAAAAGTACGTGTGTGTTGTAGTAAAACAAATGAGTCATAGCTCAGCGAATAATTTTGCTCAAGGTCTTGCAATCTTATAAAATTAAATAAAATTACTGAAGGGATGTGCACATGCGTGTAATGGAGAAGATATTTACAGTGGAGTGAGTTTAGTATTGAGCAAATGTACGTGGACGATTCGCGGTAGTAGGAGAAGCCTAGCAATCGATAATAAACTTTTTGACAGCTGAAAGAGTTTTGATCAAATGTGTATATTGGTATTTGGATTTTGGAATAGCACATAGGTACTTATAACATAGAGAAATGACCAAGCGTGCGAAGCCGGCCGGTACAGGTAGTTGAAAATATGTCTTATATTTTTTATAGTTTTTTGTTTAGATTATTTTTCTTCAATCTACCAACTAAATTTCGCGGTTCATATAATAAGTCTTATGGCTAAGGAAATAAGGTATTTAAATGAATCTTGAATTTGCGAGCCAAAACTCGCATCTTGGCCAGTTATTATTAGCTTAGATCAGCCGTGGTCATTTAATTTGATCCGCGAAGGTCAATAGGTTAGTGCAACGACTAAAATAAAAAACCAGCCAAGTGCGAGTCAGACTCAAGAGTCCTGTACAAACTTGTAGTTCGTCCATCGTTGGACTCATTCCATAACTTTTTTTTAAAGTAGTTTTTTTGTGATATACCTAACCACAAAATTTCGGTTTTCCGATTTTTCCAAAGTCAAAATATTTTATTGTAAATAGGCAAAATAATACTACTTTTACAAGTCAAAATTAAAATTTCATGAACAAGGATATACATAAAATATTATTAAATGATCATACTAATAACATTTTTGGTAAACTAAGTATTCTTTGAGTTTGAAAAATAAAATTTCCCTTTCATGTGCGAACAGAGTTAAATCTCACACTGGAAAAGGAAATACCCTTCTGACTCTACCATTCTTCGGAAATACGCCCGTTAGAGAAGAGAGCACCAAGAAACTCTACGGAGATGTATTTTTTCCATATTTGTTAATTCTTTATATGTTTTTTCAAATGTCTTATATGTAAACTACAAATATATAACATAATGTTTTTTTGACAAAAACGTGAACAACCGACTTCAAAAGCTCGTACTTCGCGAACGCTCGAACCAAATTTTTCTTATTAATGGAACTGGTTAAAAAACTACTGAACCGACTTTGATAAAATCTATGGGACTAACCTGAAAGTATATCCTTGCAATCAAAAGAATAATTTTCGAAATCGGTTCATAAATCACGGAGTTCTGAGGTAACAAACATTTAAAAAAACATACGGGTTGAATTGAGAACCTCCTCCTTTTTTGAAGTCGGTTAAAAAGATAAATGCGACAGTGAGATTTCCCAGAATCATCAAACAATTTCATTTTCTTATGCTACAGTCATATGAATACAATCTTAGCAATCTCTATTGCTTCTTTCCAAATTTCATGATTTTAGGTTAACGGGAAGTACCTATAGGTTATTCCCTTACGCGTGTCAAGCGGCATAAACGGGCATATCTTTTGATTACGTTGACATAGAAGTTACTTATTTTTATAGCTCCATGGGGTTGCCATACTTGAGTATTTGATATTAATTTCCACTTCATATCTCCACGTGTTTATGAGAAAAAGGGTCTTGACAGACAGACAGACGGACTGACGGACAATAAAGTGATCCTATAAGTATTTTTTTTGAGGTATGGAATCCTAAAAAACCCAAAAATAGAATATTTAAAAAAATAATTACATGCCTTAAAAAATCAATTTGTACCGTAAATCGCCCTACTCAAACTCAAAGCTATTGAGTGACGGCAGCTTGCCGGTCATTTTAGTCGTAAAAAGTACGGAGGAGTCATAAAAAAGCTATAATGATAACGGTACAGGGAGAATTTATTAAGATAAATGAAGGTTAAATACCTATTTAGATTTCTTAAGCTCGGGATAGAGCCTTAACTATAGCTTTCGTTTTAAGTCGATGATTAACTTCAATGTCTTTACTTAAGTTTACGCGTGTTTAATTTTTGTGAATAATTTTATTTAGCTGAGGGTCTTGAATTCAAGGGAAATTTCAATAATGGGAAGACTTTTTTCCAAAACTGTATACCTATGAGTTTTTTTAATACATCAAAAATGCTTTAGGATTTTTATTAAACCTCAAAGTTCAAAGTATTAATTATACGTAGGCAACATATTAAGGCACTTCTATTAGTCAAAACAGAACGACAAGAAGTTAAAAAAAATGTGGTATTACTTTGACTTCGAGACAGGTATAATAATTGTAATACACAATAATACACATACCACACACAATTAACAAAAAATTGGATAAAAATGATAGTAATCAATAATAACCTAGGCTGGACAAGATCCCACAAGCAGCACCAGTTCACGAGTAGGTATGACTTGAGTACCAGCTAGTACCTTACTCTATCTCCCCCCTCCCCCCTTTAAACCATTATGTCATCTATGTCAAAATAGTTTATGAAATACCAAACAACATATTACTTTTAAAATATTAGGAAATTCCTCCTAAAAACGTCTTTTTACAAAAAAGCTACATTGTGGTCAAAAATACATGCCTCTACATGTGGAAAGAAAGATTTTGATTAAACACTGGTCTATAAAAAACCTTTCCTAACATTTGTACGTGGGTGGCGTTAAAAACGCGCATGTAAGTGAGTGATTGCCACCCATCCTACATTCACGAGCGTGGTTTAGACGGCACACATCATAATGTATTGCAGCTTATCTTTCTTGGATTTAACGAAATTTGTGATCGTTTACCTCAACCAGCGTTTCGTCTTTTAAAAAGGTTTTTCTAGGACAACGTTAATGTGCGCAAACATTTTCTCTGCATATAAGAGAAGAAGAACTGAAGTGGACAGTTTGCCATGCCTGCTCATAGAACCGATAGTTGGGGTAGAACGATTCTCGAATGCCGACCACGGATTGGAAAACAGACTATAGGAAGGCCCCCCAAGAAGGAGGATCTACGACCTGGTGAGAGTTGCGGGGAGCCACTGGTTGCAATCAGCTAACAACTGCTCGTTGTGGAGTTCTAAGAGGAGGAGAGGTTTAGCAGTGGATGCCTTCCAACTGATGATAACAAAGAATATTGGTGGTTTTTCTTAAAAAAATACGCGACTGACTAGCCTTCAAACTGCTCTGTCACACTGGTGTGATGATTAGGAAGAAAATTTACTAACCGTCACACCAGTATTAAGGATAGGAATACGCGTTTACTAACCTTAACACCGTTGCTTAGTATTTTCTCACGTTCACACTCATAACTGACCACGACCGACCAACCTTCACACTGCTCTGATACATTGGTGTGATGGTTAGGAAGAAAATTCACTAACCGTCACACTAGTATTAAGGATAGGAATACGCTTTTACTAACCTTAACACCGTTGCTTAGTATTTTCTCACGTTCACACTCATAACTGACCACGACCGACCAACCTTCACACTGCTCTGATACATTGGTGTGATGGTTAGGAAGAAAATTCACTAACCGTCACATTAGTATTAAGGATAGGAATCCGCTTTTACTAACCTTAACACCGTTGCTTGGTATTTTCTTACGTTCACACTCATGACTGACCACGACCAACTAACCTTCACACTGCTATTATATATTTATACTTGCTGCGCCTTGCGGTTTCTCCTGACAGGAGTCAAAGAAACCATTTAGTTAAAAAAATAACGCCTAATGACCAGTTACAATAGAAAGAAAAGCAGTTCTAACTTGTAGCAAGCATTCTTCGTATTGAAGCCAGATTCTAAAAGGACCACGATTACACAACACCAATCACGATTCGAACTTAGTATTATTTTCGATGCACACTGGTCTTATTTGACCTGCAGTAGAAACTGAACGGTTATATGAACGGTAAATGCTCGGTGTTTCACTACGTCATAGAATCAGAAATGAGGAAATCCGTAGAAGAACGAGTTTACCGACATAGCTCTCAGAGTTTGCAAGTTGAAGTGGCAATGGGCAGGCCATATAGTTCGCAGATCCGACAACCGCTGGGGAATAAAGGTTCTCGAATGGCGACCACGAACAAGCAAGCGAAGTGTGGGGAGACCCCCCACACGATGGATCGACGACATTGTAGCCATCGCAGGAAGTTGATGGATGGAGGTGGCACAAGATCGCTCGTCATGGCGCTCTTTGGGGGAGGCCTATGTTCATCAGTGGACTTCTAAAGGCTGACATGATGATGATGATGATGATGATAAACTGAACTTCAGGTGAATTGATTCCGTGTACTGAACAAGCACATGCATTTATTTCGGGATTCTTAGTATTGACTTGGTATCGTCAAATCACCAAACCTGTGATTGAGTTTTTTTTTTAGATCTTGTCAATAAAACGCTAAGTTGATCGTTAATTCAGAACAAACTCATTAAGACAAATAAATGATCTTAGTAATTTGGTTTAGCAAATCAAGACTTTGGTTTACCTGACCTTGAAAGGTGACCTTGAAAGCACTTGATAGCCAAGGACTTTTAAAGGAAAACCATTGTTGACAGCTTTTTATATTTGCTTTGTAAAAATAGACAAGGAAAACATATTCACAAACTTTATCAATCAATATCAACACATAGTATAAAACAAAGTCGCTTGCCGCCGTCTGTCCCTCCGTAAGGCTTAATCGGATTTTAATGCGGTTTTCATCAAAAGATAGAGTGATTGATGAGAAACGTACATCGAGTACGTATAGTTAGATTTTGTTTCGTGTTAATTTGTTGAAATATGACGATAAATGTTCAAGATTTCGGAAGAAATCAATGCATATTGATAAAACAAAGTCGCTTCCCGCTGTCTATTTTAAACTACGCAACGGATTTTGATGCGGTTTTCATCAATAGATAGAGAGATTCAAAAAGAAGGTTTATACGTAGAGTCAGGGACGTATTTTAAGATTTGGCGCCCCGTGCCTTTAAGGTTTGCCGGCCCATAAATTATGTAAAACAAAAACCGGACAAGTGTGCAAGTTGAATTCGCGTGGAGAGGGTCCCGTATGATGAATCATTATTTCAAACTATTGAGAGATTTACCATGTTATTTTAAGACTATAGACTTCATATTTTTTCTAATTTTTAACGCTCAGTGGTTTCGGGGATTTGTTGAAGAATGGTAAATTTTCTTCTATTTTCTTAAATAACTTTAAAAAATACATGTTCACAATTCATTTCTTTACGTTAGACGTGTTACAAAGCGGCCACTTACAAAGCGGTCTAGTAGACTCGGATAATTTTTGTCTGTGACAGAAGGACAGACAGACATTCACAAGAGTAATGAGGGTTTCGTGTTTTTTCATTCGAACTTAAGGAACCCTAACAAGTGAAATTCTTTTAATTAGAATTAAATCCCATACAAAAAAATAAATAACTTTTTTGTGTAGCACTAATTGGTTGACTAATGATACATAAGAAATCGCGAGCGGGAAATTTTTAAAACAATTATTGCCGTGATAAAATAAAATATCGTGCCAAGTCATGTAGAAAGGATAGTTAAGCGAGAGCACATCGAGCGCGTTTTTTTAGCTGTCTCTAAGTGTAAAACTAAAACATAATTCAAAATGATGGTAAAAAGGATAGATATATCATAAAGAGCGAGCGTAGCACTAACGTAAATGTTGAGGTATTTGTATTAGTGTAAAAACTTGTCATGATTTCAAATCATGTAAACATAATGACTCCAAGTAAATAAGCGCGAGCGAAGTGATAGCGATTTTTTTTAGCTATTTATTTTAGTACATTGCTGGCAAGTGAAGTAAAAAAGCAATAAAATTAAAGATAGGTTACTAATTACGATTAAAAAAGGCGCCTTAAGATAAGCGCGAGGGGCGACTTCCGCCGCTCCTTGCAACCTGCCGCCCCGGGACATGGCCCTTTTGGCCCTAGGGTAAATACGCCTCTGCGTATAGCTTGATATTCTTTTGATTTAATTTGTTGTAATATACCGATTCAAGATGTCGGAAGAAATCTAGCCGACTGAGAGCTTTTTGAATTTGGAAAATTAAAGTTTGCTATGAGAACTCGCATAGGTACGGGCCTTGTAAAGGAGTTTATTCAGAAACCCAACTGGCAACCATAGACAGAAGACAAAAAACAGGCACGATATCCCCGTCCCCGTATCCTATTGAAAAGAACATGAAACCAAAGACCGCATTTGGTGTTATTTGATCAGTTCCGTATTTTATCATTTTCAACACAACACAAAAATGTCGTCAAACAATTTTTCCCCGAAGCGGAGTGAAGGTCGAGTGTGCTAGAACTAAATTTTCACCCATTTTTTCTAAATTACACCTATGCGAAGCCAGGGCGGGTCGCTAGTTCTTTATATAAAAAAGTATAGTCGAATATATTCATGCTATTTATTATCATAATCAGCTGTAAAACATTCAAAGCTGAAAATCGGCCTTCCAAAAAGGGAGTTTTGTCATAATCAGCGCGCTTGACGGCGTCCTTGTGACGCCGTCAAGCGCGCCTTTTATTATGTATTGCATTAGCTGTGCTTAAAGTTGCTGCCAATCTCCTGCATACCCTTTGATGGTTCTTACAGCACCCGCGGAATGAAAAGGGGGTAGTCCTGTTGTTATGCCTTATAATTACATACATTATAAACTGGCGGACATCCGGACATACGAAAGAATTTTTGCCCAAACTGAAACGGAGACTCTTTGCTCGCGCTTTGCGCTCGCTCGGTCAATTAAAAGACCTAAACAAAGATGCGCCCTGTGAGGTTGCTAAGCCCGTTCCAACCTAGATAGCTCTTCAAAACAGAATATTTACGTCAAGTTAATAACATTATATCAAAGGCTGTAGACCGAAGTAACCACAAAACTGGTCAAAGCGCGTACGTAGTACAGATTAGGTGACGTTGGCTAGAACTACGCAAGTTGTACCGTACCTACTGTAGGTGTACTGTCGTCCGGGCTCTGTCGTGATACCGCAAAGGAAATGCTCGACGGACCGTCCGCGTCGTTGGGTCTATCTTTACCTTTGAGTAACCGGTTTTTGTGTCGTGTGGTGTAGTCGGTCTTTGACGTAACGCTTATAATGCTTGTGGGGCTTAGTCCAAAAATGTTGCCCTTTGAAAATTAATTATCTATACATATATTTAGTTTACCTGCATGAGGATAGTTTTAGCTGGTTAGTTTTTTCGTAAACAAGGGATACCGTTTAACGGTTCAACTCTATCAAATGGTAGAATATGCAGCCCCGCTTCATTCAGAATAAAAATTAAATAAGCACAAATTAAAAATGTACATAACCCCCGACTTCGCACCCCCCATTATAGTTAAGGAGCATCTCAATCATATTAATTTTCAAACATAAAAATCGTTCCATCCGTTTGAGAGCTACGGTCGTCACCCCCATTCTCCCCCCCGCCCCATTAAAACCAACCCCTAAGAACCATCTCGTTTACCTCAGCTTTGAAACATGAAAAACCGCAGCAAAATTGGTCCATTTGTTAGGAAGCTACGATTTTCACCCCCTTTTATTATGTAATGACTTACCACGGGATTGTGGTGCCTCATTAATATTACAATCTAGCCTTAAGACTAATAAGTAATTTTACTTTAACCTAAGCTGCTAAGTAGAGTATATACTAAGAATGTGTACAATAACACTTTTCTTAATGTCACTATTTAAGGGGAAGTCACTTTGTTCTTGTGTTTATTTGATTTGCACTAATTGATACTACATTGTCACTATCATATCACTAAACTAACTCAAATGGTTTTGTCCGTTTGAGTCTTCTCACGATGCCCGTGTTGTCGAGGAGCTGGATAGCCTCGAAGTTCACATGATGATGAAGCCTTCGTTCGTGAGCTTCGGCAACTTTTTTAATAACCTTAGTAACGAGATCCACCTTCAGGTCTCGATGGAGGTCGTTACTTCTGATGTACCACGGTGCATTAACGATGCCTCTGAGTACTTTATTTTGGAAACGTTGAATGATCTGTATATTAGTGGATTTGGTACAGCCCCATAGCTGGATACCGTAAGTCCATATTGGCATGAGGACTTGCTTGTATAAAAGTAATTTATTGCAAACTTACAACGAATAATGTTTTCCCAGAAGCCGATACATTTTTGTGTAGCGATCCTTTTTGACATGGGCCTTCCAGCGAAGCTTTGCGTCTAATGTCATACCAAGATACTTGGCCGTATTTTCGTGTGGTATTACTTGATCGTTTATAAATACAGGATGATAATTCGGTTTCTTGTTTGTAAAATCTACATGTGTGGATTTTGATTGGTTAAGTTTTATTCGCCATTTTTTAGTCCAATCGAGGATGGTATTGACGGCTGTTTGCACTTTCTCGACCGCTTCCTCTTGAGTAGCCCCGATCGCCATGATTGTTGTATCATCAGCAAAGGTGGCAATGGTATTATTTTCTAAATCTGGGATATCGCAAGTGTACAATAAGTACAGGAACGGACCTAAGACACTCCCTTGCGGTACTCCAGCTTTTATTTGCTTAAGTTCTGAATACGCATCTTCTTGCCTTACTCTGAACATTCTATGTGTTAGATAAGACTTGAGAATATATGCAAACTGTTTAGGCAGCATTTTTCTTAATTTGTGCAGCAGACCTTTATGCCAAACTTTATCGAATGCTTGAGCTACATCTAGAAACACAGTTGTACAAACTTTTTTCTCCTCTAAAGCTTTTTCAATAACATTAGTGATTCTATGCACTTGGTCTATTGTAGAATGCTTTTCTCTAAATCCAAATTGATAATCCGGGATGAATTTATTTTCTTCTATGATGGACTTCAATCGTCTCAGTAGTAGTTTTTCAAACAATTTCGATATTATCGGCAGCAATGAAATTGGCCTATATGATGTTACTTCATGAGGTGGTTTACCAGGTTTCGGTATCATAATGACTTCGGCTACTTTCCATTCACTTGATACATGCTGAAGTCTAAATGATGCATTGATGAGCGTAGTTATTTTAACTAAAGCTTTACGAGGGAGGTTTTGTAGAACTTCGCCAGTAATTAAATCATAACCAGGAGATTTCTTGCAACTTAGATGTTTGATCTCGTTAAAAACCTCTTTTGGTGTAACAAATCTTATGTTTAGCTCAATTTTAGAATTTTCTTCCTGTATAAAGTCTTCATCATCTGTAAGATCTCCATTTGATTGAAAAATTTGCTCTAAGTGCTGTGCGAACCTACGTTATTGATTACCCACTTTCCATTATGTTATTTTATAGGTGGGATATGCATGATTGGCTTTCTAAGGTTCTTCATTGTTTTCCAAAGAGAATAATCTGTTGTCCGATCACTTGTAAGCTGACTTAAATTAGAATTTATAGTCTCATCACTAAAGTTCTGTATTTCCTTTTTAAGTTTTTTGTAAGATTGTTCTTGTCGAGTTGTTGAGTTTCTTGTCTTGTGGAGATCTAGTCATCTGCCACTTTTGTCTTTGATTTCTTTTTTTAACAATCAAGTCCCTGATTTCTATAGGGTACGACTTAACTCTGGTTCTCTTTTTATATTCCGGTGTGTTTGCCCAAGCGCATTGTTGTATGTCTTTTATAAGTTTTCTTACTTCTATGTCTAGCTGTAGTGCGTTTTGTAGTGGGACTTTTAGATCGTTTTTTCTTCTAAATCTAGTTTAAAACTTTCCCAGTCCGTTCTGTAATTAACAAGAGTCGGAATATTCTCTTTTTGTACAATAGTATTACTTAAAGTTAATATTATTGGTGAGTGAGATCTGAGCTCATATCATAACCTTCCTCAATTAGAAGGAAGCTGGGTGATATATTTTTAAAGATGAAGAAATCGATGAGATCTGGTATTTTCTTAGGGTCAGTAGGCCAATAGGTGGGCTTTCCTGTTGATATAACATTACAATGTATTTCTTTGATTGCACATAATAATTCTTTTCCTTTAGTAGTGGTAAGGCGAGACCCCCAGAAGGTGTTCTTATCATTAAAATCACCACCCAGTAAGAATCGATTACCAAGTAGTTTTAAAAAACTTCTATACTGTTCTGCTTTCAGCGCATGCTTTGGCGGGCAATATATTGCTGCAAGGGTTACAGGATAGCGCTTAGTTCTGATACAAATAGCGACAGCTTGTATGTGATGTTCTTCAAACTTAAATTGTTCATGATGGTAGATGTTCTCCTTTATTATTATGGTGCTACCCCCTCTTGCAGTGTTATCGGGGTGCAATGCGTGATAAGTTTTGTAGCCTTGAATTTGAATAAAGGATTCCCTTGTGAAGTGTGACTCAGAGATAAGACACACGTCAATATTTTCTATGTTTAGGACGGCTTGGAGCTCATTACGATGTTGTAGTAGTTCATTAGCGTTCCATTCCATGATCCCAAGTTTACTTATCATTTTTTCTGTTTTAATGAAGCTTTCTTGGTGCTACTTTCAAGTGTTTTTAAACGTTTGTCGAACAAAGTAACGAGGTTTAGAATTTTGTTTAATTTTTCATTCATGTCATGCTTACTTGCTTATATTGTTTAGATTGTAGCTGCTGTAAGGTGGGTTGGGCTTCTTTTGTTATGTGTGCATATGAAACATGTTTTGTGACATTTTGAGTAGCACTATTTTTATTTATTTTACTGACACCGGGAACCTTAGACAATAATTGAAATAACTTTAATTTAGACCTTTACCTGTCCTTGTATCTCGCCCAACTCAAGAAAGTCCCCAAGAATCCATACCGATATATAATATAATATAAGTGAAACGTTGTCTGTTTTTGTTTGTTTGAGGAGCTTTCACGCGGTAACGGCTGGACGGATTTTGATGAAACTTAGAATGGAGATAGCTTATACCCTGGAATAAAACATAGAATACTTTTTATCCCGGAAAATTGAAAGTTTCTACGGGAAAACTGGAAAAACTGGAAAAATGTTGATTAGTCTCTGTAAGAATCGGTTGCCATGGAAACGAAATAACAAGTATGTCAAAAAACATCAAGAGTGGTGCTATACCTACTTTTGCATTGCTTTTTAATATCTTAGAAGAACATAGGATGCTTATTTTTCGCAATAAAAATTAGTCCACGCGGACGAAGTTGCGGTAAACTAGTGTTTAATAGTATATAGTAATAGTATTTAGTGTTAATGGCGGATTCCATATCGCCTAATCTAAAGTGAAGCAACCAAGACATGGAAATACGCTTGTACGCACAAGTCTCACGCACACACAAACCATTTTGTGCCGATTCATAGTATGTAAAATGACCTTAAAATCGGGCATCCCCTTTTTATTTATTTAATAGATACTGTAAACTATTTGAAATGTATGAGTAAAACTCCCGAAGGTCAGATGTACATAGAATCAGATTTATGACGATTATAGCTATTACTTAAAAAAAACTTTATTGTTCGATATAATATGTTAAAATTCACTTTTTACTATATTTTTTATTGTCATTGCATATTAGTTTATTTTCATAATTTATTAAACAAAACATTGTAATTATTGCTCCATTAAAAAGAAATATATTTAGAATTAATGTAATTTTGGTTTTTATTTTTTTTAACTTTTTTCTTGCTATATTTGGATTTTATATTTGCGTTGGCATATTCTGCAAAACTACACTAATTTGTAAAAAAAACAATTAAATCTGAATCTGATAGGATCTCGGAGGTGTCACATATTTTTTTTCAGTGATCAGAGTTGGTAGAATGATTTAGGGTCAATGATCTCAAGCGTACACCAAATAATATGGAACATGGCTAATATGGACATGCCTCCGTGATTTCGGCATTTTAAAATGATTCATACTTTTTTCCGGGATTACAAAATTATTACGTGGAAGAGTAAGATGGGGTATGTTTGTTTTTTCTTAACACTTTCAACGCCCTGAGTGCGGCATAGGAGACCGGCATTCTATAAAAATAACTGAGGTATTCAAAGACTTCAAGTAAAAGCTGTACAAACTATAAACGGGATCAGATTAGTAATAGATACACTTAATAATAATAGGTATCTATAACTTGGCAAGAAGGGTCTTTTGTCACCTTATCTTATACCCTGTGCGCACAACGGTTATGACCAATCAAAATAGAGTATCCTGGATGACTCATTTACTGTTTGTCAGAACAATGCGCGCGCGCTGACATCATTGGTAGATCTCCTTCGCTTACTTCGGTTCGTAGAGTGCGTTTCTTTCTTTGGGAAAAATCCAAATCGTTTATTGTCAATACAGTGACAATAAACGATTTGGATTTTTCCTTGTACTGTCAAGATAGACTATAAAAAGGTTGTTTAACTGGTCATGAGTTTGTACTTTCGATTGGACTCTTTCTGTTATTACAGGTTTTTTTTTGACAGTTTTACAATTCACAAGTAAACATTCAAGTATTTACTTGTAGGAAACGTGTTTTCCTGCTATAAAGTGCGTAGAACATTGAACGTAGAATTTGTATTTACACACAACAACTCACCAAAGCATTAATTTATTAGGATGAAGTTCATGGAAACGCATAGCGAGCAAACAAAAATCTAACATTCATTTTTTATTCAAGAGTTAAATAAAAATCAATTTAAAAAGTTTAACAATCGCTTCCTTTAAATTTAAAATGTAGTAGTTACTAAATCACTACTGTAAAATTAATTTTTAATAATATTAAACTCAATCCCTTAAACATCAGAACTTTCCGGGAAAAAAAGCATGTCCATGTCTTGACATGATGTAAGTACGAAAAATCATTCTACCTACTCCGATCACTGATTATAATAAACACAACTGTCTAAAACATAAGTACAATGCTCATAAGATTCATGTATGTATGTATGGATGCGAGTTTCTTTTGTCCACATAAGTGGAAACTTATGTGAACGCATAAGTAAACTTTTTTAACTGCCATCTATTTTGGCAGTATAAACTGCCAAAATAGATGGTTAAAAAGTTAAAAAAAGTTTTTAAGATTTCAGATCTGGTTGTTTGTACAATGTTCTCTAAAACTAGTTGACTGATTTAATGTATTTTTTTCACTATGACAATCTATTTTTTTTTCTGAAAAGGTTTTAGATAACTTTAGAATATATAATAAATAACACATTAGTATTGGGGTATTCTTGTTATATAAATATTAGTAAAAGAAAGGATGCCATCGGTTTCGACTTGAAAAAAAATACTCAGTCTCAGGGAAGTCAACATTTTCTGATATTATAACTTCACTGTACTATAACTATCATTGTACTCTATGAGCATTTCATAGTTAGCTTTACTTAACTCTTCCTCTTCTGTTAGAGCATCATATGGTTTTAATAGCTCTAAAACCTGGACTGGGTGAGGCATGCGTTTAAGCTTTTTTAGCACATGGCCAAAATCTATATAAAATGTCCTCATTACAGATCCAATAATTATCCTCCAAACCATTATAGAAAAATAAAAATACAATAATTTTAAATTTATGTTTGCAGTATAATTAAATATGATGTTCTCGTACTACTAAGATTTATATTTTTTTTAAAGCTTGTTTTTTATTTATATATAGTACATCCATTACTAGGCATTTGTAAATAGACCAAAACATATTAATTTGATCGCCTATATTGATAAAATAATAAAGCACAATTTATTAGAGTTGGTGTCAACCCTAAGTCAGTTTTTTAAATCCTTAATAACTTTCGATTCCTACGTGATTAGTATTGGATATTTTAATGGTATAATAGGAGGTATCTATTGAACATTCTCGTTTAGAAATGAAATCCAAATATGTTAAGAAATAAGAGTAAAAAAATAATTATGAAAATAAGGTAAAAATTAGAGAAATCGTTTGTTATTAGAACTAAAATTATAATAATTGGTCCATACTAAATCTTATTTACAGTATTATTATATTCCAAAAAGAAAAGCAAGAATTGTTTAGTATATTTCATAGTACAACTATTTCTATGTTTTTTTCTGACTTCCATAGAAAATAAAATGAAATGGCCATATTTCTGGTTCTATGTACATTTGACATTCGGGAGTTTTACTCAAGCATTTTAAATTGTTTACAGTACCTTATAAAGAAATAAAAAGGGGACGTCCGTTTTTGAGGTCATTTTTCATACTGTGCGATTGGCCGCCACATAGCAGTAAGATCCTAAACTTGTTAGTTCTGTCAAGTTCTCACGAAAAATTAGACAAATGTCAAAAAAAACAATGCAGATTTTTGTAATGGAATTTTGTATCAACCACAGAAGACCACAAATTGTTCACTCACGCAAACATACGCAGCCGCCATTTGCTATGCTTCACTCGGTTTTTTGGCGGTTTGGCTTTCTTTTTTTTATATTCCTTGAGCATTTTATTTTTATGCAAGGTTGTTTGTTTGTTTGTCGTATGAGGTAGTGCTGGCCTCTGATGTCAGTGTTTGTCAAGCCGCCCGAGGCCCTCTGACAGGGCTTAACGACTTGCTATTAATCAATAACAGCCGGGAACGACAGCTTAACGTGCCCTCCGAAGCACGAAGCGATGGAAAACCGCACATAACAGAAAATATATTGGTGCGGAGCCTAATAGGTTTTGAACCCGGTATTCAATAAAATTGCACTATAGAACCGCTAGGCCACCATGCAAGGTATAAGTACATATATAGTCCGCAAGACAGTAAAAGTTAGTCTTATATTCAAAAGAAGATATAAACAAACTAAATAATTAAGCTTCCAGTAATAATATGTATGATAAAGAATATAAGAAGCTGCGTCCGTCGCGTTCAAAGGCTCCGGCACTACAAGCCCACGCCACTCAGTCCCGCCTGAAGTCGCCTGTAGTGTCACTCTGTCACACAGCTGACGTACACTTAACCTCTTTCCCAATAAGCTTCCTAAGCCAGTTTTTAAATGGGTTAGCGTGAACGCCGCTTTGTGTTACAGTGAAGGGCGCTTCACCTACTTACTTTGTTTAAATTAGGGACGTTATAATGTTGCTGTTAACTTCAGATTCTGTGGAACTGCTTTCCTACGACTCTTAGATTTTTCTTAAATATTAGTAGCTACTATCTGTGCCCGCAGCTTTGCCCGCGTTGTCATTCTATTTGTTATTCCAGGACCAGAAGTACTTAGTACAATATACCTAATTTCGTTCAGCCGTTAAATATTTGTTTATCGATTGCTCGGCATCTACTCATCGGAGTGGGATACCAAGTCCTCCAGTTTTGCTAAGCTATCCAACAGTGAAAATCGCATCGCAATAGGTCCATTGTTTTTACGTGATGCGTGAACATACAGACAGATATACAGCAGACACCATTTAAAAATGTTATATTCTTGTTCAGTAGCTTATTGTGAGTCCCATAGACATTTTTTTTAAATTAATTTTATTGTACAGACTTTTTGTTATCTACTTTTATACTATTATAAGTATAGAATCTAGTATAGATAGATAGTTCATCAGGATATACCTAACAAGTCATGTTAAAAAGGAGACACCACAATTAACCTTATTTTTATATAAATAAGGTAGTTTTAGAATATCATGTCTCTAGAACGACTACGTGGTTAAATACGGTTAGATGGAGCATACAGATTTAGAAATTGATTTACATTAAGAATCTTTTTAAACAATCACAGAAATTTGAAACGCAGAGCTGATCGTATGTTTTCTTAAACAATCACACAGTGAAAGTGAGCTGACAAGCTATGTCCAAAGAGAATTGCAGACCTTTCAAATAAAATTTTACATTTCTGAGAACTACTGAGAAGTTGAAGTCGTGCGAAAAAAATGCGGTCTATGCAAGGAGTCAACAGCCTTGCTCTCATTTATTCACTGAAGAAGTTCTGTGTGCATAATAAACCAGACAGTTTTATCCAATAATGCTAGCGTGTAGTTTGCAAATTAATATTGGGACAAAGTTTTCTTTAAATTTTAATTACTTTTTAATGTAACACCAACACTATAAAAAAAGGATAAAAGTGGTCAAATTAACTTATAGATTACAATTTTGCATAATAATTAAAAAATAAATCTAAATGTTTTAAATAATTTATACTTGCTTTCCCGCCCGCGAGTTCGTCCGCGCGGACTACAGTTTATCGCAAAATAAAAGCATCATATGTTCTTCTAAGATATTAAAAACCAATGCAAAAGTAGAACAATAACGCTCTAGATGTTTTTTGACAGACTTGTTATTTCGTTTCCATGGCAACCGTTCCTTACAGCGACATTAACAACAACAACAACAACATTGGCAACATTTTCCGGGTTTCTCGTGGAAACTTACCATTTTCCCGGATAAAAAGTATCATATGTTTTGTTCCAGGGTAGCTATCTCCTTCCAAATTTCATTAAAATTCGTCCAGCCGTTATCGCGTTAAAACTCCTCAAACAAACAAATATACGTTTTCACTTTTATATATTGTTGGATTAACAATTTAAAACTGAGAACTTCAATACAACTAACACATCGTTACATGCATAATTCTTCAGAATACTTATATATTTTTATGAAGTAGTTAAGAACCGCTTAAACGCTCTGACCATCCCTTAGGTAATCAAGCCATCGCTTCCGAGGTCTGCCTTGGCGACGTCACCTTGATCAGGCACATTGCGTGACGACAGTCACTCATTCATAGAGACTTATATTACAAATTAAAAATAAACGCAACCTAATTACGAAAACTGCGGAGCCCTGCCAAAGAAAATATCCGAACAAGCGGCGTCATGCCGCCCCACAGTGCTGCCCGCCCGCGCCGCGCTGCTGTAATCTTGATAATCGGGTTACAACCTTCTTCCAATTAAAATTAGGCATTATGACATTAGTTTATAATTAGTTACTTTTCTTGCTTGAAAGATGATGTTTTCTTAAAACCGTTTCTACTTAGTTACCCCAAACTTGCTACGCCCCGCGGCTTTGCATTTTATATTCGTTAATTTTACTAAGTTGTAAAAGTTATTTTGCTATCTGGGCGGAGACAAATCCAAAACCAATCAAAGATCATAAAAATCGATCCAGCCGTTTTTGAGTTATTAATAGTGTAACTAACAGGATTTTGTTAAAATATCCATACCAATATATAAAAGTGAAACGTTGTCCGTTTGTTTGTTTGTTTGTATGGGAAGCTTTCACGCGATAACGACTGGACGGATTTTGATGAAATTTGGAATGGGGATAGCTTATACACTGGAATAAAACATAGGATACTTTTTATCCCGGAAAATTGAATGTTTCTACGGGAAAACTGGAAAAATGATCATTACTTGCTGTAAGAAACAGTTTCCATGGAAACGAAATAACAAGTATGTCAAAAAACATCAAGAGCATTAGTTACGAAGTAAATATATATATATGTGGCATTAGTGCTATACTTTCAGAAGAACATAGGATGCTTTTTTTCGCGATAAACTGTAGTCCGCGCGGACGAAGTCGCAGGCGGGAAAGCTAGTTTAGATATAAAACACGTAGATGAAGACCAAATAAAATCTGGGAGCAAGCCAGCCTAATGAAAGATTAGGTTCGTCAAATATTTTACTTTTACTGAAATAGAATTACACAATCCAAGGACTAGAAAAGACTGCTGTTTATATACAACAATGGATGATACTATTCAATAACATTTTGTACCTCTATAAAGTCACGTAAGTTGTTGGACACGTTTGCAAAGAAGGGTAACCACGTAGGTACGCTTTTTGCATACATAATAATATCAGATTTCAGAGAAGATCCTTGAAAATGTTTAACGCGTCTGTGACACACTTTGCACGATATTATATTTTCTTGGTCTAGATAATATTTTAATTCAGACTTGAATATGCGTATATCCAAGTCTGAATTAAAATATTAATATTATTATTAATGTGTATTAATATCATATGGTTAAGTAAAGTACGAATTGTTAGAAGCAAGGTGTTCACAGTACTTTGTGTGGCATAAGGGAAAACTCGCGCCCGGGTCGCGGCCCAGCTAGGCACTGGAAACAGTAGCGGTTAACTGGGCTGAATGTATGGACCAGTTTCCCACTAAGAAATAGTAACGTGGTAAACTCGACACATACTGGTTTATAGAACCTTTTTTTTGTAAATATAGAGAAAAATTGCAGTGAGAGAGTTTACAACATAAACATTTATATAATTATCTTAAATTCTATGAACCGACTGTCATGTTTTTTGTTCTTTCGCAAGGTAAAATTGTTTGCTTACCTGAATAACTTATTAACGAAATAAAAATAAAAAGAGACACACATTCAGTAAATAGCAGGCACTGCTTTCGTAGCACGTTTTGGCTTCACACTTGAGACAAGAACAGTATAAAGTAAAACAAGAACGATTTTCGTGAAACATAGCAACTACTGTCTAATCTGTGAAGTTGGTTCAAATTTATTGTACTACTAGTTATTCTGTGGTATTCTGAGAGATGGGCAATTCCATGTAAAAGTCTACCACAAGTACCAATAATAAATCATTTATTTAGGAATTAAAATTAAAATTAAAGTGGCAATAATATACGAGTACTAGTTTATGATTCCTAAGTGATAGCATAGTTTTGTTTTTAGTTTTCTGCAAAATACAGTCACTATTATTTTTATATCTGTAAATTAAAAGTTCCTATCAAAGTACCCTGTAATATAAGTTTTTATAATTAAAGTCTAAAAGACAGATTTTTGCAACTCAAAGTTACAGAAGTGTCAGTCACGAATTATTTTCCTAATAAATATTTTAATAATGTATTTATATACTTTATTTTTTCATTTTCGGATGCTTAGTGTCAAGCACGTAAACTTCAGAATTAATTTAGAAATGTAACACCTACAGAGAGGAAGAATTTAAATGTTTAAAAACACTCTCGAAAATTACCTTCTTATGCGTGTAGAGTTTGTCACGTTTACAATTTTGGAAATTTAAGCGTATTTAACCGCTTTTTCTGTGTACACTTCGCTTTAAAGGTATAATTGGAACTTTTAGTATAACACCATGTAAAAAAAAATAACTCCGTAGTATTTGTAATATTAAGCGAAATAGCACGCAATTTTTGTCAAATGTAGAGTCGGTCACATATGGAATTGCCCAGATAAATAATAATCAGAGTTCGTATATTACGCGTACAAGCCGTCTATGAACATTCAAACTACGATAGATACTTGTATCGGCTAAGTATTTGGATGATACTTATAAAATTTTTACTCAAAACACTGCGCATAAAACAATGTATGCACATTTTCGTCTCAATATAAAATTCAATTCTATGTCCAATTTTTGCAAAATGTTTATAAAATTCAAATTCGTCGTGTTTTGAATTCACAATGTGGGATGCAACAAAAGGAACAATTCATGAAAGCCTTTCAGCTACGAGTGGCGAATTCTAAAGTGACGTTTAAATAACTTGAACTACGTAGCCTCCAGGTGAGCCTAGGTTACTGCTAAACATATTATTCAGTAGAACCTCAGAATATACTCGTTATGAATGTCCTCTCTATGTGAAGCCTCCTTGTGAAGCTTCCTTGTGACTTTGATGAGTAAATAGTACCTAAGCTTCTCACCACTGCATTCTTGCTTGCTACTGATAACTATTAAATTGCTAGTACATACCTATCCAGTAAAATTGTAGAATATTTATTGCAGCTTCTACTTAAGTAAATATTTATATGGCAACACATAAATGATTGAACAAATAGAATTGATCTCAAAAATTACGATGTAATCATAACATAATTTCAGTGCTCCTCATAAATAAATAAATAAACGACAATATGGTATTCCAAATCAACTTAATTTAACGAACAGATATTCATTTACCGTATTTTTTCCTGTCTTCACTTTTGTCTCTAATTGAAAATAAAAATACAATTATAATAATAAAGTTGTCTAACGTTTTCTAGCCCATACGTTCAAAGTTGTTAAAAGATACATTGTGGAATTACTCTGACATACGAGTAGATTGATAGCCCGAAGCCCCAGTCTGGAGGCCTTATTTTAAAAGATTATTTATCATAACAAAATTGTTACTGAAATAAGGGTATTTTTGTATAGGTTCTATCTTTAACACCGTGCAATAAAAGCTGCTCTTACTAAAAGTCCATGTATCATACAAACACTTTAGTTGACGTTAGAGAAGTTAAATAGACATCGTGGCAATAAAATGTGGCTGCCTCAAGGCTTATAAAATGAAGGAGCAAAATATATTTCATGTTTTAGTGACATTTTAAATGGATAACATCAACCCTTGGTGATCCCTCCGGTCGTAAAACTAGTGTATATTTTACGTGGGATTTTAAAATATGGTTAAAATGGTTCTTTCGTGAAATTCACCCTCGTAACATAACGCCTACAATTCGTGAGATCAAAATTTCTAATTAGTTTAATTTGAGAAATTGACTTGAAAAGGGTTTCTAACTTGTAATAAAACACGTATCTGGTTAAAATGGAGACTTATAGGTGTGAGATTAATCTAGTAATAACCCAAACTCAAGTAATAGTTTTTAACTCAACGGACAAGCTCAGTTAAACGCGTGCTAGTGCAAGCCAAGCCACGCCGTGCGTGTAGGCTCGGCTCACGAACATGTCACGGGACGCGGCGCGTGGAACACAACAACGCGGGTACCGAGCCGAGCCACTCCGCGTCGTCTTCGTCCATCCCTTCGCTGCAAATGATATTATTCAGATGAGCGGGGTTACTTGCCGATTCAAAATTATTTCTACAACGTCTGCTTCTAATTTTTTTACCGACTTCGAAAAGAAGAAGGTTCTCAATTCAACTGTTTTTACACGACTGCCCAAAAAAGGAGTGTAATATTTTCAGTGTTCATGTGTGTTTGTATGTATATAGGTATGTATGTGTGTTTAGATATGAGTTTCTTTGTTCCACTATAATGTTTAAATGCCTGAATAGATTTGGATGTATTATAAAATATGCATATAAAAGCATTGTTTTGTCACGATTTCAATTTAACATCTGTAACGTCAACTAAAGTGTAAAAAATACTTTGGATTTTACAATATGGGTATTAAATAGAAGGCCTTGATGAGCACATTCCAACAGTATATAATTTATTATCATAAATTCCCTTTTGGATGGGCAGGCGTGTTTTTTAATTTTTCAATGTATGGTTTGTTTAACCCTAGATAGATAACCTACGTCGAATCGACGTAATTGATTTTGAAAAATCGATATAATTTGTTTGTTTTTCGCGTTACTAAGCAGGCTGTTCCTGCCAGCTCAGTCGGCCCACGGAGCTTGCAGGACATATCCATATTTCTCAGGTAAGCACAATACTTTCGTCAATATTTACCTAGAGTACGTCAAAGTGACGAAAAGTTATCTTTAGTGTCATTTATTAAACCTTAGTGAAAATGTATTTTTGTGGCAATATATGTAGGTACATTATTTTCATTCGTTTTTTTTATTTTTGGCTACGATATAACAACATCAATGATGTCATTACATCATAAATTCGTATTTGACGATGCAGAAATCAGTTGTACAATAGTACAAAACGAGCATTGATGAGATTCAGGGGTCAGTGACAATAAAGACAATTTATTAGAAGATGAAGTAGATCGATTCAGAAGACTACGAGGCGAGTACGACACCAGAGGAAAACCCATTGGGCATTGAAAATTTGTCTGAAACCCTTGAAAACACCCTTTGTGGAGAGCACAAGTCCAGCGCCTGACCTATAGCCATTGACGGCATAATGCATAAAAAGTGATATTTATTATGATTTTTCATTTTATAGAGATTACAAAAGTTGATTTAAAAAGTTTATACAATAAATTGTTAACCTGACTGAGAGATTAAGAAATGTTTAAATATTGTGGAATAAAAAGTACCGTGGTTTGGTCTTATAATATTTTTTTTAGTAAAATTATTTTTACCAAAACACGGTACTTTTCAAATTATTAATAAACTCTTTATTTTTTTCATTTACGCACATCACAATTACATATTCTAAGAAATATTACAATATTAATAATCCTAGTTTAAACATAAACAAGAATATGCCGACTCACGTCGAATCGACATTATGGTTATCTTTACAGTACAGTGAAATCCATATTCATCTAGGGTTAATGTTAAGTATCTCAAAGCTCTTCAACTTCTGAACTAGTTTATAAGTTTTTTTATTTGAAAAGATTGATCCTGAGTGGTCCCATATTACATTTAATGGTATAATAATATTTTTTTGAAATGGGTTTTTTTGCTCAAAAATATTTATACGTTTTCAGTGCAGGGAAGCAAGCACCACTAGCATCAATTAATACAGACTGCAATAACAAATACTAATTAAAAGCAGTCGTGAGTTTCACCAAGACCAATTTCTTTTATTACAGCAGATTTAGCTAATTTTTTCCTTGAGCAGATGCAATGCAATTGAGCGAAACCTGCTAAAGGAAAATTTTTGTACAAAACAGCTGCAAGATAGATAATTAGAGAAGCGTGGATTTCGCTTTTGTTCTCTGTTCGTCAAGAGTATGAAAACTGAAAGAACCTGCTTACTTATTTCCTAAAGCTGCAAAGTAATTTCCAACAAATCTTGTCCAACAAAAATAATACGCGTGGAAAATGAAGCTTTTCCGGAAATTACTCAACGTCATGCAGAGACAAGGGAGAGATAAAAATGCCATTACCGTTCCCTGTACGATAACATTGATAACACACGCAGGGTGATTAACCATTGAATAAAATAGTTTTATTTATCGTTTGTTTGTTTTTGTTACAAAGCGTTAACACGATGAATTAATTACGAGCTATAAATTTGTCATATAATTTTTATCAGTTCATTTCACCTTCTATACGTATATATCCATATCTAGCTTTCTGAAGCGACTAACGTTTTAAAAATTATTAATCACTAGTTTACCCACCCGCGACTTCGTACGCGCGGAGTACTGTTTATCGCAAAAAGCGTCTTCTGTTCTTATAGAATATTAAAAACCAATGCAAAAGTAGGTATAGCACCAGTCTTGATGTTTTTTGACATACATGTTATTTCGTTTCCATGGCAACCGTTTCTTACAGCGAGTAATCAACATTTTTCCAGTTTTTACAGTTATCTCGTGGAAACTTACAATTTTCCGGAATAAAAAGTATCCTATGTTTTATTCCAGTGTATAGGCTATCTCCATTCCAAGCTTCATCAAAATCAGTACAGCTGTTATCGCGTGAAAGCTCCCCAAACAAACAAACAAACAAATAAACAAACAGACAACGTTTCACTTTTATATATTGGTATGGATAGTAGTTGATACAAAGCATATATCCGTAGGTGGCACTGTGGATACAGGCTTTGTTTGATGAGCTTAATGTCCCAGGTTCAAATCCTGGCCGGGTCAAACATTTATACGCTTGTTCTCGGATCTTGAATGTTTGTGGTAACATTGAAGTGTGCTCATGCCATTAGGCCACCCGCGACACGCAACCTTAGTGCAGGAATATTAGTATGTGTGAATGTTAGTAAGTAGATGTCTAGATTTTTGTGTTGTCCTGATCATTATCAGCCCAAAGACGTCCACTGTTGAACATAAGCCGAGAACGCTTATGTTCAGTGAATATAACAGCAGTTCATAAAACGTCACTCAAGCTCAAACTCAAACCGTTTTACATAAAAAGCAAAAAAACAAACAAATCAAAGAATAAAGTCAACCATACTTTGCGTTTAAAAATTTCCCTTTCATGTACCGAATCAGAGTTGAATCACTCACAGAAAAAGGAAATAACCTTCTGACCCTACCGGTGCTACGGAAATTCGCCCGTTCGATACGAGAGCACCAAGAAACTCGGGGATAACCTACCTCGGGGATAATGTATTGACAATACATTTTTTTGTTACATGTCTGTTTACAGAAATGTGAAATTTATATGCGCAACAAGTCATTGCTCGCTATTTGCATTCAGTTACTCTCACCAGGCCGTCGGACTATCACAAAGAGATCCCAAGCAATAGCTATTTCCGTAGCTCGTTGAGTGACTTTGAGCTTTGCTTGGTTGTATTTATGTGTTTTATGTCAATCTTATCCATAATTTTACCGTGTGTAGGTAGTGCAAGAAATACTGTTTACTAATATTTACTGTTATATCATATATAGAGTATAATGTGTTATAAGTTGGTAGGTTATCATATAGGATAACATACCAACTTCACACCGCAGCAAGTATTTAAACTATTAATGACAGCGCGGCAAAGATTCTTGTTTGCAAACTAACATATTTTTTTATTGAAATGTATCAATATGGATGTTAAACATTGGTTAAACATTGCATTAGTGTGATTGCATTGTATTTGGTTGGAAAATCAAAGCAACCATTGTTTGAGAGCTCCAGCGCTTGCAAGAACAATGATGAAAATGTGAATACGCTGAAAGTAGCGCTTCACCAAGAATGGGACCATATCCCAAAATAATCTACGAGTACCTTCGTGCACCGTTTGATGCCTTTGTCGGAAGACTCGATGCCATTAGCCATGTTAAAGGATGTCATATTGAACAATAACTTTGGTTTCCCCTAATATGTAATTTTTATAGCGTTATCATGAAATTTTGATAAATTGTTTGCCAATTGATATAATCACAATTAGTAAGACTTCGAGTGACATCCCTGTAAATAAAACACACGTTAAAAATGAAAGAAGAAAAATTATGTAACTTATTTCCGCCAAAGTAACTTATCATGGTGTTATGTGCAAATCACATGTTAGTTAAACTAGTAGGCACGTCGATGACGGCATTTGCGGTCTATCTAAATACCCCCTTTCAGCGCATCTGCTGCATATCCAGTAGATAATATAGCTTTGCGTCGATATCGAAAACAGGGCTGACCGCGCTAATTGCCAATTACGGGCAGTAAATGAGAACGACTCGTTTAGTGCGCTGTTAGATCCGTTTTTGGGAGCGGGAAGGTCGTTGACAAATCTGTGGGATTTAGTTAAATATTGACACTGATACAAAATGTGAAAGTATGGTAGCTTTTTGGTGTTTCGAGAAACTAGCCATTGCTGCCTTAAGTAGCAATTTTTAAGCTAGTTTAAGATGCCTTTATGTTTGAGCTATGCCAAAATGGTTATATATCTGCTATCAGTGTGAATGTTGAATATATTTTTTTCATTTGTATATTTTCTTAGCAATTCGAATCGAATAGAATCGAATAGAACCGAATAGAATCGAATAGAACCGAATAGAATCGAATAGAATCGAATAGAATCGAATAGAATCGAATAGAATCGAATAGAATCGAATAGAATCGAATAGAATCGAATAGAATCGAATATAATCGAATAGAATCGAATAGAATCGAATAGAATCGAATAGAATCGAATAGAATCGAATAGAATCGAATAGAATCGAATAGAATCGAATAGAATCGAATAGAATCGAATAGAATCGAATAGAATCGAATAGAATCGAATAGAATAGAATCGAATAGAATCGAATAGAATCGAATAGAATCGAATAGAATCGAATAGAATCGAATAGAATCGAATAGAATCGAATAGAATCGAATAGAATCGAATAGAATCGAATAGAATCGAATAGAATCGAATAGAATCGAATAGATTTCGAATGTATTTTCAGTGGACTGGCAGTATAGAAAAATATTGAATATAAAGGTTCTAATTTTAAAAACTCTTTCCATGCTACCGTATAAAATGCAATTTTGAACTGAAATTTTGATTTCGAATGATAAACAGAATCACAGTACATATATAAGTCTTTATAGAATATACGAGTATGTACTGTGACAGAATCTTTTCGAGCTTGTGGGGTGAAAAAATACTATCTAACCGAGAAACCAATAAGTGGAAGGGTATATCAAAGTCATCAGGAAAAATCTTCAAATCAATATATTTCATTACCCTAACAGTCCCTCGGACTTCGGACCTTCCTAAATCAGTTTTTTATCTTCCCATTTTCTAAAGGCGCCACTAAACCTATTACGGGACAAAAGATTTCCGTATAAAAGATAAGATGTAAGTTGGGACGATCGTCATCTGGTGCTAATGATAATAGCTCAAAAGATTCCGGAGGAAAGAGACGAGGAAGTTCCATATGTGTATAGGGATATTTAAGAAAAAAGGCATGATTATTATGGGACATTTTTGAAGTGATGTTTATCTGTTTTATCCCTTTTATAAAAGAAATAAAACAGATTATAACACCAGAGGTTATATATACCACCACTACGAGAAATAAAATTATCAATGTTCTGATGAATTTGTCTAGTGATATGTACCTACCTCTAAACTCCAAGTGGCCCGTACGTTAACGATTTCTTTGGGAAAATTTGCAAAATTAGATATTAGTTCAAAACCGACTACGGTTTTAGTGGAATAAAAAATCACAAACAGTCTGATAAACACATTACCCTTCGCTTGCTTTGTCGTAGTCGGGTAAAACGAGTGAAGAGGTCAAGAGCGTGGGCAAGCGTGGCTCAAAAACACAATATTCCGTTAATTTTAATTTGAAAATACGAAAATCTTACCAAATTTTTGTTGATTTTGTGCTCCATCTCCTTCGTGTTGATGTTTCATCCGGGCACCTATAACTGGCACAGTCTAGTTTTAAAAAAAAATATATCATGAACAAATTACTAAATGAAATATATTATTAAAAAAACTAAAAAGTCCTGTCAAAAACGAACTAAAAAGTTAAAATTAAGTGATAAATAAAATTGACATTACTGTCGGGGGACCGTTCTGTGGAACACATTATGAGGTCATTATTTATGTATATTTCATACTTTTAGGGACAAGTTCTGAGTGATGCTAATAAATTATATATTATTGTAATGTGCTCATCAAGGCCTTCAATTTGATAACCATATTGTAAAATTCAAAAGATACAATATATTATCGTTTTTCCAAAATTGAGCTAAACTGCGCTATACAGCGGCAATTTTTTTTTAAAGTTATTGCCTATGTATCTCGGGGTAATGTAAGGATTCTAACGATACCCCATACATCCAAATCTGTTCAGACATTTAAAAGTTATGGTGGAATAATGAACTCACTCAATAAACTGTTTATCTATTTATCTATCTATCTATCTCACATACATACATACATACATACATACATACAAACATTAATGAATCCTAAAAACATTACACTCCTTTTTTTGGGCAGTCGTTTACAAAACATGAAGAGAGGCTTTAGATATTAGATATTTAAGTTTTACATTACGAAGTTTACTTAGACGTTAGAAACTATCATTATCCTATCCATATACCTCATAAAACTTTATAAATACGAGCTTCGGCATGTTGAGCAGTCGGTCGTCCCGGTTGATATTGATTGATAGCAGTCGTGAAGCCATGTCAGAAGGCCGTCGGGCGGCCTGTTAAACTTTGACACCAGAAGCCAGCAGTACTTCATACGATAAGCAAGCAAACCTCTTACACCACAGATTGGTTTACGATACTGTGCTCGTACTATGGTATAGAAATACCTGAAGACGAATCGATTTATACCTCGCTCGGCAAAATCGACCAATAGGGGCGACGCTATGGTGGAATATCCACATACCCCACGTATACATACATACGTACATACATAGACTGTTAAACTCATTACTAATTACTCTTCCCTTGCTTCGCCGTATTCGGGCAAATAGTAGAAAACACTGTTCTTATATTTATGTAAGTTCTTCAATAGACGCCATACCTACTAGGCTTTTTCTTTGAAGAGGTAATTTATGTCTGTCTTTCTATTAAAATAGCTGAGCCAATGAACCTTAGGCCCACGAAAAATTCTCGTTAATAATCTAGTACAAGAAGTCTGAAAATCTTTAAAAAACGTTCTTTATATTCTTTAGTGTCGAATATCATTTGTGCCAGCAGCCGGTCCCAACTACAAAGGCTTAATATTCGTGTTTTCCGAGAAACCCCTTAGTTCCCTCAAGGTTTCCTTGGAGATAAAGGGAGCGACGCCATTTGCGTCACCCCCGAATTTCGTGGAGATGGACGGCGAGCAATAAAACTGAATGCTATCTTGCTAATTTTTTCCTTACCCTCAAAACTCGGCCGTTCATTCGCTATAGCAGAAATCTTCAGGGATATTACGAACAAAGTTGCCGAGAATTCCACGGAGAAAATCGAAATTCGCTAAGTCACATTTTCATCAGACGCGTAGACGGAGATATCCGAACAAAATGGTTTATTCGACGTAAGGCTGATTAGACGTTTATCATAATTTCATATCTCAGAACCTGGGCGATTTATTTATGCCATTTCTGGCGAATGAAATTTGAGTTCTGGCTTTAAATAGGTTGTATTACTAAATCTAGCTTAGACGAGTACTAATTTTAAACTTAGATTAGGTTTTCTATTTGGACTTCAGTTTGACAATAAACAGTCTGTATTGATAGAACCCAATTTTATTTTATTAGATCCCAAGTACCGGCTCCCCTGAAAGTTAATCAAGAGGGTCCGTGTTTCGTGCAATTTGTAGGCCTATTTGACCCTTCATAACAGTGAACAGCGTCCTTAATGATGTTTTCGTTTTAAAAACGAGCGTCGTCCAATTCTGCCGGACTAAGTATTTTGGTGGAAATAATGTCCCACTTGAAAATGACTGAGCAATTTTTCAAGTTTATTGTGTACTCGACAATTTTGCTAACGAGCTATAGTTTTAGTTTAACTTAGAGCCGTTTTGTATTCAAATAGGGTAGTCATTACCTAGGTTTTATTCTTTTTAGTATCTTATTCTTAGAACCTTAGTTTATTTATTAAATATCTTCCTTTTACAGTATTTTTAGTACTTACTGCTTTATTTTAAGTATAGTTGTCCTTTACTTTTGGGCAGAATAATAAAAATATGTGTTTTATTACATTATTTTAATTATGCCTATAAAACAGTACCGTGACATACCTACTGACTGACTGACAGACTACGCCCAGCCTAAACCGGTGGACCTAGGTGTTTGAAATTTGGAGGAATATTCCTTGAGTATCCTAGAGGTGAACTACGGATCTAACTATTAACCGTAAAACATAAATACCAACTCCAAATAATATACCACTATCCTGTAATTTACCGGTATGAAAGATATCAAATGTCATACCTCGTAATATGAACTCAAATCATGCAAAGTTTCATTTGAATTTATTCAGTAGTTTTGGCGTGATGTGCGGCCAGGATACAGACAGAAAGAGAGAAAGACAAAACAAAACAATATTGGCTTCAGTATTAAATATATAACTGAAAAAACTCACCTCACAAAAATTTTCAAAATATGTTCTATGTACAGAATTTGGATCCCTATCCTGAAGGAACCCTTTATTTTTTCAGGATGAAAAGTATCTCTAATTTTCACCCATCAAATAAACTATGACTGTGGCAAGTTGCATCAAAATCCGTCCAGTAGTTTCAGCGTGATAAGTATTCGTTGAAATAATTTTCAATCATTATCCTGCGGGAACTATTTATTTTTTCGGGATGAAATGTATTCTATATCGTACCTCGTAGTATGAACTCAACTCATGCCAAGTTTCATTTGAATTCATTCAGTAGTTTCGGCGTGATGCCCGTCCAAGATACAGACAGACAACAGAAAAAAAAAACAGTTTTCGCTTCAGTACGTATAAAGAAAAACCTCCAAAAAAAAATTACAAAATATCTTCAATTTACAGAATTTGGACCCCTATCCCACAGGAACCCTTTAACTTTGCGGGATAAAAAGTATCCTAATAATCATCATCATCATCATCATCATCATCATGTCAGCCTTTAGAAGTCCACTGCTGAAGCCTAGCCAAGATACATACAGACAAACAAAAAGACAAAAATGAAAAAAATAATACAGTTTTGGCTTCAGTATCAAACATAGAACAGCTTGACAAAAAAAACTAAATATCTTCAATGTACTGATTTGGACCTGTTACAGTTTTACTATAAGTATAGATAGATTTCTATTCTCAAATAATAATGCAAATTATTGTTAGGCTAAATCCACACTACACCGTAGGTACCTACTTTCGAGGTAAGATGTGCTAACACACCAAGTACGGTGAAGCCTGATCAGCGTAATGTGTTAGGATAGTATAAATAATAGCGGCGATGGCGTATGTATTTAACGTCTAAGAAAACTTGCTTGCTGTGGATATATATATATATATAATTCAATCAATAAACTTGGAGAACTGTATGATGATGACAAGGTAAGTGGTGCAGAGGCTTATGTAGCTGAGAGGCAGGGACATATTCAGTTTGATGATGCCACACAAAGCGTAACTGAAATCACTCTCTCGTGTCAGATGGAAGAATGTCTTCACTTTTCGACGATCTGCTTTGCCTGAAAAAGATATGAAAATAATTATATGATGAACAGAAGATAACTACAAAAAAATAATGAAATTACTTAGTGAATATGAGATATATTAAAAATTAAATTTAAATACCATAGACAGTGGAATAAATGCACAAGTAAAGCTTTACATTTATAAATTTGTTAAATAGTAGGTACCTTTACAATCGAAAGTTAGTGAAAAAATATTTTTAACATTAGAGGCGTCTGATACACTTCACCTACTTATTTGATTTGCTAATGTTATACGTAATGTTAAAGGCAATTGGACAGGGTATTGGTAATCCTCTTTTGCATGGACTTAGCAGTCTATGGTTAAAAAAATGTATGTAAAATAGGTAAAGGTTTTCACCTAATGGCATAGTATTAACTGCGTCGTGAAGAGTAGTACGAATGACAGAGGCCTGAGTATTAGTGACGCTGGAGTAATAGCAAGGAACCACTAACAGTAGAGTGTGTTTCAGACAACGTAGTACCACGTAGAAAATTGTTGATTTAGTATTCTGAAAATAAAACGTAAGCAAATATAATATGAACTAATATTCTACATGTGAAAACCTGCGTGTTGGTATATATCTAATTATGTTGTCAATGGATTTTGATGAATCGTGGTATAAAGATACTTTACATTCCGGAGTAACTGCGGCAATGCCCCAGTTACTCAAAAGTTCGTTTATTTACTTGTTCATTTATTTACTCTCAAGGGACTTAAAACTTCGGGCCAACAACCAACTCCGTAATGGTTGCTTTCTCGAAGAACTGAAAAGATTGATCAGAATTTTATGCTTTTTACAAATAATTGTTAAAAAACTGAAAATGGAATCTAAGTTCTAGATTTTTAGATTAAAATATAAGCTATATTTTAATCTAAAAATCTAAAACTGATCTAAGTTGTGAAAAAGTTAAAGTGAAAAAATGATTATATATAAATTCTCACCTGATTATCCAAACTTATTTGGAATATATTCACAAAAAGCTTAAGCAGCATTATTGTTGATATGCCGGATGTGAAAAATATGATCAGCATCTATAACACATCAGAAAATATCATAGTAATATTGTGTATTTTTTATAGAGCGAGTCGTTACCTCTAAAGCATTAAAAAAAAGTTACTAACAAATCGTACCTAAAACAGATGGACCAACTATGGTCACTAAATATATCTATGCAACTACGCAAGCTTACAGGTAGGTACCTGAAACGCTGCTCAAATTGCCTCTTTGAATTGCAAATAGGTATTTATATCACATATCAAATGAGAGATATATTTTAGATGCCGGAGTATAGCATGGCACCAGAAACAGTAGTGTGTTTCAGAAAAGTACAAGGTAAACAGTTTTTGAATAAATGATAGGTCTTTAAAATTAAAAAAAAACCGGCCTAGTGCACATTAAATATGCATAGACCTAAGGTTCCGTAGCCAGGATCATTTGCCACCCAATTATGAAAATCACATTTCAAATGTGGAACAATCTACGTATTATACTAACAATTGATCTAATTTGGTCAGCTATTATTGGACTGACGGACGGACTGGCGGATATGACGAAACTATAAGGGTTTCTTGACTACGGAAACCTAAACATTAAATTGCGCGCTTGAGATCAGTGAGTGTTAATACACCACGATAATATCACAATGCGTTGGAATTACACACATGTAAAATCTAATTAGTTTGTAAAAAAATGCCGTGCTGGGACGCCTGGTAGATGCGAAACATCGAAAATCGCTGAGCCGAGCCGAATAACATCGAGTGTAGCCACGCCGTGGCGATCGATCGCCACGCCAAGAGTCAGCCTTACTTCCATACCGCGTCATTAAAAACACACACATCAAAAGTTCTTACATTATGATTTAGTTTTGGCGTGTGTCTTGAGTACTTACTGACACGCTCATGACCGAGTTGAGTTGGCATGAACATCTGTGCAACAATTCGTAGACTTTGTGCAGAGAGCTAATGTCGAGGTTGGCTTTGTTGGACAAAGTCTCAACTTTAGTCAATTTATTTACATCTTTTCCATCCACATTAAAAACCTTAACAATATGGGCTTTCACAATCAACAATCTTAGATAAGTAAACCGAAGAAGAGTAATGAAAAATATTTGCTCAATATCATGGCTCAAAGATACGATGAGCATGCAAAAATGGCTGAAGGTAATTGTTTTGTCATAGTAAATGTTCATCTCTAAATAATATTCGCAGAAGCTATAAATAACACACACAATAATAGCGACTACGTTGACTCGAGACGAACTTGTGATGTTCAAATTGCTTTGTATGTTTAGCATTTCATCAAAATCACAGATATTTTCAAAGAATTTCATAAGCTTGATTTTAACTGAAGTCAGTACAAGAATAACCAACGTAACATACTCAACGATTAAAGTGTTTTTTACAACAAATTGACTAGTTCCCACTTTAGCACTATCAAACATAAAAAATATGTTGATGCACATTAACATAATACAACAGATGTTACAAATGATTAATTTTAGTCTCGTCAGTGAAAACAAAAACATCCTGTTAATGCCAAGTGAGGCTCCTACTAATATCAAATATTTAATCTGGCGGATGACATTATATTCTTTTGCAGTGAAATAGTTTTTGTTCGTAGTCGGAACATTTAGTGGTGTTACTTTTGATATCGTTGTTAAACTTTTCATGTCTATAGTTTTTCATTTCAAAATGATAACTAAATTATATTTGAATACTTTAAACGGTTTGGGGTAAATGTTTGCTTTTAGTAAATTAACATGATACTATCTTTGTGATGGGATACAAATGGATTGAACAATTTTGATGATGACCCTTGCTAGGACTTTGGTTTGACTATTTATGAACTCTATTTTCATCCTAGTTAGGTAGAAAAAGGCACAAATTAAACTCTGAGAATTATGAGACACTAAAGCGTTTATATTTATTATAATATGTATAATCAATCAATAACCTTAGAGAATTGTATGGCAATGATCGTGTAAGTGACGCAGAGGCTCAAGTAGTTTAGAGGTAATGTCATGTTCAATTTTATGTCACCGCACAGAGAATAACTAAAATTACACTCTCGGGTTAAATAGAAGAACGTTTTTACCATGCGACGATCTGTCTTATCTGAAACAAGAAGAACACCTTATTGTTATGCTATTTATAATTTTTAACAGTACTATGCCTACTTAGCGAATCTTAATGTAATTTTGCATAAATCTGATACGTTCAGACTTTTGGCTGGAGCTCTTGAACAATGTTTGCTTGTGATTTTCCAGCCAAATGCAAGGCAATCACAGTATTTTGTTTAATTATGATCCTTATTGATAAAATTTCATGTATTTTTTTTGTCTTCCACTTTTTATGTCAGGTTGCAAACACTAAAGAAATCTTGCGTTGTGACAAATAATGCCGTGCTGTCATTAATAGTTTTAATAAATATAAATATAACTAGCTGTACCCGCGCCTTCGAACGCGTGGTCATTTATCTAGGTTAAAAGTATTCTGTTTGCTATTCCAAGACCTTATCATCATCGTCAGCCTATATCTGTCGACTGCTGGATCTAGGCCTCTTCCAATGCACGCCACTGAGTTCGGTCTTCAGCTCCCTTCATCCATTCTCTTCCCGCCGCTTTTCGCATGTCTTCACTGAACCTGGCCACAGGGCGTCCTAAACTCGAAAACTCCTCTACCTCAATTGTTATAGGTTCTTGTGGAAATGTGAAGAACACTATGTGAAATGTGAGCCAACTGCCAAAACCTAAAATACCAATATACCTACCATCATTTGATCGAAATTCTTTCAGCCATTTAAAAGATTTTATCGGTTGCTCGGCTTCTACTCATCGAATTGAGATACCAAGTACTCTAGTTTTTAAATCAAACCCTAAACAGTGAAAACCGCATCGCAATCGGTTCTGTAGTTTTTGCGTGATGCACTTACAAATATACAGACAAACAAACAAACAGACAGACAATTATAAGAAAAATATTTATTCTTGTTCATTAGCTTATTTTAAGTACACTAGACCATTTCTTTTTTAATTCTTTTTTGTACAGACTTTTTTCGTACGTATTGCTTTATTATAAGTATAGATAGATAGATTGTTATAATACTAGCTGTGCCTAGTTTATTTAAAATAAGCCCGTGTTATTCCAGGATAAAAGTACAAAGAACAATATACTACATTTCTTCAAAATTCGTTCAGCCGTCAAAAAGTTTTTATTGATTTCTCGGCTTCTCCGCATTGGATTGAGATACTTTAGTACACTAGATTTTAAATCAAATCCTATTCTATCTAACAGTGAAAACCGCATCGCAATCGGTCCTGTAATTCATGAACAAACATACAGACAAATAGACTGACACGATTAAAAAAATGTTATATTCTTGTTCAGTAGCTTATTTTAAATAACCTACACCATTTTTTGTTAATTATCTTTTTTGTACAGACTTTTTCGTACAATATCTATATTTTCTATCTTTCTTATTCTAGAAAATGACAACGCGTGCGAAGCCGCGGGCACAGGTAGTAGATAAACATATTTGGGACAATTCTCACCAATTAACCAGCCCCAAACTAGGATACCCTGGACTATGGATACTAGACAACGGATAAACATAAATAGATACGACATATAACATCCATAACTGGGATACAAAAATTTCTGCTCATCACACAAATGATTGCACCTAGTGGGTGGAGTGACGACCTGCGAAAGGCAACTGGAAAAGAATTGATGAAGGGAGCTGAAGACCGAGCTCAGTGGCGTGCATTGGGAGAGGCTTACGTCCAGCAGTGGACAGATACAGGCTGATGATGATGATGTCCGGAGGATGTCCTTTTGTCCAGCTGTTCTCTTTTACAGGTCGCATATCTCAACCAATTCTCCTGAAATTTTGTGAGCAGGTTCGATAATTATATGTATTTTTAATTTTTCAGTTGCGCGGTGAACATTTATGCCGTGATCCTTATTGATATAATTTCTATGCTATGCAAAGATAGACTCGCGAGGTCTACAGCTCACGAGCCACTTTTGATAATTATTTGCAAAACGTCTGTACAAAGAAGATAATAAAAAAATAGTCTAGTGGCCTAAAAATTTGCTACTGATCAAGAATATACCTTTTTTAATTATGTATGTCTGTTTGTTTCTTTGCGTGTTTGTTCGCGCCTCATGTAAAATCTACTGGACTCGTGACTCAGTTTTAAATTTTGCGTTAGTTACGTACCTAAAGACATATTTTTCAGAGCATTAGAAAGGATATTGTAAATAGAAGACGTCTGCATGGATGTAATGCTGGCATAGTAACAAGGAACAAGCACCAGAACTGTCACCATGATGCTCCGTAGCATAACGTACACAACCGTTAGGTTATCCATCTAAAAAAAGCAAACAGTCATTCAGTCAGGTATTTCAGGAGTCAAAAGTATGCAGTCAGAAAAAAATGTTAGGTGAATGTGTTCTAAGGCCCACTTGCGACAACTGGGGTAATCATACTAAGAACAAATAGGAAAATCAGAAAATCAAACATTTCATTCATAGTTACAGATTATCTCGAATTTATTAGTCTAAAACAGCTATACTCAACCTACAGCCCGTGGAGATAGCTTATATGGGTTGCCCGGAAACTGCACCTACTTTTAAATGGCGAGTTTTGCGCGAAGTTTTCTCTTTATTTGTTTACCTACATTTTGAACTATATGCTGAATGTAGGGTGAGGCTAACTATTACTGGATCTTCGCTCTTGGTGGCAGAACCAGCAGAACACACAGGCCATCTTTATCCCTATGTGAATGTGACGGTTAAGATTTAGCGTCCAGCGTCCATAGTGGCCGGTGAAAAAAAAAGGTTTAGTATGGCTTGACTAAAACCTAAAGCTGGCTACTGATTTAAAATATTATAGTAAAGTAACATATACAAAGAATGTGCTAGGTTACGGGTCTTGCCTCGATCGTTATACTGGCTATGCAAATTCTCACATTGTAACTTATTAAATTACGTCCAGTTGATATGAGTCAGACAAACAACATCAAAGTAACAAAGATGTGAAAAATATGATTTTACATATATTATTTGTCTTGATACGTACATAAATATCTGAAGGCACTGTGATCGCAAATGTTCCTGGAGCCAATAATTTACATTGACTAACAAACCACTTTAACAATATTATTGTAGATACAGCTGATGAAAAAATGATTAACGTTACCTGAGAAACAAATGAAACACATATTATTTAATAAAATACTAAAATACTCATATGTGTATAAACATATTTTTACATACCGGAATACTCATAATGCTGTTGATTTGTTGCGAGCACTTGTACAGCAATTCATAAGCGTTATGTAAAGTGCTAATATCTAAATCGGATTTAATTGAAAGCATCTCCATTTCGTTAAGTACGTTTGGGCCTTTTACTTCTCCGCCGATTACTTTTTCAACGTGAGATCTTATAACGCATGCTCTCAAATAAATAACCCTAAGTAGACTGAAGAAAAAAATCGATTCGCAATCGTGGGTCAATGTTATAATGCACAAATAAATAATATTTGTTATAGAAGTGTACTGGGACGAGTATATTGCAAAATATATACAGTATCCAGAAATCCTGCATATAATACAGATGAAAACCCACAATAAACTTATTTTAACTGATTCCTTAGTAGCTAATACATTGTTTATATTAAACATTTCGTCGAATATCCTCAATTTTTGAATTAACTTTCGCAATTTTTTTCTCCCAGTTGTTAGCGAAAGGATTACTAAGACTATATACTCTAATATTAAACTATTTTTGAAGATAACATGAGTAAAGTTAACGGTCACGCTAACAAAGATATAATAAACAGTGAAGAAAAGTAGAATCAGAGAGTAGATAAAGCTCAACAATTTTATAAATGTTGGGCATGGTATTATAAATAAGCGGTTAATTCCCAGCAAACTTTCCAGTATAATTGGATATCTTCCTTGTTTGATGACTTTCCATTCGCGCGTTACATAGTTATTTTCTAGCTGTACTGGTGAATCAGCCATTTGCGGTGCAATTTTTGATAAACACTAACTGCTTTCATGGTTGTCTCCACCGACTTATTGCTACTTCTTTAGATAATGTAAAAATACTCGTAGCCGTGACAGCTAACAGTGAAGGCACAAATACAATTCAATTATCAATGTGTCTTCTGATAAAATCGTTGAAATATTTGTAGTTAAATTGATTGATTAAATTTTATTCATAAATGAGGTGTGTTAATAAAATAGTATACGATAAAAGGCACATATTTGAACATAATTTATTACAGATTAACAGTGAAGATACGTTAATCAATTATCAATGTATCTTCTGATACAATCATAAAGGCATTAGTAATAAAAATGATTGTTAATATTATATTAATAAAAGAGGTTTTTTTTTGTTTGTTTGGGGAGCCCTCACGCGATAACGGCGGGACGGATTTTGATGAAATTTAGAATGGAGATAGCGTATACCCTGTAATAAAACATAGGATACTTTTATCTCGGAAAATTGTAAGTTTCGACGGGAAAACTGGAAAATGTTGATTACACTCTGTAAGGTACAGTTGCCATCACAGAATGGTCTGTGGTTGCCATGGAAACGAAATAACAAGTCTGTCAAAAACATCAAGAGCATTGCTGTCGTACCTACTTTTGCATTGGTTTTTAATATCCTAGAAGAAAATAAGATGCTTTTTTCGCGATAAACAGTAGTCCGCGCGTACGAAGTCGTGGGTGGGAAAACTAGTTAGTAATAAAATTGATTGATTTCATTCTATTTATAAATGAGTTGTGTTAATGAAAAAGTATACAATGTATGGGACATGTTTGAACATAACTTATTACAGCTCAAAAGTGAAGGTACTTTAATCAATTATGAATTTATTTTCTGATACAATCATAAAGGCATTAGTAATAAAAATGATTGTTTATATTTTATTAATAAAAGAGGTGTATTCATGAAAGAGTATACAATAAATGGGACATGTTTTAACATAATTTATTACAGATCAACAGTGAAGATACTTTAATCAATTACCAATGTATCTTCTGATACAATCATAAAGACATTAGTAATAAAATTGATTGATTTCATTCTATTTACAAATGTGTTGTGTTAATGAAAGAGTATACAATAAATCGATCATGTCTAACATAATTTATTACAGCTCTACAGTGAAGGTATTTTATTCAATTATCAGTGTATCTTCTAATACAATCATAAAGGCATTAGTAATAAAAATGATTGTTTATATTTTATTTATAAATTAGGTGTGTTAATGATAGAGTATATAATAAATGCCACATATTTTACCATAATTTGTAATAGCTCAACAGTGTAGGTACTTTAGTCAATTATGAATGATGTATGAATGAATGAATAAGTGTTTTTCAATGATCAACAAACGTCTCTTATCAATCACAGAAAGATATGTATAGCCGCTCGGTTGTCCACGCGCTGAAGACCGCAGGACCAAACTGATAACCCAAAAAAAATAGCCGACGCGACACATCTGGCCGCAAACTGGTGATTGATTGTATATGCGTTGAGACTACAGGTACTTGATTGTCAACCCTTAAAAAAAAAGAAGGTCGACGCGACACATCTGTCGCGGCGTACTCTAGAATTGATGCATACGCCGCGAATATATATTTATACACTCCGTACACTCGTCAAGTCTGATCTCCGATCACGTTCGACTCTTTAACATTACGTACGCCACAGAATAAATAATAGAAATAATTTGGGGGACTCCCCCCAATGGCCTCCAACCTTCCCTTATAGCCATCCCATGCCTCGCAAGATCTGGTCTGCACCTGAAATTGATCTGTCCGAGTCTAACAGCTTAAATGCTATGATCCCAATGCATACTAGTAAATCCGCATCTGATCACCTGATGAATCTCCATCTGCATCTACTTGTTAGCAGGCCATGTCACGTCCTTCTCGTGCAATACCTAGTTCTATAGATTACCTTATAAACTAACACGAGGATCTGCTCGCCATCAGGTCAGGTCTCGTCCTTCTAGTGCAATACCTAGTTCTGTAGATTACCATAATAATCTTACACGAAGATCTGTTCGCCACCATCTCATGTCTCTTCCTCTCGTGCAATACTTAGTTCTATAGATTAACACAACAATCTTACACGAAGATCTGTTCGCCATCAGGTCTTGTCTCGTCCTCTCGTGCAATACTTAGTTCTATAGCTTAACACTATAATCTTACACGAGGATCTGTTCGCCATCAGGTCTTGTCTCGTCCTCTCGTGCAATACTTAGTTCTATAGCTTAACACTATAATCTTACACGAGGATCTGTTCGCCATCAAGTCTTGTCTCGTCCTCTCATGCAATACCTAGTTCTATAGATTAACACAATCTTACACGAGGATCTTGGGTGAAATGATGAGCTGTCTTATCATTTTCATGATATATCTTTCTTGGTCTTGAGATCTATGTCTAAGACTTACGGGGACTTCTAATCTTTGCTCGTCTTTGGCCTCTGTCTTGAGCGTTGATCCGCACCTCGCTTGCTCCTGGGTATACTGGTACCAAACAAGGGCACTCTGATCCCATCATGGGTACCCATAGACCGCCCGCAGGGACCCCGAGTATCCGGCGATCTACTCATGCTCGGGGCCTTCCACGTGGCCCTGAATGAGCTCACGCTCACCCAGGACGCCCTCTGTCTCCTCGCCTCTCGGATTGCTCCAGCTGGCCAGTCCGAGACGGATTGCGTAGCACAACTTATTGGAACCGTCCACGTGGACTCTTCGAGGCCACCAGAACCATACGGATAGGATTCTGAGCCCACTGCTCAAGGAATCAGCAAGCAGCGATCGTCTTAAACCCCCTGCTTGGTCTTACCGGAGGTTAACTTTACCGGCTTTTCTGGGTCTTATCTATATCTGGGTCTTATCTCTTTACTGGGTCTTACTTCTTTACTGGGTCTAATCTCATCATCATTTCACCCTCGTCTTTCTAAGCAATGGAAAGGTCTCACCCGAATTCTCGTTGCAATCCTTTCTCGAACCTTCCCACCTGGTTGATAAAGTTCCATCGCAGCCTCTCCGCAACGAAGCAGTACTTTCTATTATCTATATTAACACTGTATAGGTCTCACCCAAATCCTCGTTGCAATCCTTTCTCGAACCTTACCTCCTGGTCGATAAACTCTCATCGCAGCCTCTCTGCAACGAAGCAGCACGTTCTATTATTTATATTAACAATGGATAGGTTTCACCCGATTCCTCGTTGCAATCCTTCTTCCAACTTTACCATCTGGTCGATAAACTTCCATCGTAGCCTCTCCGCACCGAAGCACGATGTACCAGAATACATAGCCACACCGAAATGTGACCCCTCAGAACACCTGTAGGCCGTTGTCTGCTTTCCACGTGGTCAGGTTCTCGCAAGCGCCATCAATGACTAGCTCCGACCGCGTTCCCGCCGAAAGTGCCGTCTGGTCAGTCAGTCAAGACGTGCACTCTCCAACTCCCACAGACAGACAATCTTACCACAGACAGACAATCTTACTACAGACAGACAATCTTACCACAGACAGACAATCCTACCACAGACAGACAATCTTACCACAGACAGACAATCTTACCACAGACAGACAATCTTACCACAGTGATGTCATGACGCGATACTGACACGTCATAATATTGTCAGTTGACAGCTGACACATCCCTAATTCCATGAGAAGCTTCTACTTCAACACCTTCACAACCTTCATCAGAGTGGGCAGCTAATATTAGTCTAGGGAATTCTAGCTTCTTATCTCTATATCGTTGACTGTTAAGTATTTTCTTTACTTTAACTGATCATTATTACCTGGCTCTTGTCTATGATCGTTGCTGACACTGTACTGCGAAATAATACTTAACTACTTCGTCCGTAACTGCTGGGTAATTCTACAACTCGCTCTAGTAACACAAACTACGTATAGAAGACTCACTTTGAAAACGTGTAAATACCTATACCTTCAATCATAAATCTATTCAGTGCGAGACAATTTGTATTCTACGCGCATTGGAGAATGGCGATATTACACTGTACTGGCTCGATAATATCACAACTGGCCCTGCTAGGGTTGATATGTCTTGACAGCTCACGTGCTAATTTTATGTTATTTTATGTGCTAATAACTTTGCCATGGTAAGACAAAGTAAGATCTCCCTCTGCTCTTGTTCTATAATCCGAATATACACAATTAGTTCCCTTTTAACACGAAGATCTTTCGCGTTACTAACCTAACTTGCTTATGTTTACTCTCTAACGTCGATCTTTCATTGCTGAAGATCGCGTTCATATATGAGGCGTCTCCATCGGTTCCTGTCTGTGACCATTCGGATTACCATTTCAAACTTGGACGTCTTGTTTTCTTTAAGCTGGTTTGACAATCGTATCCGTGATCTACCACTTAATCGCTGTCCATCAACGTTCGCGCAGATGATCAGTTTTCCAGGTTTTGGCCTTGTCATCTAACAGTATGCCTGAAAAAACTTCGAATGCGACGGTGACATATTGTGGACAAGCGGTTTTTAAATTGCAAGTTCCGTGAGAACAGACACATTTGTGAAGAAGGCTGTTGTTCATGAGATTTGGAGCATGCGCCTCCAGCACCACATTTCACATTTCACACACTCTCTCTCTCTCTCTCTTTCGCGAATTGTCCACGTTTACACTCTGTATGTAAATATGGGAAAGATATATATGCTTTGGCTAGTTGGATCTTTTTCTTCTTGGAGTTTTGTTTTGTCCTTGCAGATGTTCAACAATCTACTCATTGCGTCCTTGGCCATAGCAATACTACGACAGATGTCTCTTTACTGTCATTAAGTTGGAAATTTTAAAGATCGACGTTGAAAATAATGTTTCGAAAATACTATCAATACTTGTGCCGCTATCATCTTATTCTAAATGCTATCGATTCCTATAAGATTCCACTATCTATCTTCTCAATTTTCCGCAACTTAACTATCGGTTGATAAGGCAAGAAGATGGGGCAAGAAAAGTTCCAAATCCCTTTATAAACTAATAAGTAGTCCCAATAAAGTAACTAATGTTTATTGTAACTATGTATCAAAAGCAAGGTAATACAGGTATTGACTAAGTTTCTTCCAAAGATGCCGAGTACTGACAACTAATTCAAATTAGCAAATCTGTACTTATCATTAAAATAAACTATTTTACTCCAGAGTACTTCGGTAGTGCCTACTTCAGTAAAAAACCTAGTCTAAAATAAATAGCTTCTGTTAATTCAACCACACATTGAAACATTGTCACCTCAGATGTAGCCCGTTTTGTGAGGAGATGACTCTTCTCAAATATTCCTCACTACAGAAATGCACCACACAATATCATTACATATATCATATATTACATATCACACAACTGTAAAATGTGAACCAAATTTTACTCATGTCTAGTTGATCTAGTTCAGATAAGATTTTGAAAAAACACATTTTATAAATACTTGCACTGATGTTCTTTTAAATCATTATTATGTAAAACATCTTCAGCCTCCCACGAGGCAGTGCAAGAGGGTTTTAGTTATCACGCCTTTTACTCCGCCCTTTCATCGAGCACTAACATCTAGCTATTATCCTCACAGTTTTAAAATGTATGCTGGGCGAGTTCCCTTACGTGCCACCTTATTCAATAGGTGCTACTAGTTGTTCGGTAGATTCTCAATCTTTAGTAAGCTCTCATTTCATCTTGTTAGCCGTAATTTTCAGAATAATTTACCTTCTTTCTGCTTTATTATCTCCCCAGCCACATAAAAGAGGAAAGAGAAAACACGCAGCCAAAATCCATCCAGCAGGTGTTTAGAAATAGCCAAGAATAACAAAGCTCCGGCTCATCTTTGATCAGTCGTGATGTTGCAATTCCCCTGGACATCTTTCCGGGAAGTCCGGGGAACTCCCCAAGATACAAATAGAGTTTTACGCGTCATAATGGTAATTACTACCCATTAAGTATTCTTTCTTAAGTAAATCCTGGCCTATAATGATCTTTTTACTCAGAAGCTATGAATTTTAATGTTTCTGGACTAATACTCAAGTTTAAGATACACATTTCGGTATATATTTATTGGAGGAACAAAATAAAAGAGACGAATCTAATCTATATACGTACATCCTAAAAAACCCGTTCTTTTAGGGGTTCCGCAGGCGAACGAGGAACCATTACAGTTTGTCTATGCCAGCACTTCCATTATAATCAGATACCTTACCGAAAGGTGCTATTTTCAACCAACACTACAAGATGTTACACAATTACAATTGGCATATTTACAAACGTTGTGCATGAGGGATTAGAAAAGTTATGTAATGAAATTACTGTTCTAAAGTGACCTTATTCGAGTCACATGTCTCCTGTAGTTTATCCTTTGTTTCATCTAGCACTTACAAATCTAAGATATAAGTAAATAGCACGACTACATAAAAAAATACGACTGCAAGGGTTCATTAAATTCGCAAGCTATACCTGCCAACCCAAAGCGCAGTTCTGTACAAACCCAGTGAGAGCTAGAGTCCAACCGAAAAATATATATAAAAAAACTTATCACCTAGCGTATCACGTAAAGACTAAAAGACCGCATGCAATGCGGGTTATACTAACGGTTTCCTCCGCTGCTGGGGCGGTTATGGGAAATTCAAGTCTTACACATGTCCAGCACACGCTTGGTTGGCTTTTTCTCGTATGATAAATTATGCTACAGAAACCCCCCTTTTTTGTATGTAATCATATATATAATCTATAATCTTTTACTGAACTACTACTAAACTCTCGAATGCCTGAACGGAGTTAACTAAATAGATAGCTAATACTTTATTGTATCAATAGAAACGCTACTAAATAAAGAGAAATTGTTGACTTTATCCCTTATCACGAAATCTTTCAGATAATAGTGTGCGCTAGATTTAAGCATTAAACCTCATACAAAATAATTATAGGTTACACATTTTATTGATTTCATAACTCCCGTTTATTTATATTAACTTTATCTTAGGTGGCTTATGCTCTTAAAATTGTACGTACACAATATGTTGTATTATTGCTACACTTTATCATATTGTCAGTACAATATTACTCCAGTAATGAGTGGCGAAAATCACTTACGTACTTCAAATTAATCGCGTCCGCTTATGACCATGGACCAACTTCTCAGAGGATTGTTTTTGCCCAGCGCGCACGCATAAAGATCGTGGCTTAAGATTATCTAGCTATATTTGATAAATCGTGAACATAACAATCTGCAAACATATATATTTTCTTTTAAACTATTTGCTGTAGTTATACACATCATTTTATCTCATTTACTAGGTCGTTCAAGTAATTAAGAAAATTATATTTTAAAATGCCGTAATTTAAGGCGTGTACTACTGTAAATAAACACTATGGTCCTTGGCAGATCTAAGCTTTCACCGGTAAATCTCAGGTCTCAGGTACTCAAATACTCCTTAACCAGTAGATCATAATTTGCCTACTGACTTTCACAGTAACAATACTATTGGAAATATTAGCTCTCAAATATTAGTACATCATTTAATGAAATCATGTTCATGAACATAAAACTCCAAACCACAACTGCTTTTATGTAAAACCTAAGCAATAGGCAACAAATTGAACTTCTAGCCTGACAATAACACGAGTGTCATCCTAATATTTAATATAACTTTTTACTTAGTTTATTATGTCCTTGCCTGCTTTAGATTGCTGTTGCTTAGACGATACAGTCATCATTCGGCCCAACTTTCTTCATAACCTTACTTCGTCGCTTCACAGTCCACACTCTTTGTATATCAAATTCATTAACCAAAACTATTGTATAATCGTTGGAGACGGCGCTGAGTAATTCTAAGACAGATTTCCTTGCTTTGTACGCCAGAAACGGTACAATATTTGAACTTTACGAACCATGAACAGCTTCAACAAAGTATTCTGACAACTAAATACAATTTTATTTCATTTCAAAGTTATAGAAACCATTTGACCTATAATCATTGACATCAAGTACATAGAGTTACCTATACATTAATTTTATATTGAGCAACTATTCAGACAGATCGATATACCAAATTACAGCCTCGGCCAATAATATCTACCTACACCTTTAATTTTTTCTAATCTCGTTGGCCTTGAGGTAGCCATCTAATGCTTAAATTCAAGTGTAATTCACCGAAATAAGCATAGGAATGCAGGCAAAAAGTTCTATTTAATGACACTGGTTCTGGCAGTTGACTAAATATGTTAACTTGGTTTGCACGCATACATTATTTCCAACCTCAAACCCTACTATTAATCTATAAATTTCCCATCCACATATTTACTAATTTTTTTATTGAATCCTGGCTTGTAACTTCTTACTTTATTCTTTTGCCAATTATAAAACAAGAACTAAAGTGATGTTACTTACTTTATAACAAAATCGTTTTCGTCGGTACCGTTTTTGAGTGACTAACATAATTTAGCTTAAATACTGTTCTGACCAGACTTCTATTCTTATTACTATTCTTGTCCATGACCACGTGGTCTCCAGAGGTTAAAGAATTAACATGCGGTATTAACTATGTAAGACCTTACCGCTTCCTCGGAATTAAGAAGGTATGCATACAATTAAAACAAATGAAACTACAAAAATAAATATCTCATCTACTTGAAACGAGCCAAATGGATCTGGCAGCTCCAAATGATATTTCACCAGGCGACGAGAAAGCACTTCCTAAGCCTAGATTCTACCATAAGGATGCCAGTATATTGTCGGGCGTCCCTTCATATCCCAGCATCTCCACCATGTCGCGGCGTACTCTAGAATTGATGCATACGCCGCGAATATATATTTATACACTCCGTACACTCGTCAAGTCTGATCACCGATCACGTTCGACTCTTTAACATTACGTACGCCACAGAATAAATAATAGAAATAATTTGGGGGACTCCCCCCAATGGCCTCCAACCTCCCCTTATAGCCATCCCATGCCTCGCAAGATCTGGTCTGCACCTGAAATTGATCTGTCCGAGTCTAACAGCTTAAATGCTATGATCCCAATGCATACTAGTAAATCCGCATCTGATCACCTGATGAATCTCCATCTGCATCTACTCGTTAGCAGGCCATGTCACGTCCTTCTCGTGCAATACCTAGTTCTATAGATTACCTTATAAACTAACACGAGGATCTGCTCGCCATCAGGTCAAGTCTCGTCCTTCTAGTGCAATACCTAGTTCTGTAGATTACCATAAGAATCTTACACGAAGATCTGTTCGCCACCATGTCATGTCTCTTCCTCTCGTGCAATACTTAGTTCTATAGATTAACACAACAATCTTACACGAAGATCTGTTCGCCATCAGGTCTTGTCTCGTCCTCTCGTGCAATACTTAGTTCTATAGCTTAACACTATAATCTTACACGAGGATCTGTTCGCCATCAGGTCTTGTCTCGTCCTCTCGTGCAATACCTAGTTCTATAGATTAACACAATCTTACACGAGGATCTTGGGTGAAATGATGAGCTGTCTTATCATTTTCATGATATATCTTTCTTGGTCTTGATATCTATGTCTAGACTTACGGGGGCTTCTAATCTTTGCTCGTCTTTGGCCTCTGTCTTGAGCGTGGATCCGCACCTCGCTTACTCCTGGGTATACTGGTACCAAACAAGAGTACTCTGATCCCATCATGGGTACCCATGGACCGCCCGCAGGGACCCCGAGTATCCGGCGATCTACTCATGCTCGGGGCCTTCCACGTGGCCCTGAATGAGCTCACGCTCACCCAGGACGCCCTCCATCTCCTCGCCTCTCGGATCGCTCCAGCTGGCCAGTCCGTCCACGTGGACTCTTCGAGGCCGCCAGAACCATACGGACAGGATTCCAAGCCCACTGCTCAAGGAATCAGCAAGCAGCGATCGTCTTTAGCCCCCTGCTTGGTCTTACCGGAGGTTAACTTTACCGGCTTTTCTGGGTCTTATCTATATCTGGGTCTTATCTATATCTGGGTCTTATCTATATCTGGGTCTTATCTATATCTGGGTCTTATCTATATCTGGGTCTTATCTCTTTACTGGGTCTTACTTCTTTACTGGGTCTAATCTCATCATCATTTCAACCTCGTTTTGGTCTTATATCTAATAGTGATCACTATTATCTATCTAAGCAATGGAAAGGTCTCACCCGAATTCTCGTTGCAATCCTTTTTCGAACCTTACCACCTGGTCGATAAACTTCCATCGCAGCCTCTCCGCAACGAAGCAGCACTTTCTATTATCTATATTAACACTGTATAGGTCTCACCCAAATCCTCGTTGCAATCCTTTCTAGAGCTTTACCACCTGGTCGATAAACTTTCATCGCAGCCTCTTCGCAACGATGCACGTTCTATTATCTATCTAAGCAATGGAAAAGTCTTACCCAAATCCTCGTTGTAATCCTTTCTCGAACCTTACCACCTGGTCGATAAACTCTCATCGCAGCCTCTCCGCAACGAAGCAGCACGTTCTATTATCTATATTAACAATGGATAGGTCTCACCCGATTCCTCGTTGCAATCCTTCCTCGAACTTTACCACCAGGGCCCTATTTCATAAAACTATAGTACACTGACAAATGTCAATCAAACCGACAATTGTCAGTCAAACTATAGAAATGTCGTACATTTATGTTATATGAAACGCAGGTTTTGCTTATTCGACTGACATTTTTAGGTTTATTATGATTTGTCGCTTTATGAAATAGGGCCCTGGTCGATAAACTTACATCGCAGCCTCTCCGCACCGAAGCACGATGCACCAGAACACATAGCTACACCGAAATGTGGCCCCTAAGAACTCCTGTAGGCCGTTGTCTGCTTTCCACTTGGTCAGGTTCTCGCAATCGCCATCCATGACTAGCTCCGTCCGCGTTCCCGTCGAAAGTGCCGTCTGGTCAGTCAGTCAAGACGTGCACTCTCCAACTCCCACAGACAGACAATCTTACCACAGACAGATAATCTAACCACAGACAGACAATCCTACCACAGACAGACAATCTTACCACAGACAGACAATCTTACCACAGTGATGTCATGACGCGATACTGACACGTCATAATCGTGTCAGTTGACAGCTGACACCTCCCTAATTCCATGATAGAACTCGCGCTGTGTGACAACATCTGGCCGCAAACTGGTGATTTATTGGGTACGTGCCGAGATCACAGGTATCTGATTGTCAACCAACAAAAAAAAGAAGGTCTACGCGACACATCTGGCCGCGCCGACTTTGCGTAAATAAACAGTTTTTTTGTTATATATTATAAACAAACTGGTGATTTATGGAGCTAAATAGGTATGGTACATATTTCAAGTGTTTATGTTTTGGGTTTCGAAGCAAAATAATTATGTAAACACGCTTAGATTTGAATGGTTCTAAGAAAAGAATTGATAATCTTTTCCTTTTTGAAGAAATGGGTTATATTGTTAGTGTTTTTTTCCTTAATTAGGAACAAACAGTACCACTTCTATGAGAATTAATCGTGGAAGTAGTACCACAGTACATATTTAGTCTTTACAGATGACAGTAGTGTATTGAGGAGTAAACGGCCGATTTGACGCACGCGGTGTATGGGACTGGGAGGCAGGAGTCTCAGAGTGGTTTTGAAAACAACGCTACGAGTGAGTTTCGCGCATGAAGTATCTTCACGTAAAAATACGAGAAATGCGCTCCTCACACCTAAGAAAAATCAGCTCGCTTACTCCTTGATATTCAATAGTGATGTGGTACATCTGAACCTAATTAATAGGTAAAAAGCAGATACAAGAACACGTTTTTATTTTAAAAACTCATGTAAATACCTCTTAGCAATCGCTAGGTATGCGGATTGAAAATAAATTTTAATACGTTGCAATTCGGTATGATTTTTCTTTTGACTTATTTGGCTTGTTTTGCACTAAGTTTCTACATATTTTTGATAAATAGAAAAATAAATTTTATCTCGTAGTAATACAGTTCATTGTCAATTATTTGATACTTCATTTAGTGAACTAATATCTGAGACATTTTTTGAAGCTACTTCTCTGTGCTGACCTATGAGATTTCCCATTAAAAACAGATCTTATAACAGTACTTCAAAGCATATTTTTTAATAGCACAAAAACAGTATTTTTCCGGACAGTAGTTAGCAATTCCTTTGGTATACATTGTTTTTTTTTTGTGTTATCCGTTCAATAAATTAATAGCATGAGGCCCGTAATGTTTGTTAGTTAATTTCAAATAGCGTCAGTTTAAACAGAATGTATCATATACATCACGCGACATCTAGAACTATTTTATGTGATTCATTATAGGAATGAAGCATTGAAACTTCACACATTTGCTAAGTTTCTACCTAAGTTTGTTAGGTAAAAATCACATAGATAAATAAATCCTATACTATGGTAATACAGTATATTATCAAATGTTTAATACCATAAAAAGTAAAATCCAAATTGCAAAAGTTTAGATCGATTTTCTAAGCCGCACTTACTGACATTTCCCATTAGAAAATAGATCTTATTAGTATATTAGCAAAGCATATTTTAAAAATAGTACAAAAGTAGTAATTTATAAGTCAAATTTAGCAATTTCTTCGGCATGCATTGTTCTTTTTGTTTAATCCGTCCATAAAATTATCAGCACGAGGCGCGCAATGTTTACGTTAGTTTATTGAAAATAGCGTAAGTTTCAACAACATGTATCATATACATCACGCGATATATAGTTAAACCTGCGCCTGCGTCCGACCGACAATGAAATACTCGTCCGTAGTATTCGCTCACGCCTCCCGTATTTCCCTAGAGAAACTTCAGACCTTGCAAAACAAATTCGTCCGATGTGCAGTAGATGCCCCCTGGTATCAGAGGAACATCGATCTGCACAGCGATCTCGAGATTCCCTCGATAGTTCAATAAATGAAAAATGCCTCTCGCCGCTACTTTGACGCGGCACCCCATCACCTCAACCCCCTAGTAGTTCAGACCTCTGACTACACGACAGACGCGACAACAGACGCACGGCCGCTGCCGCAGTGCAGGCAGCGATTAATGTCAACTTTATTCGCCTTCGAGTTTCTTGCCGATTCTTCTCGAAGGTGTATTCCGAATCAGTAGTCAGTTATGCCATTCATTTAAAGGGCTCCAGCCATTTAATCAGGGCCCCCGCGATCACTACCTAACAGTAGAGATCCAGGGGTGTTTAGTTCAATACTCCCCAAGTAATCAATGCAACTGTCTAAGCCGAGGTTCATACTCCTTGGGTGCCCTTGATCAAGTGGCCAAAAACTTAACTTTGGCGTGCGACTTCCGCGTCACGCATTGCGGCGGAACGCTTTTTCGCCCGCCCCACCGTCCGGTGACGCTGTAGAGGTCAGCTATAGACCAACAGCACACATCCTTTCTAAAAAAAAGAAGCGATATCTAGACCTATTTTATGTAAGTCATTATATAAATAAAGCATTGAAACTTCACACATTTGCTAAGTTCCCACCTAGGTGTGAAGTTTAAAAATCACAAAGAAAAATAAATCCTATTCTATGGTAATACAGTTTATTCTCAATTGTTTAACACCGCAAAAAGTAAAATCCAAGTTGTGAAATTTTATTTCAATTTTCTTAGCTGCACTTACTGATATTTCTCATTAGAAAATAGATCTTATTATATTATAAGATATATTTGTTGTTATATTTCTTCTTATTTAGCAGTTCGCCTTTGGAACGCTCTGCCAGTATAAGGCGAGCCCATTCACTCCCTGTTTTAAAAGTTCAAGTAAAGAAGTTGTATCTCTCTAATTAATATCACTTCTTGCTATTTTGTTGTTATTCTGTTGTGGTTTTACTGTATATAATTAATATTATGTTTAGATATATTTTTTGTAAATGTATATGTAGTTGATGTAATTTTATTTTTTATTATAATGTATGTACTATATTTTTACATATTTATGTGTAGGTATATTGGAATATATGTGTATATATATTTATTAATATGTTTATTCATTGCATTCAGTTTTTATTATTTATTTATTATATTATAATGCACCGCCGTCTTTGCCGTATATTAATTCCTTTCCACCCAAAGGTTGTCTGGAAGAGAACGCTTTTTAGCGATAAGACCGCCCATTGTCCCACATATTTTGTATAAAAGTTTTAGTTATTTTTGTAATTTTGTTCTATGTGGTGTACAATAAAGAGTTATCTATCTATCTATCTATCTTATTGTCGGAATTTATTTACAAGATAAAACATACAAAAAAACAAAAGTTCATTTTAAAATATAAATAAAAAAAAACTTAACTATTTACACAAAACTATCTAAAAGTCCTTCGGAGGAAGGGAAAGTGCCCAGAATGCTGGCTGCATTGCCACGCTGTATTGCAATACTAATTTTTTGGCCTAAATAGGAGCCAGCATTCTGCTCACATGTCACTTCCACTAAACGTTTTGCCAAGTCCCTGTAAATTTCGTGGCCACCTGGCCCCCACGGACCCAAAGTTTCAACCCCAAACGGCACAAACATGTAACCCCGGTCTAGGTTCCCATATTTGCGCCGCTTGAGGTTTTCTGCTTTGGTTGCAGCGCCGCCAGCCTGAATTGTTGTCTCTGGAAGATAAGACGGCGCCAAGGTATCGACACAAGTTGCTTCCCAAACTAAAGACCGTCCCATCTTCCAAGGAATTAAAGTCATACCATCAGGCCTCTTACCGTCGTCCCGCATCAGGCCCTTTGGTTCTAAGATTGACGGAACGCCGGCACTGACAAAGGCCCGACGGATGACTTCATTCAAACTGGCGTGTCGAGGAATCCTCCTTGCGCTTCTGTAGCAAGATAGTTCGTGATGGCCAAGCCGATCCACCATATCGCCGCATAGGCAACGGTGTGGGATTTGGCAAAAAACGCCTAGACGCAGAGAAACGGCTAATCGGAATGTCTGGTTGTCTAGTAAATTGCCAATGTTTTTTGATGGAAGTGCTTGCAACCAAAGGCCTGATTCCCAACGTGAAACAGCGAGGAGGCGAGCACGCTCTGCAGAACAAACAGATGTATCAAGAAGATTTTTCCATTCAATTTCGCAGAGCGGCCTGTCCCAATGCTTCTGGGAAGGAGGCGCTTTGGGCAATGACTGATTTGGACAGGCTATTTTCCAAGCATCCCTAGCCTCAGTCAAAAAAACTTATTTCGTAATTTGCAATACAGGGACATAAAATAGCTCCGATTAATTTTTGTGTACCATAAACTGAGGATAGGAAAGCTGGTAGAGATACACTAGAAATTTTACGTATGCCAAGACCACCGCACCTTATTGGTAGTGAGGCCTGGCACCAAGAGCGATCATCGAAAGGTACATTGAGGATGGCGGTGAGCGTATCTCTTAAAATGCTGTCAAACTGTTGTATAAGTAAGGTATGATTCCAAAGTTGACAGCATCTTAAGAAATACATAAATTTTGGGACAAAAAGGCAGTAGCGAATTATAAAATATGTCATATGTGTATTAATTTTATGCAAGCGGTCAGCAATAAATCGAAAATTTTGAATTTTTTCTTCAACGAAATCTGGTAATGATTCATCGAGAATCGGGGCCCCTAAAAGACGAAGTGAACTGTTTTGCAAAATTTTAATATTTGGAGCAATTTTTCTTATAATATCTATAGTGTCGTTTTTTGAAATGATTGGATTTGAAATGTATAATTCACATTTAGAAAAAATTAGAGTAAGGTCTTACTCTAATTTTTTCTATTGTTTTGAATTGCCTTGTTAAATTTTCGAAATCTTTCGCGACTGTGTTCACATCGCCTCCTAAAGTTCCATCGTCCAGATACCATACGTTAAATTTTGATTCTAATTTTGTAATGATTGTATGTATAGCGAGGCTGAAAATAGCCGGCCCAAGTGGATCTCCTTGTTGACAACCTACTTCTGAAAAGATGAGATGATTTTTGTATATTAATTTTGAGGGTTGACCATAACAATGCCAAAGATATTTGTATAAATGAGGAATTTTGTCTTTTATCTCAGTCAAAAGGGCGCCTCTATCGACTGAATTAAAGGGCGTTTTTAACATCCACCTTCAAAAGCACATCACCTCCATTGTGGCACAAAAAAGTTCTTAAAGCATGAACCGCCGCCTCACAGCCACCACGCGAACCGAATCCCAACTGTACAGGTTGGAAGTATGTACAGAGGGATTCACTTATTGACTTACAGCAAATCTTGGCTGTAAGACGACGATAAACTGTGCCAACAGCAATAAGCCTAATGACCCCATCCATTTTTAAAAGCGCATATAAATTTGCCCCATATAAAATATCTAGAAATTTGACTAATTTCATGCTTTCTGGAGAAGTGAACACCTGTTCACTTCTCCAGAAAGCATGAAATTAGTCAAATTTGTTATTTCTTTTAAAAGAGCGTCACCGATCACACCGCAAACACCACTTGTTAAGTCTTTAAGGTGCTGAGGTGAGAGAGCATTGAGACCATCTGCAGACCCACTGGGGAATGACGCAATGGCATTTGCTACGTCTTCAGGTGTTGCCATTAAAGAATCCTCATCTCGGTCTGGGGGCAAAGGCATATTGGCATTAGCTGCAGAAGGTGGATGCTTATCCTTTAGTGCCAATAAGGTTTCAGGAGTATTTGGTGCAATAGTGTCATTAGAAAACTAGGTTTAGTTGAAGACAGCTAGCATGGATATAGTTTCTTACTGGATAAGTATACATTTATAAACTCTACTAGCTGCGCCCCGCGGCTTTGCCCGCGTGCAATCTTCTCCCCCATCCTATTTAAAAATAATACAGTTAGCGTTACAATCATGTCACATAATTTAAAATAGTTTTGGTGGTACATATTCTTTATATTGAAGTTTTTTTGATAAACAAATATTTTCCGTCTTGTGAGTAGTTACACGAATAGGTCTGACGGTTTCCCAACACGTGAGCAGGGCACATAACAATTGACCATGTGAGGAGCATGTATTTTCCAAATTTAATCCTTAAACTTGTAGTGATTACTCCTGCGCCTTGTTTAGTAATTGCAAATGGGAGTCACTCCCATAAGGCTGGAATTTCAATAAAACCTTCCTAAGTAACCTTCTTGGATACTCAAGGTATCATTAATTTTGATTGAAAACACTTTTTTAAGAGTAATAATAATATAATCTCATTTATCTACTTTGTTTATTTAAACACACAAAAACTCTGCTGAATACAAAATGCATTGCCAATTGCAAGACGTTATCAATTAAAGAAAAAGTTTTGATAAACTAATAGTGTTTATTTATATTTGTATTTCTATTAAAAACATTCTATTATAAACGCAGCGTCAAAGTGCATACTTTTTTAAATATAATCACAGCATTTAATGTTGATAGGGAGGTGTAATCTAATAACTTTATTTGTCAATTTTGTATCTCTAACTTAAGCTATCCTGGTACCAAATTTCATCCAAATCCGTTCAACTGTTATATCTCCAAATTCTTAAATGTCTCTGCTCTCCTGGTTCTTATTTTTTTTAAATATAATCACACCATTTCATGTTTATGGGGAGATAAGTATACTCACTTTTAATAACTATAATTGTCAATTTTGTATCTCCAAATTTTAAGTTTTTCTGCTCTCCTCGTACTTAGAAATACATTTTTTAAATACAATCACACTACTTATTTAATGTTCATGGGGAGGTATTCTCACTTTTAATAACTTTATTTGGAAATGTCATATTTCCAACTTCAGGTGTTTCTACTCTCCTGGTACATAGAAATGCTTTTTTTAATATAATAATTACACCATTTAATAATATTCATGGGGAGGTAAACTCACTTTAAATAACTTTATTTGTCAATGTCATATCTCCAACTTCTTATGTGTTTCTTCTCTTTTTTTCTTTTGTGTTATTAAACACACTATTTGACTCTTTTGTATCTCCAACTTATTAAGTGTTTCTGCTCTCCTGGTACTTAGAAATACTTTTGTTAGATATAATTACACCATTTAATGTTCATAGGGAGGTATACTCACTTTTAATAACTTTATTTTTTACTGTTACAGCTCCAACATCCTAAATGATTCTGTTCTCCTGGTACTTAGCAATACTTTTTTAAATATAATCCACCATTTAATGTTCATGGGGAGATATACTCACTTTTAATAACTTTATTTGACAATTTTGTATATCCAACTTCTTAAGTGTTATGCTCTCCTGGTACTTAGAAATACATTTTTTGTTTTGTTTTTTTTTCAAATCTATAAGAAAACGATACTACTTTTTTCCCCTATTTCGGGATAAAAAGTAGCCTATGTGTTAATCCCAGATATTATAAGCTTTCGTGGTACCACATTTCATCCAAATCCGTTCAGCTGTTTGAGCATGAAGGAGCAGGCGTTTCTGCTGTCCTGGTACTTTGAAATACTTAAAAAAAAAAAACACTATTTAATGTTCATGGGGAGGTATACTCACTTTTAATAGCTTTATTTGTCAATGTCATATATCCAACTTCAGGTGTTTATAAAAACTTTTTTTAATTTAATCACACCATATTTTAATCTTCATGGGGAGGAATACTCACTTTAAATAACTATATATTTCAATATAATGTCTCCAACATCTTAAGTGTTTCTGTTCTCCTGGTACCCAGAAATACTTATTTTAATATAATAACACCATTTAATATTCATTGGGAGCTAAGTATACTCACTTTTAATAACTATATTTGTCAATTTTATATCTCCAACTTCTTAAGTGCTTATGCTATCCTGGTACTTAGAAATAAAAAAAAAACATTATTTTTTTCGTTTTTTTTTTCAAGTTATAGAAAACGATATATTTTTTTCTCCTATTTCGAGATAAAAAGTAGCCTATGTGTTAATCCAGGATATAAGCTATCCTGGTACCAAATTTTATCTAAATCCGTTCCGCCATTCGAGCATGAAGGAGCAACAAACACACACACACACACATACACACACACACACACACACACACACACACTCACACACACACGCGCGCAAACATACAAACTTTCACATTTATAATATTAGAAAACCATCTCAGGTATCAGGTATTATGTCACCTTCACTCAACCTGTTTTCTACCATATGGTAAGATATAGCAGAAGACTGAGCTGCATGTGAACGTGATGTAAAACAAGGAAGAAAATGGAAGCTCTGAAGGAATTTTCAAAATGATAAGTGTCAAAATCACAGGTCTCAAAGTGGCAGGTGTCAAAGTAGCAGGTGTCAAAGTGACATCCTAGGGATGCAAAAAGGAGGGATTTAAAAATGTCTTTTCTAATGTGGTGGGAGTGGCAAAGATTGACCGCGATTGTGTGTGTGTTTGTTGCTTCTTCACGCTCGATCAGTTGAACGGATTTGGATGAAATTTGGTACCAGGATAGCCTAAGTTAGAGCACAGAATAAATAATAGTACAAGGTTAGAGATACAAAAGCTCTGCTAAATACAAATATATTGCCAATTGCAAGACGTTATCATTTTAAGAAAAAGTTTTGATAAATTATGTTTTAATAACTGTGTTTATTTTTAGTTTTATTTATATTAAAAATAATCACACAATCGTTATCAATTAAAGACAAAGTTTTGATAAACTAATAGTGTTTATTTATATTTGTATTTCTATTAAAAACATTATATTATACACGCATCGTCATAGTGCATACTTTTTTTAAATATAATCACACCATTTAATATTCATGGGGAGGTATAATCTAATAACTTTATTTGTCAATTTTGTATCTCTAACCTTGTACTATTATTTATTTTGTGCTCTAACTTAAGCTATCCTGGTACCAAATTTCATCCAAATCCGTTCAACTGATCGAGCGTGAAGAAGCAACAAACACACACACAATCGCGGTCAATCTTTGCCACTCCCACCACATTAGAAAAGACATTTTTAAATCCTTCCTTTTTGCATCACTAGGATGTCACTTTGACACCTGCTACTTTGACACCTGCTACTTTGACACCTGTCGCTTTGACACCTGTGACTTTGACACTTATCATTTTGAAAATTCCTTCAGAGCTTCCATTTTCTTCCTTATTTTGGTCCCATCCTCCTCCCCCTGGCCCCGTCCCCTTTAAAACCTCTACCAACAACCCTCAACTCCCACCCTCGCCATGTCACTTTGACAAAGAATTTGCAAAAATAATAATATTATAAAACTTCTTAGGTGTTTCTGCTCTCCTGGTACTTTGAAATACTTTTTTTTTAAATATAATTACACTATTTAATGTTCATGGGGAGGTATCATCATCATCGTCATCATCAGCCCGTGTCAGTCACGCGTATGTCTGCTGGACATACGCCTTTTCGAAAGCACGCCACTGAACCCGATGAACTTTATTTTTCAGTGTCATACCTCTAACTTCTAAAGTGTTTCTGCTCTCCTGGTACTTTAAAATGCTTTTTTTTAATATAATCACACTATTTATTGTTCACGGGGAGGTATACTCACTTTTAATAACTTTATTTATCAATGTAATATCTCCAACTTCTTAAGTTTTTCTGCTCTCCTGGTACTTTGTTTTTTTTTTAAATATAATCACACTATTTATTCATGTTCATGGGGAGGTTATTTATATTCACTTCTAATAACTTTATTTGTCAATTTTGTATCTCCAACTTCTTAAGTGTTTCTGCTCTCCTGGTACTCTTGATATACTTTTTTTAATATTATCACTCGATTTAATGTTCATGGGGAGGTATACATACTCACTTTTAATAACTTTATTTGTCAATTTTGTATCTCCAACTTCTTAAGTGTTTCTGCTCTCCTGGTACTTGGCAATACTTTTTTTTTATACTTTTTTATTTTTCCAAGTCCCTAAGAAAACGATAACATTTTTTTCTCCTATTTCTTGATCAAAAGTAGCCTATGTGTTAATCTAGGATATAAGCTATCCTGGTACCAAATTTCATCCAAATCCATCCAGACGTTCGAGCGTGAAGAAGCAACAAACACACACACACACACACACACACACACACACACACACACACACACACACACACACACACACACACACACACACACACACAATTTTTAGTTTTATATATCATTAATTATTAAATAAATTATTCCTTTCAACATGAAAAAAAATTATTTTAAAAATACCACTTACTACAAAGAAAAGGCATAGTTAACCAAATGTGACCTTTCTTTTTAATATTTCAAGCAAATTGGTCATTGAGTCTAAAAGAAAGGGCACATTTTGTCTAATTGCGCCTTTTTAATGTAAATTGTCTTAATGTTTTCTATTAAAAAAAAAAAAACATATGAAGAAAGTTTAATAAACTATAAAACATATTTATTTGTCATGCCATTTCTGCTTATCCAAATAACTGAAACAAAACTTAACAAATCTTCTTCTAGGACACCAACATTTAAACAAAAAAAACGTTCTTAATATTCAATAGTTATTTATAAATTAAGGGATAAGCATCTACCTACAAATTTTGGTTAACAAATAGGACTTACGAATTAGAAACAAAAAATGCTAATACTTAAACTCAATTACACTTTTTAGTTAGTTAGATACTTATGGAAAGTAAAAATTAAATTATTTTTATTCTCTTTTACTAATTATATATAGGTTGGACCCCTAACTTAAAAATTTATAAAAAAATAGTTACTCAAAATCACAATATGAAAAATAAATCAAAATATTCTTAATTCTTAATAGAGGTAGTAATAGGAGCATAAATTTTGGTTTCGAACCATTATTAATCTACTCTATTAGCGCTTATTCTAATTATTTAATTGTGCATTTACAGGAAATAGCTTACACCCGTAATTATTAAAGGCACTCATAGTTTAATATTAAAAAAAATACTATTAATATTATTATAAAAATTAAATGTATAAAAAACATAACATGGCACTTGGTTGAATTATCACAATGCAATATATTAGTAATAACTATTAATAATATTAAATAATCAGTTTCGCTTAAAATATTAATTTAAAAAATAGTCTTTAATTTCAGTCTTCATAAATTTCTGTGAAATCAGCTGTACTGTCGCTAACGGGTAGGGTTTCCCAAAAACTTCTTCTGTTGTCAGGCATGAGTGGCCCAAGCTTGGAAAGTATAGCTGATTTCCTCTCAGATGTTATACCTCGTGGAGAAAGCTTCTGCTTAGGCAATGGAATGCCTATTTTAAGAATTTTAACTCTTAAGAAATCCAATTCTATTTGCTCTTCAGTGTCATGGCTGTTCTTGTAGAACATCAAATTGCTCCCTCGCCGAAAAGTGATTTCAGACATGTTTCTTAAATAAGCTCGCGGCACAGAATGTTATATTTTATACGATGAAGAGCAGTCTTCAAAATCGTGAAAATCCTGGACTGTCATTTTTTTCACCACAGTATTTGAACCAGTATCAGCGACAGCTTTGCAAAAATCTTGAAAGTCATACACTCTCTTGTTCTTCTTAAGTGATTGCTCCACTCTATGGTGAAATTCATCGGCAGCCATAAAAGTATGACCAACTTCCAGATAACGCAGCACAACACTTTCAATATTTACACCCTTGGAATTGACTAAATATACTAAGTAGGAAAAAAGGCACCAATTTTTGTTTTGGGCCGCGCAGTTATCCAGCCACAAAATCACATTTTTGCAGTCCCGGTTTTCAAGGAAAAATGCTTGAAAGCAGCTAACTATGTCTTCCTTTTTTCTCCCTGCAATAGCTTCGTGCCATAAGACTCCCAGTGTTTTGCCAACTCCATGTAACCTTTTGTCACCTACAGGAACAAAACTCTGATTGAAAACGATAAGCCTTGGACAAAACATTACCGTTTTAAATTATTCCATGCGAGGTAACATCATAACCTTTTCTAAATCAACTGCAAATATGATGGTGTCAGTACTTTTTTGCTTCGTTTGGCTTTCAACATCCTCTTCATATTTTTTTCTCGCTGAAATGTAGTGTGTATTGCTGCGTTAGGGTTGTGAATAGTTTTTTTTTCGCACAATTCACATTCTTCGTGCCCAAGCTTTGTGAAGGATATTTTAAGCTCATTTACGACACTCCTATAAAATCCATAAGACACATTTATTTCAGGCTCTTTCTCACAGTAATTATCGTACATCATGCGGATATTGATATCCGAGGGCAAATATTTCCGGTTTGGTGCATGAACTCTCCTGTAATGCGACACAACTGGACGAAAAGACAGAATATGTTCTTTTACCTTTGTACTGTCTATTCGTGATGGGTTCGGGTTATGACCTCGGCCGTCAGCAATAGGCTCTGCATATTGTGTTTTATAGTATGTGTCAATAATGTTCCTCACAGCCTTACAGTTACTTTTCTTGTAACCCAAAGTTGTGAGAAAAAACGTTTTACATACCGTAACTTTCTCACCGATTTCATCACATAAGAAATACGAAACACTCTTAGTTCGATCATAGTGTTTACCATGCTCATCATCATGACTTTGTTTCTTTGGTCTTGCAGGCTTTTGCTGGATAGTATTAGCTAAAAAAAGTGTTTTTGTTCCGACCAAGACATTTTCCAGAAATTACGATTTTGCGATAATCCTCTGAGAATTTCGTTGAACATTTTTTTTTACAAATGTTCTCCTGGCATCCGGGTTTCACAAAATACTTGGTATATATTTTTTCTTCTCTTTTAATTGTCTTTCGTTCTTTAAGACTAACATCATATCTTTTGCGCTTTCTTACTGTCCCTTTTTTTGTAAGTTCATCTTTTGTAGATTCATCTGAAGATTCTGGAATCGTTTTTTCCAAACATGGTTGAGAACATGGAATGCAGTCTGATTCGGAGCCAGAATCATCCAATAAAATATTGGCTTCACGTCGTTCATAGTTTTCATGATGACCTCTCATATTTAAGTTTTTAACCACTGATTGTTTTGAGCATTGAGCGGCAAAAATGTATGTTTTGTGGTTATTTGGTGGCTCATAATCTTTATCGGCTACTGAATCGTCCGAATCAAAATCTGATTCTGATGCTAGAATTTGTGGCGACCAGTAATTTTGTAGACCACTAGTGGACGGAATCTGTTCGTCAATATCAGATCTAGGCTTTAGATTTTGTAAAGCGGCGCTTACTAATCTTTTACCACGTGACTGCATTTTTAAAATTATCTGAAATAAGGGAAAGACAAGTGAAATGAATGATACATATATGTTTATCATAATATTCCTACTTAATTAATTAAATATTATGACATGTCACATTTGATTGATATTATATAGGTGTTAAGCTAAGGCACGGCAATATTATCTATACAGTATTCCAACTTCATACAAACGGACGAAGCGCGAGCTATGCCTACGCGCCTCGACCTCCGGGTGCAGACAATAAATATTATATAGTCTGTTAGATAAATAATAATTATATTACCGTGGCTATGTTTGGCACATCTGTCTAGAAACCGACAGGTAACAGTTGAGATTACCTAGGTGTACGACCTAACCTACAAAGTTATGTACCTACCTACTTGAATATTAGAAACAACATGTAAACATGGATAAAACGTAAATAAACTTACCTAGCGCGAGCAGGCTGCTGACAAGCGTGGAGTCACTTCGACGTCGCAGGCACAACTGGCGCGTTTCAATCAAACCCTGCCCTCCTTTCCTCACCCCTAATCGTAAATAATTTAAAGAAAAGGCACAGCTGGTTATTTGTGCATTTTATACGTAAATTAATTGAGACATGCATGGATCATTAATTAAGTAGACAGGGCACATCTGACATTTGAGCCTTTTCTTTATGTTATGTTATAGGTGTGCCTTTTCATTCTGTAAAACATGAATATTAGTCTCATTTGTGTCTTTTGAGCCTGAACTGATCTCCGACTTCATTGAAGATAAAATTCTACAAAAAATTGAGCAGATGTGCCTTTTTTTCTGATTCTAAATATGTATATAACTCAATTTAAGAAAAAATGTTAGTTGTGCCCTTCTCTCGTACGACGGCAGAATAGGATGTTAACTTATTTAAAGATAAACAATAATAAGCTACATATTCTTCTACACTAATCAACTTCTATATACTACACTACACATATACATCTACACATATATATTAAAGACGAAAGATTTGATTGGTTGTATGTTTGTTTGTTGATTGAATGGATAAACTCTAAATAGAAAAACTGATTTAAAAAATTCTTGCATTTATAAAAAGCTTTATTACTAGCGAGTAACATGGGCAATATTTAATTATTCAAAAAAAATTGAGATCCCTACGAAAATTGCAACAATGTAACTGAAGGTATCAAATATATGCAAAAATGATGATTACTTGCTGTATAAGGACTGTAATGACATGTTGCCATGGAAAATAAATAATAACAAGTCTGTCAAGTACGTGAGTAGGCAAGTAGTTTTTTGTCCAAAATCACTACTGCAAATGATTTTAAATGACACTCATTGCTGTTTTTTTTTAGAAATTACGACATATAAATGCTACAAGTGATAAAATGCCATGGTGTGAGCGCTTACCGTGTAAAACCGGGGTGAGTCACTAGTAAACCTATATAACAGAACCGTGATGTACCTGATGACTGACTTACTGACTGACAGAGTCTAAGCCTAGAGAATTGAAATTTGGAGGATATATTCCCTGAGTATCCAAAAGGTATACTTCCAGCTCGATTATGTACCTAATATTTTTTTTTGACAAAAGACGGAGTTTAAGGGGGCAGGACGCACAGAGTATAATCAGAAAAACATATGTTTTTGTGATCTTTAATTCGGTATAACTCACGATTTGTACGTGGCGTAGACATTTCACGACAAACAAATGGCCATGCGCCTCGACAAAGCACCAACCGCTTTTATATTATTAAATTATGATGATGACTATTTGTAAATATAGTCTTAAACAAGTGTTGCATAAAAAACTATGGTATAAAAAAATCGATTTCAAAATAGGATTAACTAAAACAACTTATCTAATTTTGATTCAATTTAAACATTACCATACTGGAGTTTTTGTTTCTCAAGTAAAAACCATCATCTAATTCAGTTCAGAAATCCCAATATCTAAGAGAACATAAACTATAAAACAAATAGTTTTTTTAATTTAAAGAACTGAACCAATTTTGATGAAGTTTATATGGGACTACACTGAAAGTCTACCCTTTTGAATATAACAACAACCATCCAAATCAGTTTAGAAATCTTAAAGAGGCAATATAAACACAAAATCAAATGGATTTACCAAAAAAAAAACTATTTAATGACGAACAACTACTGAACCAATTTTGATAAAATTTATATGAAATCACTTGGAGAGTATAACACTTTCAAACAAAGGAATAGTTTTTATTTTCGGTATGCAATTGACGGATAAATCTGTGTACATACATAAAAAAACATATACGGTCTCCTTTTGTGAAGTCGATAATAAAAACACTTGTTTAATCATATTTGAAAATTCATCTTTAAAGCGGTGACCCCGTTCACCTCTTTAAAGATGAATTTTCAAATATTGGCATGGCAAATAATGGCAAAGTTTATATGAAGGACACTAGGTATTTGTTGAAAGTAGAGTACAGATTTAAATGAAATTTGGTATACATATTGTAAGGAATATCACGCTAGGAGGTGGAGCCTAGCAGCTGGTGGTGAGATGGCATGAAAAGATGGCGGGAGTGAAACGCCGCTATTCCGTCGGCAGTCGAATGAGTCGGACGTTCAATTATATCTCAATTACGTTCCTTAAGCTCCCCTTATTTAATTAAAGTATTTCATGTGTAATAAATTTATATTGACCGAGCGAGCACAAAGTGCGATCGAAGCGTCTTTTCAGCTTGGGCAAAAATGCCTTCGTATGTCTGTCCAGATCTCTGTTCTCCTCAACAGGTCGCATTTTTCAATCGATCTAGACGAAACTTAGAATACAGGTTTGATGAACTTTTAGAATTATTTAGAATTTTTAGAATTTTTGTTTTACTTCCCCCAAAAAGATCCAAAGAGGAGCTGATGAATATCTTCTTCTTATAAGATCCGATTTCAATATTTCTTTTTTTATTTGAAAGATAGAAATTTAATGTTAGTCTCATAAAAATATGGTGAAGATCTGATGCGGATCTTCGGCGTCAGTAGCAGAAGAGCTCCTCAAAATTAAGTAAATTGCTCACTTTTAGGTTTCTACCAGTATAATCAGCCCTTTACCTACTAGGTAGGGATTGATGGAGCACTTTGGTTTTAATGTTAATTTTATAATAAGAAAACCTACTGTGCACTCCTAGATTGTTTGAAAAAAAGTTTGTGCTTGCGAGGTCTACAGCTCATAGAGCCACTAGTATACAATGGTGTGTGATGGTGTATACTTATTAATAAACCCGCATCTGGTTGCTAATAATATAATGTATTAGCTTTTGCCCGCGATTTCGTCAACGCGGACTACAGTTTATCGTAATCTATGTTCATCTAGGATATTAAAAACCAATACAAAATTGTAGCACCAACAAACGCTCTAGTTTTTTTTTGACAGACTTGTTATTTTTGCGTTTCCATGGCAATCGTTCTTTACAGCGAGTAATCTACATTTTCCAGTTTCCCCTGGAAACTTGGAAATGTAGATAAAAAGTATTCTATGTTGGTTTCTATATTGTACAGAATCTATTTACAAAGTTTCATCAAAATAAGATTCGCTGCTTTGGCGTTAAAAATCCCCAAACAAAAATCCAAACAAACAACGAGACAACGTTTCACATTTATATATTCATGTGGATATGTCACCCATTTTTTTTAGTCCCAGTATTGATTCTGATGCAGAGGTCGTCGCAAGAATCACAGGGGGCAAATAATAGTTCACTTTTTGGAAAAAGAGGGGTTCTTTTTGATGAACTATTTCTTCAAAAAGCAAACCCAGAGGAAGTGGACTTGGCAAAGTCCCGATGGTGTGACTAAAAATGAGATTGACTTCATCATGATTGACAATAAGCACATATTCAGTGATGTCTCAGTGATCGCAAGGTTTAATACCGGTAGTAATCACCGACTTGTCCGAGGCTCCTTGAATATCAACCACAAGCTTGAAAGATGCCGTCTAGTGAATTCTACTCAACCTGCTCCAGGCCGCTGTTGGATCAGAACAGATTCAGTTCAAGTTGGAAAATCGATTCGCTGCCTTTGAAATTTTAAACCAATGACGTGAATGAGTAACTCTAAAATGTTCTGGGAATCCTTAGGGAGGAAGGCACTAGATTTTGTCAGTAGCATCGTACGGGCACAAAGTATTAAATCTCGGATGAGGCTCTTCGACTTATGGACGAGCGACGGGAGCAACAGTAAGCCACACCGTCAGAAAAAAGGGAACTCAATTGAAAAATCAGTAAGCTGGTGCGATGTGACCTCGAATGCTCAAATACACGCCAAATAGAAAAAGCAATTGAGCAAAATCGGGGGTCAAAAGTCTTCGCCTAGCAATTGAGTAGATCCCATCTGATGAAGTTCAAGACCAATAATGGCACAACAGTCATTTCTAAGCCAGAGATCCATTCTGGGATTAAAGACTTCTATGGCCGATTGTACGGCTCGCATGCTTCTAGACCCGAACCCAGCACAGAAGGATTTCCGTGCAATACTGACTCGCCACTACACTGATGAACTGCCCGTCGTCAGTCTAGATGAGATTGAGATGGCGCTCAAACAACTTAAGAATAGAAAGGCCCCCGGTGAGGATGGTATAACTTCGGAGCTCTTGAAAGCAGGGGGAAACCCGTACTTCGGGAGCTTCAAGGGTTATTTAGCACCGTCCTTAACAGTGGGAGAACTCCAGAGGCGTTGAGCAGAAGTTTGTTAGTACTCTTCTTTAAAAAAGGGGATAAAACCCTTTTACAGAACTATCGACCTATTTCACTTTTGAAACACGTCTATAAGTTGTTTGCGAGGGTCATCTCAAATCGTCTCGTAAGAAGACTTGACGAATTCCAGCCTCTTGAGCAGGCTGGGTTTCGTGGAGGATTAAGTACCATAGACCACATACACACAGTGAGGCAGGTTATACAGAAGTCTGAAGAGTATAACCAGCCCCTGTGTCTTGTTTTTGTGAACTATGAGAAGCCTTTGACTCCGTTGAAACCTGTGCGGTTCTGGAGTCTATGCAGCGTTGTCAAGTAGACTGGCGATACATCGAAGTGCTTAGGTTTCTGTATGACGCCGCGACTATGAGTGTCCAAGTACAAAACCAGCAGTCTAAACATATCCAACTGCGCAGGGGAGTGAGACAGGGGGATGTTAATCTGTTCACTTATGCCCTGGAAGATATGTTTAAGACACTGGATTGGAAAGGAATGGGCATTAATATCGATGGCAAGAACATGTCACACTTAAGATTTGCCGATGATATCGTCCTAATGGTGGAGTCGCTGCAAGACTTTAAAAGTATGCTGACCAACCTAGATGATGCTTCTTGATAGATCAGTCTCGGAATGAACATAGATAATACCAAAATCATGTTTAATGATCTTATTGATCCGGAACCGATTGCAGTTAATGGTGTGCCTCTTGAAGTTGTCCAACAATATGTTTACCTTGGGCAAATATTGCAATTGGGTAAGAACAACATTGAGAAGGAAGCCAACAGAAGAATTCATCTGGGTTGGGCAGCATTCAGTAAGCTTTGTCCAGTCTTCTCTTCGTCATACCAAAGTGCCTGAAGACAAAAGTTTTCAATCAGTGCGTCCTACCATAGTCATTACCTACGGTGCCAAAACGTGGACACTCACGGTCAAACTAGTCAACAAATTTAAGGTCGCTCAGCGAGCTATGAAGAGAGCTATGCTTGGAGTTTCTCTGAAGAACAAGATTCGTAATGAACATATCCGACGGATATCAACAAACAAGGTAACTGACATAGCTGAAAGGATAAGCAAACTGACGTGGAAGTGGACATTTCCCGGAGAACCGATAACCGTTGGGGTAGACGAGTTCTCGAGTGGAGACTACGTTGAGGCAAACTTAGAGTAGCACGCACTGTGGCCAGGTGGAGTGTCGACCTGCAAAAAGCGGCTGGAAGAAAATGGATTAGGAGAACTGAAGACCGAGCTCAGTGGCGTGCATTAGGAGAGGCTTACGTCCAGCAGTAAACAGATATAGGCTGATGATGAGTATAAATATAGGATAGGTTAAATGCTTGACTAGTTGATTGTAAGGATGCATCTATATGCAACACATCTATATGTTACAATAATGTTGTAATCCCAGCGTAAAAAATGTAAACACTACTCGTGTAATAGCTACAGAAACGATTGCAATGTTTCACTAATAGGGTCTTGGCCACGGAAGCTTAAAGGTTTGCTGTACAAATTAAGAAAAATGCTGCCTAAACAGTTTGCAGATATTTTCGAGTCTTATCTAACACATAGAGGGTTCAGAGTAAGGCAAGAATATGCGTATTCAGAACTTAGGCAAATAAAAGCTGGAGTACTGCAAGGGAGTGTCCTAGGTCCGTTCCTGTACTTATTGTACACTTACGTATCCATAATTTAGAAAATAATACCATTGCGACCTTTGCTGATGATACAGCAATCATGGCTATTGGGGCTACTCAAGAGGAAGCCGTCGAGAAAGAACAAACAGCCTTCAATACCATCCTCGATTGGACTAAAAAATGGCGAATAAAACTTAACCAGTCAAAATCTACACATGTAGATTTTACAAACAAGAAATCTTGGTATGACATTAGACGCAAAGCTTCACTGGAAGGCCCATGTCAAAAAGAAACGCAATGAAATGGAGCTGCGCTACACAAAAATGTATTGGCTTCTGGGAAAACATTCTTCGTTGTCAGTTTGCAATAAATTACTTTTATACAAGCAAGTCCTCATGCCAATAGTATGTCCATACGGTACGAGGGCTGTTTGATAAGTCGTTTTAAAAAGTAAAAATTTTTTTTTTTTAAACAATTTACATTTATTTCTCAACATAGTCTCTCCTTTGAGGGCCAAGCACTTGTTCCAGCGAGTTTCCAATTTTTTTATCCCCTCCAAAAAATACGTTTTGTCGAGGTCTTCAAAATAGCCGTTTACACCTGCGATGCAGTCCTCATTTGTCAAAAATGTTTGCCCTCCAAGCCATCTTTTCAGATTTGGGAATAGGTAATAATTGCACGGAGCTAGGTCCGCCGAATACGGAGCATGCGGAACCAGCTCGAAGCCCAACCCGTAGATTTTGACTATTGCAATAGCTGACGTGTGCACTGGGGCATTGTCTTGATTGTCAACATACTACTACTAATAGAAGATTCCTACATATTGAAAAAGTTGGCTGTAAATTGTGGTAATGTACAAATAGACGAACATACATACATACATACATACATACATACATACATACATACATACATACATACATACATACATAAATACATTCATTCATGCATACATAGGTATTCTGATAAAATCATAACCCTCCTCTTTTTGTAGCCGGGTAAAGACCCACTGGTGGCAACCCTCAGTCTCCGACTGACAGTAGACATCAAACTCGAAAACAATGCTTCGATACACTACTGTCCGTAAGGACTATATCTATACTTATAATAAAATTGTAACAGGTCCAATTCTGTACATTAAAGATATTTAGGTATTTTTTATTGGATATTACTCTGTACTCGATACTGAAGCCAAAACTTGTCTTTCTTTCTGTCTGTCTGTCTGTCTGTCTGTCTGTCTGTCTGTATCTTGGCTAGGCATCACGCCGAAACTACTGAACGAATTTAAATGAAACTTGTTATGATTTTAGTTACTAATACGACGTAGGACTACACTATAAAACCAAATCACTATAGGATAAGTATCATCCCGAAAAATTAAAGGGTTCCCGCAGGATAGGGGCCGTAAGTTATTTAAAAGAACACGTACCACGCGAGAACTACTGGACGGATTTTGATGCAACTTGGCACAGTCATAGTATTTATGATGGGTTAAAATTGAGAATACTTTTTATCCCAAAAAAATAGAGATTTCTTCCGAAATAGGGGTCCAAAATTTTGGTAATTTTGAAATAATAAAAAAAAAAATTTGGTGGGTACTCTATGTTCTATACTGAACCATAAACTTTTTTTATTTTTTTCATTTTTGTCCATCTGTCTGTCTGTATCATGAGCGCGCATCACGCCGAAGCTACTGAAGGAATTCAACTGAAACTTGGTATGATTGGAGTTCATACTACGAAGTAGGACATTGGATACTTTTCATCCAATGTCCTAATGTTTTCTTGGTTGTTTTTAGAAATCATATAGCTCGAACAATTAATCATATGGTGTTACTCTCGATTTAGCTAGAAAACCTAACTGCACTTTAACGTGGGGGATGTAGGGGAAGGTTTGGGAAAGTGAGGGGAAGTGAGGGGAGAATGCGAAAAAACCGAACGACGTAACTTTAGAGAAGCGGCTTATTGGAACTTGTGCCAAAGATAATGTATACATTAAAAATACTAAGTTTTGTATTTTGTTAATGTATATTATTTTTCGAGATTAAACAGATGATGATTACCAATACAATACGATAGTAATAGAAAATCTATTTTAAACCTTTTCATACAAATTAAGTGAATCAAGAGGCGTAAAATATTGAGTAAGTTATTTTTCATTGTAGAGTATTCACACGCATCAATAGTGTAAAGAATCGCCAGTTAAGAATAACCTAAGGACTATTTTAACCCACTTTATGGTAAAGCATGACAAATACACACACTTTTATGTATCGCATGTTAGATTTTAAACAAAAGACCATGACCAAAACTGGCGCAAATTTTCGCAACATTTTTTCGCGCTGCTTAATATAAACAATTCTAGTCAGTGAAACAAATTAAACATATTACAACAAGTATACCGCTAAACTGAGTCCGAACCGAAATAAAGAGGTTTGAAGTTAAAATATTTCCATACATTTTTGTAGGTCGGGTGGTCAATTTTTGTTGCGCGGTCTTCGATAAGTCATGGATTTACCAATTGTAGACAGTATTAAGAAACAAAACATAGTACGAAAATACACCTCTAAACTCAGACCGAACCGAGATAATGAGGTTTACATATCTGTAGGGCAGGTGGCGTATTTCTATTTTCGCGTGGCCATCATTGAAAAACGGAATTACCAATTCTAAACAATGTAAAAAACAAAACGAAGTAGGCTAAATCTACCTCTAAACTCAGTCTGAACCGAGATAATGCGGTTTACATATTTGTATGGCAGAAAGCGCATTTCTATTTTCGTGCCGCCATCAATAAAACATGGAATTATCAATTTATATATATATAAGTTAAAACGTACAATTGTCAAGAATCCATTTTGAAAGGTTGTACACTTTTTGTAATCCAATGGATCGATGAACATCATAATATATTACGTATTCATCAACGATGGTAGGTAAGTATGTATTATCTTTACTTTGGTGTGGTGACACACCATATATAATCCTCATTATCAAAATCATCAACCAATATTCATTCATATTAGGCCTCTCCTTGTCTTCTCAGCTTGAGGACCGATGAGAAGTTGATAGAGCTGGAAGAAGTAGTAAGTTGCGCTGGGGTATTATGGGTTATCAGAAGTCCGAAGAGAGGGAGAGGATACGATGACCCTCAACTCCGGCTACTTACCTACTCTATTACTGGGAGTGCGACCAGCAGTCCCAACATGGTATCGGGTTTCTCGTCCACAAGTCCCTCGTCAACAACATTGTGAAGATTGAAAGCGTTTCGAGCAGGGTGGCATACCTTATACTCAGAATTACCGAACGGTATTCGTAGAAGGTCATACAGGTGTACGCCCCACACTCGAAGCGCCCGGACGATGAAGTGGAAGCTATGTAGGACGACATTTCTAACGCCATACATGCCCCAAAAACACACTTCACAGTGGTGATGTGGGACTTCAACGCACGGCTGGGCATGAGGAATGGCGATGAACTGAGAGTGGGGCAGTTTGGATTTGGACAGCGGAACCAAAGGGGTCAACGATTGGCCGACTTCATGGAGAAGAAGCGACTCTTTATGATGAAATCCTTTTTCAAGAGGCGCCCGTCCAGGAAATGGACGTGGCTGCACCCCGGCGGTCATAAGCACGAGACATTTTATTTGGATGACCAATAAGCAAATATTCAATGATGCCTCTGTGATCAACAGGGCTAAGACCGGCAGTGATCACCGCATGGTAAGAGGCTCAATGAATATCAACGTAAAGCTGGAGAGGTCTCGTTTGATGAGATCTACTCTTCGCCCAAGTCCTGCCCAAATCCAAAACCCAAAGAGCTTTCAGTTGGAGCTCCAAAATCGCTTATCATTAATTTTGCCTATATCATTTTTTTACAGTGGACAAACTAAACAACGGGCTGGTGGAAATTGTTCACGCGGTCGGGTCGGAGTTCTTTAAGACCGGTGGGTCTTGAAATAGAACACAGTAACTCTCTGAGCACACACTCAAACTTATTACAGAACGAGAGGCTGAAAGAGATGAGGCTGCATGCAGTCTTCAGTGGATTTGTCGAGTTACAGTTTGCCTAATAAACAGATCTCCAAGTCGATGCGACACGATTTGCGTTCCTATAATACTACTTGTATTAAGAACACAATAGAGCGAAACAAGGGCTCCAAAGTGTTAGCAAGAGATCTGTCTATTGGGCAAAGCCTGTTGACGAAGCTGAAAACTGACAGTGGCAGCATAGTTTAGACGAAGCCAGAGATTTTGAGTGAGCTCGAGAAGTTATATGGACAATTATACACCTCATTGCGAAGTCCTCCTAGCACGACTAGCGATGCAAGAGCCCGTTTGACCCGACATTATACAAACCCAAATCGAAGGTGAGTGATGCATTCGCCATTGATGTTAATACCATATCTGTTCCAGTGCATGAATATATCTTCCAGTGCACAGGTGAACAGTTTCGGAGAAATAACGTCTCCCTGTCTCACCCCTTTTTGAAAATTGATAGAATTCGTGCTCCGATCTTGGACACGGACAGTCATGGTGACCTTGCTGTACAAACACTTCAACACTTCGATGTACCGGTAGTCAATCTGGCAACGCTGTAATGACTGTAGCACTGCCCAGGTCTCGACTGAATCAAAGGCTTTGTCGTAGTTCACAAACGCTACACATAGTGGCCGATTATACTCTTCGGTCTTCTGTATAATCTGCCGGAGCGTATGGATGTGGTCTACGGTGCTAAAGCCCTTCCGAAATCCAGATTGTTCGGGAGGCTGAAAGTCGTCGAACCTATGAGCTAGACAGTTTGTAAACAGCTTATAGACGTGGCTTAGCAGCGAAATGGAGCTATAATTCTTCAAGAGAGTGTTTTCACCTTTATTGAAGAACAACACCACTACGCTCCTGTGCCACACCTCTGGCGTAGTACCCTCGAGGATGACCGAGTTAAACAGCCTCTGAAGGACTTTAAAATACCGGTGTTCTACCCGCTTTCAGTAGCTCTGTCGTCATTCCGTCCTCCCTTAGTGCCTTGTTGCTCTTAAGCTGTTTGAGAACCATTCTGATGTCGTATAGGCTGACGTCCGGGATATTTTCGGTATAATGTCGGGTCAAATAAAGAGCTTTGGTTCCGCTGTCCAAATCCAAACTGCCCCACTCTCAGTTGATCACCATTCCTCCTACCCAGCGGTGCGTTGAAGTCCCCCATCACCACTGTGAAGTGTCTTTTTGGGGCATGTATGGCATCAGAAATGTCGTCGTATATAGCTTCCACTTCATCGTCCGGGCGTATATAACTTAGGCATTGAAACTATTTTATAATTATTCAATTGTCATCAAAACCGTTATATTCCTATGAGAAATTTCGTGCAACGTTACATGTACAGCCACGTTTCAACCGACTTCGTGAAAGGGGGTTTACGAGTATGTTTTGAGGAAATTTTAACTGTATCTACATAATAACGTAGATACAGTTATAAAATAACGTTAATTATACGTATACAATCAGCTTACTGTATTTTATTAAGTGAAATATATATGAAGGTAGCAAATAATTTGGTTAAAATAGTAAGACGCATACTTAAAAATAATTTTTGCTCGGTACGAAATAATGATTATATTTTAATAAAATAATTAGTACTCGGATTGTTTGGGTAACTGTAAAACATGTATTTAAATTATTATCATAGGTAACCAGTTTTTATTTCATGTTTAAAATATTATTTTTCTTGTAAATATGTTTTTTGTTTTAGGGCCATCATGGCGTTGTCAACAGCGGGAAAAAAATAATAAAGTCAGATTTTAACGATTGAAAGAAAATCCTGATAAACAACAAAAACAAATACTGATTAATTTATTAGGCATAAGAACAATCTTATGCCTAATAAATTAATCACTTGCCACTGCCACTGTGACAATTAACATATTTAAGATCGAAGTAGATATTAATTTTGGTGCTTAAGTGAAGACATCCTTACGCTTATGTTACGTTCAACTGAGTGACAGTCTCACTAAATTGGTTTTAAATTCTAATTTTAATCTTTTGGTTTTTCATTGTGTAAGTGCCATGTTTTATGTTTATTATTTCGTCAAAACCTTTCTTGTAATGATGGTACATTATTACGTTTAAATAGTGGTCACTTATAGTTTGAGAGGGATCGGACGAGTACGTTTATGTTACTAAAGTAACACAGAGGAGTTACTGAAGTGAATATTTTTGGTTCTTAGTATTTTCTCAAAGTTTTGTAATATTTAGATAAACGAAAGAAGAAGAAGAAAGAAGAAAAAACATTTATTTACAACACACAACATTATACAGAAAAACAAAGAACAATAATTACAAACAAAAATAAAAGGTACGAAATTAATGCTGTGTGTTGTCACAAACAGGTCCCGACTCAGCAAACGCTAAGGCCATAAAGCCTTGGCACTGATTTTCTGTCGGAACCTATTTGTGACAGACATCATAAATGCTTCACTACTCTTTTTAACACATTATAAAATATTCATATCACGCTTTTTATTTATATTATTTACACATACACATTTCGTTTCTCAGTGGAACGATTTCTTCCGAACTGTCACAGTTATAGCTAAACATTTCTTTAATTAATGCGAATATTGCTGACTTTCTTATTTTTTTAGGTAATTTATAAGCCTAGCTCCTAAACAAAGTTACTAAGTATGAAAAAACAACAACCTCATTTTTTTTTTACTTTTAGAAAATATTACAACAATATATAGAAATGCCCATTTTGTATGCTTCTGAATACAAAATTGGCATTTCTACATTTTTGTTTTTGTTTTGAGATTTTGCTCATTATAAGTCCACGAAACCATCTTTAAAAATGATTCCTTTGTACCATTGACATAGATGATTTGTACACACTTCTTGTTAATTACTAATTTAGAATATAATTAGTAAGTTTAGAATATACTGACGTGGAATGTCTTTAAAATTGCTTTCATACGGGGTACCACATTTTACGTAAGAAATGACTATGAGTACACGATGAGTACTACGATTGTAAGTACGATCTTATTGATCCGGAATCGATTGCAGTCAATGCTGTACCTCTTGAAGTTGTCAAACAATATGTTTATCTTGGACACATATTGCAATTATTTATGAACAACTTTGAGAAGGAAGACCACTTTTAATCATGGTACGATGAGTACCACGATTAAAAGTACGTATTATTAGGTATTCTGTGCTAAAAGTGCAAATGAAACGGAAATGGTTGCGACAATGCTACGGATATCACGTAATATATTATAACTTTTTATCATACACCAATTCAATTTTTCAAAAATATTTAAAGATGGCTGCCGAACAAAAGTTCAGGTTGACATAGAAATCGTTCTTCTGATAGGAGTTTGAATATTACGGTTTTATATAGGTATGAACAAGGAAGTTGTATACTATTACTTATTATTATACAACTTCCTTGAGTATGAAGAAGAACTCAGAAGTCTGAAAAGTATAATCAGCCCGTGTCTTGCTTTTGTGGACTATGAGAAGGAAACCGTTGAAGCCTGGGCGGTTCCGGAGTTTTTGCAGCTTTGTCAAGTGGACTACACATACATCGAAGTGGCGAGGTTTCTGTATGACGCCGCGACTATGAGTGTCCAAGTTCAAAACTAGCAGTCTAAACATATCCAACTGCGCAGGGGAGTGAGACAGGGGGATGTTTTATCCCCGAAACTGTTCACTAAAGCCTTGGAAGATTTGTTTGAGATGCTGGATTGGAAAGGAATGGGCATTTATATCAATGGAGAGAATATCTCACACGATTTGCCGATGATATTGTCCTAATGGCAGAGTCACTGCAAGACTTGCAAAGTATGCTGACCAACCTAAGTTGCTTGATGATGTGATGCTTCTCGACGCAACGGTCTCGGAATGAACATAGCTAGGACACGATAGTAACATATACATCAATGGATAAGACTAAGATCATGTTTAATGATCTTATTGACCCGGAATCGATTGCAGTCAATGGTTTACCTCTTGAAGTTGACAAAAAATATGTTTATCTTGGACCAATATTGCAATTATGTAAAAACAACTTTGAGAAAGAAGCCCACAGAAGAGTTTAGCTGGGTTCGGAAGCATTCGGCAAGCTTCGTCAAGTCTTCGTAAATAACAAACATAGTCCACTGATAAGGGAATTTACAAATTTATAACTCATATAGTTAGGTTTTAGTATTTGAGCATGCAGGCGTAGGTAATATATGTTACTACAATATCACAATATACTTATCCCTAAGTATGTTTAGGTAATGTAGGAAAGTTCATGGATGTAGTTAGCGTTTTTTGTTTTTTGTTATGTAAAAAAATACTTGGTATCATCTAAATAGTCCACACAAATATATGCTAGCTTAAAAGCTAAAAAAACGCCCGCCCTGCCAAAAAATAGCTTTTTTCCAATAAATTATATACTGTTGGAATGTGCTTATCAAGGCCTTCAATTTGATACCTATAAAGTTTTTTTTTCAGAATTTGAATATGGGGTCATATTCAATGTATTCAAAAATAAATATAACCTATGTTACTCGGAGGGATGTAAGGATTCTAACGATGCCCCATACGCCTAAATCTGTTCAGGCATTTAAAAGTTATGGTGGAATAAAGAAACTCACATACATGAATGCTAAAAACATTACACTCCGTTTTTGGGGCAGTCGTGTAAAAAGTGAAACGTTGTCTTTTTGTTTGTTTGGGGAGCTATCACGCGATAACGACTTTTGATAAAATGTGGAATGGAGATAGCTTAAAAAAACTTTAAAAAAAACATAGGGTATTTTTTATCCCGGAATATAGTAAGTTTCTACGGGAAAACTGGAAAATGTTGATTACTCGCTGTAAGGAACGGTTGCTATGGAAACGATAAAATAACAAGTCTATCAAAAATCATCAAGAGCGTTGGTGCTATACATTTGCTTCACGGGAAAGCGGGACTGTTTGTTTATTTGTCGTCTGAGGTAGTACTGGCCTCTGGTGTCAGAGATATTCAGACCGCTCGAAGGTCTTGTAATGTAAATGCCGGATGGAATGAAATCATCAAAATTATGGATGTGAAGGAATTTTAAAATTCCTTAGCTATGCTAGACCATTAATGTTTGTTTAACGCGATAGCATTCATAATATTATATTAATCAATAAATTTAGAGAAATTTATGACAATAATAAGGTAGGTAACACATAAGTTCATAAAGGAAAGAGGCAACGACATATTCATTTTGATTACGCCGAATAGAGCGTAGCTGAAGTCACATTCTCGAGTCAAATATAAAAAAGCTTTTACTTTGCGACGTTCTACCATATCTGAAACAATACAAATTAAACATAAATAATAAAACAACATAGATACTTCAATTCTGTTGTTATTCTTTTCACTCATAGGATATTTTCAGTATGACAGAACAGGACAGAAGAACTGTATTTTTCTGTATAAACGTTCCCATGTATAAGTTAATTTAAAAACATTCATATTAAAAAAGAAGCTTCTATGCAGTAGATTAGAGTGCGATTTAGAGTGACATAACTTTAGTTATTGTGTTGTGTTAAAACATCAAGCTCTTTCATTTGATACCCATATCATAGGGGTTACTATATAAATTATAAATCGCTATTTTGTGACGTCCACATATTGGTTTAAAAATGACGGCATTTAAGTAATCGTGCATTGTCACTAGAATCAAACGTGTGTGCCAAATTTCTGCCCGATAGCTTCTGTGAAAGTGGGTTAAAAGAAAGGTTTTATGCAGTAGCTATATAATGTCACTCATCTAGCCCTTTCATTTGATACCTGTATCATAGGGGTTACTATGGAAATTATAAATCGAAATTATGTGACGTCCACCATATTGGATTAAGAATGACGTCAATTTACTTATTATGTTTCGCTCATCAAACCCTTTAATTTGATACCCATATCATAGGGGTTGCTGTGGAAATGATATATCACCATTTTGTAACGTTTACCATATTGGTTTTAAACAACGATAACGATTGATGGAATTTAAGTAATCGTACATTGTCACGAAAACCATACCTGTGTGCCAAATTTCAGCCCGATAGCTTCAGTAAAAATGGGTTAAATATTGATTGCAAAATTCCAGGACATACATACATATATACATACAAGCGAAGTTCAAAAAAAAAGTTAAAAAAAAGCTTTAAAAAAACTGTCTATGCATAATTATAATCGAAATCAATTATTATGAAACCGAGCTCAGATTAATTTAAAGGACACCAAAAACATATTACGTACCTAAAGGCATATTTTATAAAGCATCGTATAGAATTTTGTTAATACTAGATGCCTGCATAGATGTAAAGCTGGCGTAGTAACAAGGTGTGATAGCTAAAAGTAAGACTTTAATACTTCGTATTATGGCAAATGCAACTAAATGACGTACCTGAAAAAAATAATACAATAATTATTAGGTTTTCGACCTGAGTCCTTGCAAAGTACCGTTTTGTTTTTAGTATTTTGGCTTAGAACTAAGACTAAAATTAAACGAAGCTTTAACTAGATGACAAAGCATGCATCCTGAACTATACTATCAAAAAGCGTGTTGAGTGAGAATGATGAGCATGTTGATGAGCGGAACGTAGCCAAAGCTGGAAATTACATTTTCTTAAGCGCAATTGACGGGTAAAATAAAATTACATGTATAGAAATCAATGAAAAACATAATTGTTTGAAATGCACAAAAAAATGCTTAATATCACCCATCAGTTAGCTCGTTTTGCGAAGTTATTTACAAAAATAAAGTTACCTTGGTAAGTTGAGAGTATGATTCAGCTCATTATCGTCATCATGATCAGCCCGTGTCAGTCCACTTCTGGACATAGGCCTCTCCCAAAACACGCCACTGAGTCCAACCTTCGCCTATTTCACAGAAGGTACTTAACCTTCTCATGAAAATCGGATCAACAAGCGGTTCGCCAAGCAAACAATATCCATATACCAATACCAATATAATATAAAAGTGAAAAGTTGTCTGTTTGTTTGTTTGGGGAGCTTTCACGCGATAGGGGCTGGACGGATTTTGATGAAATTCGGAATAGAGATAGCTTATACCCTGGAATAAAACATAGAATACTTTTTATACCGGAAAATTGTAAGTTTCTAAGGGAAAACTGGAAAATGTTGATTACTCACTGTAAGGAACGGCTGACATGAAAACAAAATACCAAGTCTGTCAAAAAACATCCTATACCTCCTTTTGCATTGGTTTTTAATATCCTAGAAGAAAATAGGATGCTATTTTTCGCGATAAACAGTACTGTAGTCCGCGCGTACGAAGTCGCGGGTGGGAAAGCTAGTATATAATATACAATACATTACATGCAAACGCTGATTCGTCCGAGTTCACTTGAACCCTTCACTTCACTCGGTCAGTTATGTTTTCGAATAATTATTACTACTATTTACTATATTTGTCACGAGTAGGTTGTTCTTTTACTACATCCATTTCCTAAAAATATGTACTAGGCATGAAATTCAATGACAAATGTTTGTGTTTTTAGTTAACACTTACACTATTTTCTGCAGACATTAATTGACACAGATTGACAACCAACTTGAATGTTACAACTAATGAAACTCCTGATGAAAACATCATTGTAATCATCTGTAAAAAACAACTCATTAAACGGTTTTATTTAGCTTGCTTTCTGTTGTTGTATTTTGTTTTTTGGACAAATTTAGTGCTTGATATTTTACCCCCTTTCTGATGACCTATGATTTGAAATTTGGTACACATCTTTAGTTCTGATGATAATACAATTGTGCATATTTAGTATCATTGTAAGTCCAAGATGGCCGCCGCCATAAAATTACATATATTTTTTCAACCCCCTTAATATGGGAATCAAATGAAAGGGCTTCACAAGCAGAACACTGTACGCTTCAGAAATAATAATAATAATAATATATTCGGGACATTTCCACACCAATTATCTAGCCCCAAACTAGGATACCCTGTGCTATGGGTACTAGATAACGGATAAACATACATAGATAAGAATATTGACATCCATGACTCGGAAACAAACATTTCTGCTCATCACACAAATGATTGCACCTTGCAGGATTCGAACCCGCGACCGTTCGATTTCGTACCTAGGATCTCTAGCCACGAGACCAACCGGTCGTCAAAGATACACATAACACACAAAACAAAAAGAAATACACACAAAAATAAATAAATAAATCAAAGATTAAAAACTTGAATAAATAAAATAAATGTACTAAATGCTAAAAAATAAAATAAAATTGGGGGATAGGCGTAGCGTTACCTTAATAATAGAAATTCGACTCGCTCCACGCTTTTATTTTATATTTTAGCTGTTAGTAAGTACATTATCTTCTTTACAATAAAAATGAATAACACAAAAAAAATAATTAGGTACTTATTTTAATTTTAATTTAAAATATAAGTCTGCACTTTTGACGTAACGTCTTGCCATATATTACATACCGCAATACTCATAATGCTGTTGAATTGTCGTGAGCATTTTTCCAGCAGCTCGTAAGCTTTATGTATAGTGCTAATATCTAAATCTGCTTTAAGTGAAAGCATCGCAATTTCATTTAGCTCCTTGGTATCATGTACTTTTCCCCCGAACATTTTTTCTACATGTGCCTTTAAAACTAATACTCTCAAATAAATAATTTTAAGCGTACTAAAGATAAATATACCTTCGCAATCATGTGCAAATAACAAAAAAATGTGCAAATATGAGCTCTTTTTGACCATATGCATGATTTTTGTTATACATCAAACAGTATTCAAATACACTGCAAATAATACAGATGGTCACCCAAAACCATGACCTCTTTACTGATGTTGTGATTGCTAAAGAATTATGAATGTTTAATATTTCGTCGAGTTTTCCAATCTTATGGAATAGTTTTTTCAATAATCGTTTACTTGTCGTCACTGAAAGGATTACTAAGACGATGTACTCTAAAACGATAGTTGTTTTGATAACAAGTTTAGTAGTGCTCAAGGACGAATTATAAAAAAGGTAGCCAACATTGATCAAAATTAAAATCAGAGAGTATATATAGCTCAATGCTTTTATAAATTTCGGGCATGGTATCATATACATGCGGTTAATTCCCAACAAAGCTTCCGCGATTATTGGAAATCTTGCTCGTTTGATGACTTTCCATTCTGTAGTTACATAATTATTTTCCTTATGTTCTACTAGCGCCTCACGCGTTTTTGGAGTTGTTTTTGTGATAACACTAACGGTTTTCATGATTGCTGTAATTTCCACCCTGCTACAGCTTCTGTTTTAGTTGGTGGAATGACAGCCACGTTGGTTTTACTATATACAAAGTGTCTTTTGATAATATCATATTTTCATTATGTAGATTGATTAGAGGCTTTAAATAATAGATATAATACAATTATTATTATGACAAAGACTTTTTGTTATATCATTTGGTAAATTGAATTGTTTTTCATTTGTAATTAGTAATTATTGATATTGTATTTTTTTTCAATTAGATAAGACTTAATCAATTATGAAAAACATTAGTGCTTTTTCTGTTTTTTTATTTAATGATGTACTGTTGGCGACTATGTCGCAATGGTGGGCTGTAATATTATTATAGGTGCTTTATTAAAATAAACTGAGATCAGTTTTTGTAGCTTTTTACTTTTCTTTTTACTCCATCTTGACACACATTTCAAATCCGAAAAAAACAAACAAAAGCACTATGTTTAAAAAACATATTTCTAAAAAAAGGTTAGATTACCAACATCCTGCCCCCCACAGCCTAAGCTGGAATTAGAAACAATATTTTAAGGTTACGCCAGCTATGCAGTACGCCAGCTGAAGTCCGTATATCGGCCACTCTAGCGATGCCGTCTGGTCCAAAAATTACAGCCTCCACTCGGCCTCCTCTAGGCCATATTCCTCTTGGTAGGTTTCCATTCGCAATGAGCACTGGTTTCATAACAGGATACTCACGACCACCACGTTGAGGCCTCTTCCATCCTTGTCGACTGGACAAATCACTATCAGAAACTTCAGCAGGTATTCCTTCTAAAGTTTCTGATAGTGATTTGTCAAGTTGCAGCTCCTGAAGTAGTCCCAAATATGAATTACGAAGGTGTCATTGCCTCCAATGTTCCAGGATCCGACGATACATGGGACTTGCATTGATTAGGGCTTCTGCATCAGCCAGTAAAGTTGTTAGGACTTCATCAGTGGGATACCTCTCTTTATGGGTGACTTTTAATGAACTTTTGACACTTCGAAATAAGCGTTTTTACGCGCCGCCCATGAACGGTTAAGCTGGAGGAATGAATTGCCAATTTATTCGCTCACTAGCAGCAATATCGGTGACAGTATCAGAGTAGAGGTTTCGTAATATTCTGCTTACTCCGACAAGTGCAGTTCTGTTGTCAGACAGATTTCACTGGGCGTACCACGACGTGCAATATATCGACGTAGAGCCATCAACGCTGCATCTCCAGTCAAGCTATAAATCAGTTCCAAATGTATAGCACGGCAAACCAGGCCCATAAAGAAGGCACCATATCGTTTTTCTGTCCTGTGGCCGACTCTTATCTGTAAAGGGCCGAAGTAATCTAACTCGTCAAACGTAAAAGGCCGATGATGGTGTGCAAGTCGTACTTCCGGAAGATTTCCCGTAATAGGTAATCAATGTAGAAGCTTTTCGAACTCTGCAAAGTTGGCAGTTGTATGCAACTGGCTTCACTGTGCTTCGTAAATTCCGTATCCAATAAGTTTGGCGAAGCTGGTTAACGACAGTCTCAATTTGGCGTGTGCCGCACGTTGGTGATAACAAACGTAAAGCTGGATGTTTCCCATCAGAATGATCGGGTTATTTCGTCAATATCCACATCTGAGGCAGCAGTAATTTGACTGGATAGACGTATAAGTCAGTGGATGGCGAGAGATTAAACAAGCGACTGTGATGCAATAAAGGCTTCTTTGCATTCATACTTCTCATTTCTTCATTAAAAGAGTTAATCTGAGTTTGGCACAATATATGGAACTCGGCCAGATGTAAGTCTTTTGCGGATAAAGCTCTCACACCTACGGGCTCGCTAATAGATCGAGAAACATTCCCGGTTTGGTAAAGAAAAGAACATAAAGTCCCCTCTACATGAAATAGACTAGGCGTATCAACTCCCCGTTTTCGAAGACAACGCTTTTGCAATAGTGAAATGAAATGATGCGCTCGTGCAGTAGCGCGTACCAAGCGGTGCCATGAACTAAAACGCTGAGGCTCAGCTGAGATTGGTAAGTGCTCTAAATCACTACAATTATGAACATGAACACAGTCGCGTTTAGAAGACTTTATTTCGTCACGATCCAAAGTAGGTGAAATTTCAGGTTCAGTGGGCAATTCAGAACTAAGTAGAAATTTTGGGCCCAAAATCCAACGAGAGTTTAGAGATAAAGAGTCTTGCTTAATATGCGTAGCGTCGTCAGCAATATTTAAATATCCGGGCACCCAGTGCCATTCAGAATTATTTGTAATCTCCAATATTTCACCGACCCTGTTAGCTACAAAAGGTTTAAGGCTTCTTGGATCACCACTTCGAAACCAACCCAACACAATCATACTGTCAGTCCAAAAAATAGTTAAGTTGGCTTGTTCCTATGAGCTTCACATATAGATGCAGCTAATCGAGATTCTATCAAGGGTCCTTGAAGCTCTACGCGAGGAATGATGATGAAGGTTTTAATGGAGTTACGCGCGATTTACTACAGATCAGAGCAAGTTTCAAGTCTCCATTCGCGTAAACAAACCACCAAAAAGCAACAGTGGCATATGCCAACTCACTAGCATCCGAGAAGACATGAAGCTCACGCTGAGTAACTAAACCCACAGATGAACCATAAACCATAATGACGAGGTATTTGTAATTGGGAAACAGCGATCAAATCTTCAACCTACTGTTTCCATGCCTTGCAATCACATTGTGGCAGTTTTTCGTCCCATGAAATGTTTCTACGCCAAGCTTTCTGAAAAAGTATGCACCCTCTGGTCCCGTAAGGGCCTAGAATACCAATCGGATATAAAAAACACGCATGACCAGAGAGAGCACCTCTTGTTTAGTAAGCCTATCTGGCAAACTGAATTTCTGTTTGACACCCGGGTTAAACCCAATTTTATCAACAGCCGAGTGCCAGATCAGACCTATAGTATAGACTGATTGAGTTGCCGGATTGGGTTGTTTAGCTAATTGAATTTCTCCAACTGAAACATTAGAAAAACATTATCTAGGACAGTAAGAGAGTGCAGATAGTTCATTGGATACCCAGCCCCTTATCTCAAAACTAGCATTTTTGTGCACGGTAAAAATATCCACGGCAATTTGCCGAGCTTTTTCAACTGAAGAGACGCTGCTAATATAATCGTCCATATAACGGTCTTCTACAATGGCTTGAGCAGCTTCATGAAACCATTTTGAAACACGATGGCATTTTTATTTTTTAAGTACAAGGCTGTACATGGGCATGCAGCTCAAAATATTATAGCAGACATTTTGTAAGTTTTAGTAGGTTTCATGAGTGAATGTTGCCATAAAAAACGTTGAGCATCCCTATCTGACTCAATAATTTTGATTTGTGGAAACATTTCTTGAATTTCAGCAAGTAAAGCGACCTTTTCTTCACGAAAACGCAGTCAAATTACAAAAAATCATTGTCATTGAATTGAGACTCACCCCGTTCGATTTAGCTGCCGCGTCGTGAACTACGCGCAATTTTTTTGGGTTAATTACCCCAAAATGTGGGAGATACCAAGTATTGTTGGAATTTGTTTCATCACATTCAACCATTTTTCAAAGTACTCTCAATATTATCTTTATAGCGTTTTGCATAAACTGGGTCACTAGCCATTTTCTTTTCCAAACTCAAGAACCTCGAAAGTGCTTGAGCGTAGCTACTGGGAAAATCTAAATTATTTGATTTCCACAGCAGCTCTACCTCAAAACGGCCGCTAGGTAAACGGTGAGAAGTATTGTAAAGAATATGAATAGCATATAATTAGCACGTTCATCATCAGCATTTTGAGCTTCTCGTTTTGAAATCCCTATTAAACCCAGCTTATATTGCTCTCGAATAAAATTTTCGAGAGAACGCTGGTTGTTGGTCTCAGATAGCAAAGCGTGATTGACAACATCAACCCGATTTGTCTTGCTGCACCCAAAACAGTACAAGACCCAACCTAAAGCGGTGTAAGTGGCCACAGGCTGCGACTTGGAACCCTTTCGAATTGCTTTAGGAACTATAAGGTGCCAGTTATCTACACCAATAATGATCGTTGGCTGTGCATCTTCACAACAGAGAACGTCAGCTAGATCTGAAAGATGAGAGAACTTCTGTACACTATCACGGTAAGCTGATTGTTTCGCAATACCTTATCCTACGATCGAGCGCGCCTTACACACAGAATGAGTCTGAGATGAGTGTATTCCGTTTATTTTGAAATCAACATATTGTACGGTTGTTTTTCTCGTTAGACCACCGACGCAATCAAGATGCATTTGTACGTCGGGACCCGTAATACCAAGTTGCAATGATATAGCGGCGTCAATAAAAGTAGCAGTTGACCCATCATCTAACAAGGCGTGATTGTCAACTCTGCCGGACGCAGAAACCGCTTTAACTTTTAGCAGCGGTCGAAGAGGTTGTTTTTCTAAGTTTTGGACCGGTACGGTTGCCGCATGAGCAACACAGTCGGCATCTTCCTCGCCATTACAAGTCCTACCAGGCGTATCGCTACTACCTTGTATTTGTTTTGGGAATTGCATAGAAGAAGCCGGCTCATCCCTATCGCCTATATCAATATGTATATATGTTACGCGACAAGTTTTGGTTGTGCAAAAGCTTGCGGTGCTTGAAATTACAATTTCGATATAACTTATCTCATTCGTGTCCGACCAACAAGTTCTGTACCTATGCGAACTTTTTCTTAGACATTTATGGCAAACTTTCTTCTTTTACAAAACGCCATCTGTCATCAATTGACAACGCCAAAAGTTCGTCACATTAAGAAAGGTCATGTGCTGGCAGATGACAATATATGCAAATATTGGGTTTAGGTATTTTGTCGGAATTTTTCGAACCAACATTTTCCCTACATTTTTCTACAGCATTCTCTTCGCCCACAGCATAAACATTTTCCCTTCCCCGTTGTGGAAAGGTCATAGCGGTGGCGAAGAACTTTCCCATACCACGCCAAATCTACATTGCAGATCCACCTCGTATATCAGGAAATCGGTAGCATTTCTAGTTTGAAGGAGGAGGTGCCCTCAGATACTCTAAGTGCAGCATAATCGAGCAAGCGGGAACGTAACAGTGTAGGCAGCTTACAAAACCGATAATTGAATAGTTCTGTGAATCTTGAATAGCCATTTTGTACCAGTAAATTAAAGTTACCTATACAGTTACGCATCCGACAGGCAAACAGCGCAAGCTCCTTCCCTTCTACCTAAGCCAGAGATTTTGAGTGAGCTCGTGAAGTTCTATGGGCAATTGCGCGATGAAGTGTATAATTATACACTTCATCGCGTAGCCCTCCTAGCACATCTAGCGATGCAAGAGCCTGTTTGACCCGACATTATACCGAAGATATCCCGGACGTCAGCCTATACGAGATCAGAATGGCTCTCAAACAGCTAAAGAGCAACATGACACCAGGGGAGGACGGAATAATGACAGAGCTACTGAAAGTGGGTGGAACACCGGTACTTAAAGTCCTTCAGAAACTATTTAACTCCGTCATCCTCAAGGGTACTACGCCAGAGGAGTGGCACAGGAGATTAGTGGTGTTGTTCTTTAAGAAATGTGATAACACCCTCTTGATTAATTATAGGCCCATTTCGCTGCTGAGCTACGTCTACAAGCTGTTTTCGAGAGTAGTTATAAATCGTCTCACTCGTAGGTTTGACGACTTTCAGTCTCCCGAACAAGCTGGATTACGGAAAGGTTTTAGCACCGTAGACCACATCTATACACTCCGGCAGATTATACAGAAGACCGAATTGTATAATCGGCCACTATATCTAGCGTTTATGGATTACAAGAAAGCCTTTGATTCAGTCGAGACCTGGAGAGTGCTACAGTCATTATAGCGGTGCCAGATTGACTACCGGTACATCGAAGTGTTGAAGTGTTTGTACAGCAAGGCCACCATGACGACCATGACGTCTTCAGGATCAGAGCACGAATTCTACCCAGGTGCAAAAAGGGGTGAGACAGGGAGACGTCATTTCTCCGAAACTGTTCACAATGTTCGCCTGTTCAATGGCGAATACATCACTCACCTTCAATTTGCTGATGATATAGTCATCATGGCAGAAACCCTGGAAGACCTAATCACAATGCTCAGTGACCTCAATATTGTTTCCCAACAGGTGGGTCTTAAAATGAACATGGGCAAGACGAACATCGTGTCAAATGACCATTCGTACCCATGCCGGTTTATGTTGGGAATGATATTATCGAAGCTGTTGATCACTGTCTTCTTAGGTCAGACGATCCAACTGGGTTGATCCAACTGGGTAGATCCAACTGGGTAGATCCAACTTCGACAAAGAGGTTGGATGGCAGCGTTCGGGAAATTACGCCATATCTTCTCGTCGCAGATACCGCAGAGCCTCAAGACGAAAGTTTATAATCAGTGCGTGTTGCCAGTGATGACATACGGCACTGAGACGTGGTCGCTAACTATTGGTCTCATACAAAAGCTCAGAGTTGCGCAGCGTGCAATGGAGAGAGCTATGCTCGGTGTTTCACTACGTGATAGAATCCGAAATGAGGAAATCCGTAGAAGAACGAAGGTTACCGACATAGCTCTCAGAGTTTGCAAGTTGAAATGGCAATGGGCAGTCATATAGTTCGCAGAACCGACAACCGCTGGGGAATAAAGGCCTCGAATGGGGGTTCTCGAATGGCGACCACGAACAAGCAAGCGATATGTATAGTGTGGGGAGACCCCCACACGATGGACCGACGACATTATAGCCATCGCAGGAAGTCGATGGATGGAGGTGGCACAAGCTTGCTCGGCTTGGCGCTCTTTGGGGGAGGCCTATGTTCAGCAGTGGAGTTCTAAAGGCTTAAATGATGATGATAATGAATCGACAAATTTTGATAATTATAATTATATCAATAATTAGGTAAGTAACTGTTTGCACAGTGGGATTTTATTACGTGAAAGGAACACAACTTATATTATTGTAAGTTGACAGACATGTTAGAAAAAACGATTGTTGAGCAACTTTTCTACCATAAACTCATAGGTTAAACTATGATTCAACATATGCGATTATCCTCCATGGACAACATTCCCACTTAATCACATATGTCTCATACAGATCATATGCTTCTGACACACTGTTGCTTTAGTTATCATATCAGCAGGCTTTACATGAGTCTGACAATAAATGATCCTGATCACCTCACAGTCAGCTAAATCTCTAACAAAATGATACCTTATATTTATATGCTTAAACCTTTTGCTGATAGAGGGACTATAAACTAACATGCTAGCACTTTGACTATCACTAAAAACAGTCACAGTGTCTGTTCAGTCAGTTCAGCATATAAACCTTTCATATTTACAACTTCTTTGGCAGCCTCACAAAGAGCAATAGGTTCTGCCTCTGCAGTACTCAATGCTACGCATCGCTGTTTGCTAGCTTGCCAAGCTACAGCAACACCACCAAACACAAGGAAATAACCTGTAAAAGAACGAGCATCAGGCCCATTTCCCCACTTAGTATCAGCATAGGCAACCAAAGGTTTGTTGCACTTCCTATAGCACAGTGATAGATCAATCGTCTCCTTCAGATACCTAAGTACACGTTTTTGTGTTGCCATGAGTAGAATTGTTGAAATTATTAAATTGACTCAGCATGGTAACGGCATACGAGATGTCTGGTCTAGTACTACATGCCAAGAATATAAGAGAACCTATAATTTCCTGATATTCAACATTCTCATCCCTCTCTCTTGGCTTCAAGTGAATTTTTGTTTCAACTGGTGTACTCACTGGTTTGCAATCCTGCAAAATATTTATCCAAGATCTTCTCAATATAAGATCTTTGAGAGAGACAGCTTTTCCTTCTTTCTTGATCTCAGAAAATTCGGATCCCTAGGCATTCTCTAGCTTCTCTAAGGTCTTTAATTTTGAATCAATAACCTAAGTTGAATTGCAATATGCCACTTTACTTTCTCCGCCTCGAAGTTTATATTTGTAAAAATATAAAAATCGTCGACATAAAGTGCAAAAGCCAAAAAAACATCTCCATTTTTCCTCGTATAAACGCATGGATCTTGCTGGAGGCCATATGTAGCCTTCTTCAGCTCGCAAACTTTGCGTTCATCCGTAATAAAATACTCTGGTTGCTCCATATATAAGTCTTCCTGAAGATCACATTTCAAGAAAGCTGAAGTCACATCGATATTATGTATTTGCAAATCCTTTTCAGCCGCAAGTGCCACCAGAAGACGTATTGAAGACATTCTTCTTGCTAACGAGCACCGAGTTGTCTTCGTAATTGTCTTCTTCCGTTCACTTTCTTTCAGAAGCACTGCTATCACTGATTGTGTAGTGATTTTCATGCTGGAGTGCTCAAGTGACATTACTAGAGGGTTGAATTCTTCAGGTAGTGCAGCCAAAATTATAATAGCAATAAATTCGTCGTCCAGACCAGCTTTTATCTTAAGCAAAGCCTGGATCTCGCATGGCTTGGATCTCATTAACATATTATTCTGTTGAGCTATAGTCTATACGCTTCACGTTGAATAGTTTTCGAAGTAAATTCAGTCTCCGCAGCAAACCTCCATCTGCATAAGCTCGTCGTAGCGCCTCCCAAGTATCTCTCGCCGTCTTGGATCTCATAATGAGAGGGTAAAACTTCTCTTAACACATAAGGCAGATCTTATTTCTTGCTTTGGCGTCTTTTTTAATCGCCATAGCCGTTTTTGCCTCGAACTCCTCACTTAAACAGTCCCATAAATCCAGGTCCGTCAAGAACATATTCATCGAGAAAGACCATGTTCCATAGTTGGATTGGCCCGACAACTTCTCAAAAGTAACGGCTTGCATTTTCGTAAATGTACATGAAAATTTATAGAGATACTACGTTAAACCAAGCAAGTCATGGGCTGGGCCCATAACCTATTGGTATTTTGGGGAAAAAATACTTAAGCAAAATATATATTTTCACAGTGGAATTTTATTACGTGAGCGGAACACCACTTATATTTTAGTACGTTGGCAGACATGTTAGAAAAAACTGTTGCTAAGCAACTATACTACCATAAACTCATAGGTTACGCTATGATTCGATATATCCGATTATCCTCCTTGGACAACAGTAACACAGGGGCTTAACTACTATAAATAACAAAAAAAAAACAAACTTTTGTTTAGACTTGTAAAGGACATCGAATTACTATGAAGGAATTAATTATAATATTATACCTATTTTTTTACTTTTAGTTTTATATGATAGTAATATGCCCTAATTAATATTTTATAATAACAGTGTAAAATAAATGTACGTTGGGACCGGCCCAGTTTGTTATAATGATTAATGACCTGCCGAAGGTCGTCAGGGCAGCTGAGTGTCTGATGTTTGCCGATGACCTGAAGCTGTATTTGGGTGTAGGTTGTATGGAAGGCTGTGAGGCGCTTCAGAGGGATATCCATAGTGTGGTAAAATGGAGTGAACTGAACCATTTGTAATTCAACAGTTCGAAATGCAAAACTATTACATTTACCCGGTCATGTGCGCCTCATCAGTATAATTATCACATTTCCGATGTCAATCTGGAGCGTGTCACACAAATCCGCGACTTGGGAGTGACATTAGATGGAGAACTAAAAAAACTTTCAAGTCTCTTGGTTTCTTCATGAGACAGACAAAAATGTCACAGAAATGCCATAATCACATTATACATTTGTACGCAGTAGATTAGAATATAATTGCTTAGTGTGGGATCCGCATGAGCAGAAATATAAAATTATGTTGGAACTCGTCCAGCGGAAATTCGCCCGATTTTTATACAAAAAAAAATATGGATACTACCCTTTTCTATATCCGTCCCTGTTCGTCGCCGGAATGGTAGGTGTCAACACGTTGGAGTTGAAACGTAAGTGTGCATTGTTGATGCACTATTACCTGCTGCTCAACAACAAAGTTGATAACCCTGCTGCTCTGGCTCGCTGCTCATTGTTCGCGCCAGACCGGCTGCAGTGGCGGCGCGCGCGGCGCCTGCTTCAGGCACCGGCGGTGCGCACGCAAACTGCTAAATATGCTCCCACGGCCCAGGCCACACATTTGCTCAATGACCTGATTGCGCAGGAACCAGAAATTGATATATTTTGTACAAAATTTAACCACTTTTTGAACCATTGTATCACTTTCTTATCTAATTAATATATGTACTTACTACTTTTTATGCTATGCATAATAATTCTGTGTTTTACTTGCTGCGCGCTTTGGTGAATACTGTAAGCGCAGTAAGTAATTTAATAATAAATAAATAAATAATCTATACTTATAATAAAACTGTAACGGGTCCAATTCTGTACATTGAAGATATTTAGATATTTTTTTTTGGACTTTACTCTAGATTCGATACTGAAGCTAAAACTGTATTTTTTTAATTTTTGTCTGTCTGTCTGTCTGTCTGTCTGTCTGTCTGTATCTTGGCTAATCATTACGCCGAAACTACTGAATGAATTTAAATGAAACTTGGTATGATTTGAGTTCATACTACGAGGTAGGACATAGGCTACTTTTCATACCGAAAAATGAAAGGGTTCCTGCAGGAAAGAAGTGAAAAATTATTTAAAAGAACACTTAGCACGCTGAAACTATTGGACGGATGTTGATGCAACTTGGCACAGACATAGTTTATAAGATAGGTGATAATTATGGATACATTTTGTCCCAAAAGATTAAAAGAATCCTGTGGGATATGGGTCCAAATTCTGTATATTAAAGATATAGTGTATTTTTTTGGAAGTTACTCTTTGTTCTATTATGATGCCTAAACTGTAGGTATGTTTTTTCATTTTTGTCTGTATGTCTGTCAGTCTGTATCTTAGCTGCGCATCACGCCGCACCGGAACTACTGGATGAATTCAAAAGAAACTTGGTATGATTTGAGTTCGTACTACGAGATAGGACATAGGATACTTTACATATCGAAAAATGTATGGGTTATTATTTAGAGGTTGAAACTTATTTAAAAGAACGCGTACCACGCTGAAAGTAATGGACGGATTTTGATGCAACTTGGTACTCTCTTAAGTTATATGATGGGTTAAAATTGAGGACATGTTTTATCCCGAAAAAGTAATGGGTTTCTGCGGGATATGGGTGAATATTTAAGTAATAAAAAATATTTTTTGGATGGTTCTCTACATTCGATACTGAAGTCAAACTGTTTTACTTTTTAATTTTGTCTGTCTGTTTATCTTGACCGCACATCGCACCCAAACTACTACATGAATTCCAATGAAAAAAATGCTCTTGGGTGCTTAAAAAAGGCAATGAACAATTTTTTTTGTTAGTCGTATCTTTTTTTTTCAAATATATGTTAATTTAAGATTAGTGAATAAAACATATTATTTATTTTATTTTATTTTTTAAAGTAGAGATTGAATAAACAAGAATATCGATATCGATTTTTCTGAATATCTCATCTTATATCTTATCTTATATATATATATATATATATATATATATATATATAAAAACAAACAAACTTCGTTCCACTGAAAGAGACCGATAAACTATTAGTATCTGAAGGTTCTATGATAGTGTCACTAATGTCGTCGCCTTTATTTAGTTTCGCTACAAATGTAACATTCTTCTTTTTTAAGGTAGTTTGACAGTTTTTACCTTTACTTTTGTCTTTTATTTGTACTTGAACACTCATATTTCTTGTTTGTATTTTAACATTGGCTTCCATATTCACATTGGTACAGTCTATAGGTACAGATATGGGATCATCAAGATCTTTTTCTTCATCAATACAAATGCATTCAATATACTCAGGTTCGTTTATGTCTGACTTCGCTCTTTGACAAGCGAATTTATGAGATTTTTTTTTTTTTTTTTTCAAAAACAGTTTGCCACGTAATCGATGTCTCATGAAATTTTTTGGATCATCCGCAACCTGAAAATAAAATTACAAATATAATTCTACCCAAATTTAAGTTCAAAAGTTGATAAAAAAACCTTCAGAGATTTTATTAAACATATTTTTTGCTTGGCTACACACTTTGTGTGTCGTGTATTCACGTGCAGTGTATTTACCATAATGATACAGGATTACATAAAACGCTTAAAAATTATAAAAAATCGCGTTTTTAAAATAGGCACATAAAAATAATACATTGAAATAAATAATATCGATAACATGCTTCTGACGTCTTCCCATCTCTAGAAGTGAGTAATTTAGTTAACGGTGGTGTCGATTGTTTTTTTTTGTGACAGACATGTATTGTGTAAACAAACATGTTAGGTAATTTCGTAGCCAAGCTTAAATAGTCCAAACAAAGAGCATTCAGTTCTGTCTAACTTATGTTTAAAAGCAAAAATCCAAAACGACTCGGCACAAACTCCCGAGTAACTTAGATAGATATGGATAACTAAATACTTACATTAAAATGGTCTTCGCAGCAATATCTTACAGATGTTTCTGAAAGAGATTCCTTTCTTTTCATAACTTTGCACCACTTAGCTCTTATTTTTTGTCTTTAGGCACCGTAAAATAATGTTTATCGGGTGCAGTTATGGTTGTATTTGTACACTTGGGCACGATACAATATTTAAAATGTACTTTAGCATCAGTTTGCACGGTTTCCATAATGATTCCACAACGATAATATCCGTTCCGTCTTGATCTAACCAAAGGTAATAAATAACTGTCTTAATTGAACAAGGTGACCGGCTGACCGCGCATCAACGACTGCTCCTCGACTCGAGCGAGTCGTGTCAGTCGCGCGCGAGACTTGTGACGTCATGAGGTTGTTGACAGGCCGCGCGCCGAGAAGTTTGAAAGCGGACGGGAAAAGTATCATAACTTCGTAATTTAAGGAGATAATTGAAAAACAAATACAATAAGCTTTATTGCAAGTTAAGTACAATTTTTAAAAAATAAATTGAAAAAAATGGAAACTTCCTTATTGTATCAGTGTGGAATTGAAAACAGTTATTTTATCATCAATGGTATCAGCATCCATAACGTGACTCCAATCGATGCTACGGGCATCTTTACGGAGTTTGTCAACATCCATGGCACCAAAGCTGCGCTGGAGAAGAATTTTGGGTTTGACTTTAGGAGGACGAATTTTGTAAGATAGAGAGATGAGATCATGGTAGGAGAATGCATCTGCCGAATATTGCCCGTGCTTAGCAACATGCTGCAACGATGATACAAGTATAAGGTCAAGAAGAGAGGGAGTACAATTTGGAAAATTATGGGTAGCATTAAGAGTTAGAATATGCATATTGCAAGAGTTAACAATGTATTCAAGAGTGGAAGAACGTGCGTCTTTTTTCAAAAGGCAAGTGTTAAAATCTCCCATGATAATGTTATGGGTATATAGGGGAAGGAGATCTTCTAAGAGTTTTTCGAAGGAAGAGAAATAGTTAACTCGCAGGAAAGGGCTATAGTAAACTCCGAGAAGAATCTTGGTATGAAAAAGTATGACTTCAATAAAAAGATTTTCACCGGCATTTGCGATGGAATAAGGAAAATGAGAGCGCAGATATATGGCCACACCACCACCACCGCTACCAGTTCTATCGTTGCGTATAAAAGTGAAGCCAGGGAGAGAATAAGAAGTAGAAGATAGACAAGGTTTTAACCAAGATTTGGAGATTAGTATAGCATGAACGTGTTGTTTATTGTGAAATGATGCCAGCAATTCAGGGTAATGACCCGGAATACTCTGGGCATTAATATGAATAATATTGAAGTTCTTAGGCACATCAGAAAACTGATTGGAGATGGTATCGCTCAAAGATGGAATCCTTACAAAGATATCATCACTATTCGAATCGGTATCAGAAGACAGAGAAAAAAATGTTTCACTGCCACTGCTCTCATTATTAAACATCGTTAAGTTTATAAATATATATATATATATATATATAAAAATATAATATAAACTAAAGTATAAAAAAATATGTATAAAATTAAATTTACCTTCTACTAAATATATAACAGTAAACATACTTCATCTGCCGGTTGAGTTCGCTTCTATAAAGGCCTGATGCCTAGACTTGGTTAAAAACTCCGAGAGTGTAATGTCTGTGCCCTTAAGAGAAGTTTTGGAGAATCACATCTTGTTCCTCTCATTGACATCTCTGAGTTTTACCAGGATAGCTTTGGGCTTATCATTGGAGGCACGGCCCATTCTCAGTGGCTAATGGAACCTGTAGCAAACTCCGACATCTTTAAGTGCCCAGTGACAATCTGAACAACTAGTGCCGCTGTGTCCTCTTGCTTCTCCTCCGGCACTCCATGTAAAAGCAAGATCTTGTGGCGGCTATGCGTCTCCATGTTGTCCATGTTCTGAGCAAGCATTTCCATCTGCTGCTGAAATCCACGCATAACTTGTGCAGTGAATGTTTTGAATGCAGCAAAGTCTGCTGCTAGGCTAGCTGTAGTAGTGGTAGCTGGAGGAGTTTTCTGTAGCTCACCTTCAGACTGCTCCATGCGCTTGTTGAGGGCCTCCATGACTTCCAAAAACGATTGATGAGTGGAAATGGCATCCATTGTGAAATGTGATTATGTATCCAAGCGATGTGATTAAAGAGCAGTGTTGCCTCCAGAGCTTTAAAGGATAGAATTATAATGCCAGGTGAAGTATGCTCACGAATTTACAAAACTAAACATAAAATAGTATAAAAAAACAGATTCAACTATATTTAAAATAAAATAATATATAGAGCAACTTAGGAAAGGTGTTTACACACCTAACCTCCAAAGGCAAAAAAAAAAAAAAAAAAAAAGTCGAAGAAATAGAATAGAATATAGAAATTAATAGAAAGAGAAGAATATTATATGAAAGATTTGTCTTATCACGTTACTTTAATCAATCAATTTAGAAAATTGTACAATAATAATAGCATAAGTTATGCAGAAATAGAAGTAACTCAGAGGAAATGCCATGTTTAGTTTGATGACGCCGCATAAGGTGTAGGTGAAATCACTGCTTCGAGACAATTGGAAAAATGTCTTCAGTTTGCGACGTTCAGACTTTTCTGAAAGTAAAAGAAAGAAGGTAAGTATAATTATGATTGTTATAATCCATTACATTATACAAACGTTTTATCTATACTTAAAATATAACTGAAACAGGTCCAATTCTGTATATTGAAGATATTTAGTAAAACTTTTTGAACGCTGTTCTATATTTGATACTGAAGCCAAAACAGTTTTTTTTTTTTCATTTTTGTCTGTCTGTTTTTATGTCTGTCTGTCTGTCTGTATCTTGGCTAGGCATCACGCCGAAACTACTGAATGAATTCAAATGAAACTTGGCATAATTTGAGTTCATACTACGAGGTAGGGCATAGGATATTTTTCACCCCGAAAAGTTAAAGGGTTCCCGCTGGATAGAGGTTGAAAGTTTTTTAAAAGAACACGTACCACTATGAAAGTAATGGACGGATTTTGAAGCCCAGTTATAGTTTAAATGATGGGTTAATATTGAGGGTAACTTTTATCCCGAAAAAAATAAAGGGTTTCTGCGGGATAGGAATCCAAACTAAAGTTAATTTTGAAGTAATAAATGAACCATTATTGGAGGATACTCTATATTCGATACTGACTCCAAAACTGTATTATTATTTTCATTTTTGTCTGTCTGTATCTTGACCACGCATCACTTCGAATCTACTAAATGAATTGTAATGAAACTTGGTGTGATATGAGTTTATAATACTTGGATACTTTTCATCCGGAAAAACTAAAGTGTTCCCGCAGGATAGGGGTTGAAAGTTATTTGAAAGAACACATATCAACTGTAACTACTTGATGGATTTTGATGCAACTTGGCACAGTCTATTGCTTTATTATCTATACCTATAATAAAGCAATAGGTACGAAAAACTGTACAAAGAAGTCAAATAAAAAAAACTGGTCTAGGGTACCCTAAAATAAGCTACAGAACATTTTTTTTGTTTTAATTCGTGTCCTTCTGTCTGTTTGTATTTATTTCTGTGCATGACGTAAAAACTACTGGACCGATTGCTATTCGGCTTTCAATTTTGGATTGCTTAGGGTTTGACAATGATAAAAATATTTATGACGGCTGAAGAAATGTTGATCAAATGTTGGTATTTTAGGTCCTGGAATAGCAAATTATGGTAATTTTAGTCTAAAAAAAATGACCACGCGTGCGATGCCGCGGGTACAGCTAGTTGTATAATAATATTGTGTATTAGTTTTACGTGGTATAGGTACGTACCCAATGTTACCGTCATCATGGCGTTGTGTAGGATGGTTCGTATCTCGTTTGCTTTAGAGTTCGAGATGCTGCAATAGTAACAGGGAATCATCAGGAGTACAATGCGTTTTAGGCATTGGAACGAGATGTAGTAGAGTGTGAGTTTCTTAGTCTGAAATATAATAATTATGTCAATTTTCCTAATGAAATAGAAGTGTTCATCTGGGATATAAAACATTCATGAGAAACATAAAGGTAATTAAATCTCCCCCCCCCCCCCTCCTCCCTTGGGGAGGGCGGGGAGCGCAAGCCACCAAGGTCAAAAATTTGGATATTTCATTAGAGTCTAGAGCTAAACAACATAATATGTGAAAATCATTGCTTCATCATTACTGTCATCGTAGCTCGTTTGAAAGCTGATGTAATCGAGATGGTTCTTAGCTAAAATGAGGGGGGGGGGGGGGGAACGTAGCTACCAAACGAGTGGACCGATTTACATGCGGTTTTTTATGTTTCAAAGTGAGGTTATCGAGATGGTTCTTAATTATATTGGAAGGGGAAGTTGAGAAAAGTAGGGTGAAAATTGTAGCTTTTCAAACAAATTGTCCTTTTAGCTGCGGTTTCCTATGTTTAAAAGCTGAGGTAAACAAAATAATTCTTAGCTATAATGGAAGGGGGAATGGGGTGAGAATCGTAACTCCCAAACGAAAGGACCGATTATGAAGCGGTTTTATATGTTTGAAAACTGATGTGATCGATATGCTTCTTAGCTATAATGTGAAGTGGGGAGTCGGGGATTATATAATTTATTAATTTGTTCTTGTTATCTCTGTACTTACTGGCGTATTAGAACAAAACAAAAGCTGTAACCTAATTATTCCATGACATACTTAAAGAATCAAACCTCGTTTCCTGTTAGCACTAGCTGCAACAGAACAACAACGTACTTTATCATCACTATTGTCCCCATTCCAGTTGTTATGACTAGCATCAGCATCTGTAAAATAATTGCATGGCCAACGCTATATTCTTCGTAGTATTAAACTAAGCCATCCTCGTCAAGTAAAGAAAAAAACTATCTATTTTCTATTGAGTAAAAAAATACTGATACATGTCATGTGTTACATTTAGTATAATTTCAGGGTTATGAATGTGCATGCGCATATTAGGTATACAGTGAATCCAAAATGAGGAAATCCGTAGAAGAACTAAGGTGACATAGCATAGCAGTCCACTTGACAAAGCTGCAGACTCCAGAACCGCCTAGGTTTCAACGGAGTCAAAGGCCTTCTCATAGTCCACCATAGCCAGACACAGGAGCTGGTTATACTCCTCAGACTTCTGTATAACCTACCTCACTACGTGTATGTGGTCTATGGTGTTAAACCCTCCGCTAAACCCGCCCTGTTCTTGAGGCTGGAATTCATCAATTCTTCTTGCGAGACGATTTGAGATGACTCTCGGAAACAACTTATAGACGTGGCTCAAGAGTGGCTATTGGTCGGTAGTCCTATAAAAGGACTACCTATTTCACTCTTTTTTGAAGAAATGTACTACCAAACTCCTGCTCCATGCCTCTGGGCGCCACTGTTAAGAACGGCGCTAACAAATCCCTGAAGCTCCCGTCACGGGTTTCTTTAATGCTTTCAAGAGCACTGAAGTTATACCATCCTCACTGGGGGCCTTTCCATTCTTAAGTTGTTTGAGCGCCATTTCAATATCATCTAGGCTGACGTCGGGCAGTTCATCAGTGTAGTGGCGGGTCAGTATTGCGTGGGAATCCTCTGTGCTGGGTTCGGGTCTACAAGCATGCGAATCGTAAAATTGGCCATAGAAGTATTCAATCTTAGAAGGCATTTTCTTGTATTATTCTAAATACTCTGTTTGATATACGATTCTTGAATATCCGCATAATATCTTGGTAGCATACTTCTCACTTAATATATAAGACCTCCATGCCATACTTTGTCAAAAGCTTGTGCTACATCTAAATAACCCGTAGAACACGCTTTTTTATCTTCTAGAGCTTTTTCGATATTAGTTGTGATTCTGTGCACTTGATCTTTAGTTGAGTGCTCTTCTCGAAACCCAAACTGATAGCTGAAAGTGTGGAATCAATTCCTGTTATCTATGATTGATTGCAGTCCAAGAAATGTATGTACTAACGTAACCGGGAGGATCACTGGTACAAGAAACGCGGTCCGACAGAGACTAAATACTAAGGAGCTGTGTCTCGTTCTAAAAGGGGGACCATAATTACCATAACCACCACCATAACGCCACCGCGACCGCAAGCTGATCACGTTGGTTTGGCGGAACCTTTAGCCTCTCGTTAGAATGTCTTCGTCTTTGAAAGTAAGCTGCATACCACAGACGGATTATTCCCGAAATCCAGAACCAGACCGTCCCCACCAGTGAGGATTTCAGTAAAAAATTAAAATATTTTTACCCACCACGGCTACTATAGAACTATACCAACCTTTCGAGGATCTATGGGGAAAAGACTAAGTTCCTTGTTATTTTTCTTTTTTTTTTAAACTATTAGTTAATTACAGTTAAGTGATAGATCTCACCGATATCTTTGTTTTGGATGACAGCTGTCAAACTTAAAAGGGCAATAACTCTAGAAGCTTAGAGACGATGGTTGTGCGATAATTGGTCTTGAGCTTAGTCAGATGGGATCTACTCAATTGCTGGGCGAAGACTTTTGGCCCCCGATTTTGATCAATTGCATTTTCAATTCAGCCTGTATTTGAGCATCGGAGGTCACGCGCACCATCTTTCTGATTTTTAATTGAGCTTCTTTTTTTCTGACGGTGTGGCTTGCTGTTGCTCCCATCGCTCTTCCATAATCCGAAGGGCCTTATCCGAGATTTTAGACTTTGTGCCCGTAGTAATAGTAATTTTAGTTAGCACCTTTTTCAAAACTCTTCTAAGTAAAAAAAGTAGAGTGAAAAAAGTAAATAAGTATTTATTGCCACTATCCATACCAATGTGAAACGTAGTCTGTTTGTTTATTTGTTTGTTTGCTTGGGGAGCTTTCATGCGATAACTGCTGGACGGATTTTGATGAAATTTAGAATGGAATAAAACATAGGATGCTTTTTATCCCGGAAAATTGAAAGTTTCCACGGGAAAACTGGAAAATATTGATTACCCACTGTAAGAAACGGTTGCCATCACAGAATGGTCTGTGGTTGCCATGGAAACGAAATAACCAGTCTGTCAAAAACATCTAGAGCATTGGTGCTATACCTACTTTTGCATTGGTTTTTATTATCCCAGAAGAAAAAAGGATGCTTTTTTCGCGATAAACAGTAGTCCTCGCGTATGAAGTCACGGGCGGAAAAGCTAATATAAAATAAAATTAGATGCACACAGTATTGATACAAAAGTAATATATTATATTTATGTGAAAAGGGGATTAATTCAGCATTTATGCGCAGTTTTTCAGCTACTCTAACCCCTGTCCCGTATTTTTTCTCATTTAGAAACATTATTAGGAAATTATTGAAAACGGCGTTACTGCTAATATCATGATAATAAGTATAACTGAATTAATTGGCTAGTTTTTTTTTAATACGAATCGACCTGCTAATTATTTTAAGTATAATACTAATATAATAATACTTACTGAAGGACCCACGACGGAATTGACGTACCGGGAACATTTGTGCAATAATTCATAAGCACCGTATATATAGTTAATATCCAGATTCTTTTGGTTCGTCAACTCCTTCAATTTAGAAGTTTCCTTTATTTCATTAACTTTGTATACTTTTGTTACATGAGCTTTGACAACGAGCAGTCTAAGATATATCAGGCGTAATAGAGCAAAATATAGTATAATTTCAGTATCATGTATAAATACGCACATGATTTTATAATATATCATACCGGTTTCGTTATAATTTTGCATAATTTCAATATATGTGTATATGCCACAAACGTCTAATGCAAATAACACAAGCAAAAATATGTTTAGTGATCTACTAATGATTATTTTGTTTTGGATGCATAGTAATTCATCAAAGCTGCCTATATTTCCAAAGAACTTTTTAAGTTTGCTTTTTCCAAACAGCAGCGCAAATGCTACCAAGAAATTATATTCCATACAGATGATGATTTTTCGAACATAACCACTAAAATTGGTAGTCAATATGTTATGTGAAATACTAAAGCTTGCTATACTTATTTGCACCATTAAACAAATGAAACTGATGAACATTATAAGTTTGTTACTCTTGAGTAAAAAAATGCGATTCACTCCAAATATAAATTGAAAACAAATGAGGTATTTTAATTGTAGGATTATATTTAAAACATTTGAATTATTATTAATTCCTGATTGATTTAATGAGGAGCTATGGATTGGTATAACTTTAGAGCGTCTGGCACCAGTCAATTTCTTCATAGTGGCTTAGTGAAATGACAGAAAATAAATTTACTATCCAATATTAAAAATGAATGTTTAATTTCCATAGCATTACAACTAAGATAATGAGATACTTATCAGTTCGTACAATCGGAATGTAAAGTGGTATTTGTTTATTTAATACCTAGTGTGTAAGGTGTAGCGTAGCTCATTACTTACCTACATTTTCACGCAACCAGACACATATATAATCAGCATCACATCACATTATTATATATTATTGATTCACCACTTTCAATGCTGTCGGCCTCGGCTGTTATTGATTAATAGCAGTCGTTAAGCCATGTCAGAGGCCCTCAGGCAAACTGACAAACTCTGACACCAGAGGAAAGCACTAACGAATACGACAAACAAAAAAAAAAAATCTCATTTTTGAACAAATAAAGAAACAGTACAGTACCTGGCGATAAATAATGCACATTGGTCTTTGGAAAGAGACCCGGCTAATTTTGGCTTTATAGAGCGTTGTCTCACCCTACCTGTGTGACGTTTGTCAGCTATATTCTTTGTTTGTCAGTCGTTATACGGATGTAATAGAGTACGGTCGCATTTAGCTAAAATATGTATAATAGAGTTGTTTAAACCCCCAACATTAAAAAAAAACGCTAATTGGTTCCTCGAAAAGAGGAAACAAAGTAGGTATTTTCTGTTCGAGACTTTCAGAGAGGGCAGTAATGAGTTTTGAATTTGGAACGTGAACTCTTGATGTTGGCGATCGATCCACGATATTCCGCGACGCGAGCACTCGTGGATCATCGACTCTTTCCGCCTCAACTCAGCCATATTCAAGTTAAAAAGTGATGCTATCACTTTTTTTATGTGCAATATGTAAACACTCCAGTTGGGAATTGAACTCCGCTACTAAAGATCAGCAGTCGAACGATGTTCCGTCGAGCCATGCAGACTTATGGTATTAAGGCGAAAATTTAGTTTAGATCAGATGAAGGGTTGCTGATTACAGGTGACCAATGAGCTCATTTTTTAATGACTCTCAATGAATCTATGACCAACTAAATTCCTGAAAATTATTTGAAAGTTTATAGGTAAAAAAAAAACCAGTGGGAAAATGCAAAAGAAGTTCGGAAACTTGTATCTATTTCCAAGAAGTAAGCAAATATAAGCTACCTTCACACGTTGGCGGCCTCGTCAAATAATAACCTTTCTAATGGCTAACGAAACGTATTTAAAACCCCGTAGCATCACGCTAGCATGGTTTAATGCTAGCGGCCTCTCAGACCAACGCGATCAAGTCTACGAATTCTGTAAGACCTACCAGACAGACTTTATGCTAGTGCAAGAGACCTTTCTTAAACCGAGTAAGCGCAATCCCGGGATTGCGAACTACCGGGTCATTCGAAACGACAGAGTCACCGCCAATCTCGGAGGTACTCTTATTTACTATAAGAGGTCTCTTCACTGCGTCCCGTTAATAACCCCTCCGCTGATCAACTTAGAAGCCTCAGTTTGCCGACTAGCAATGACCGATCATCAATCGGTCGTTATAGGTTCGTGTTACCTCTCCCCCTCTAAAGAATTACTCAGGAGCGACCTCGAGGCGCTCCTCTCCCTAGGTAGCTCGGTCATCCTGGCGGGTGACTTCAATTCCAAGCACGTCATGTGGGGGTGTGCAACCACCAACCCCAAGGGTACGACACTCTACGACCTAGTCGACCCGCTTGGAATCGAAGTCATCCCACCGCTGGAACCGACTCATTATCCGTTTAATGTCAACTGCAGACCTGACATACTAGACATACCACTACTAAAGAACGTTTCCCTTAAGTTCCGCTCGATTCAAGTATATCAGGAATTAGATTCAGACCACCGTCCCGTAGTCATGCGCCTCGGCCCAGAGCCAGTCAACCGACTCTCCCCTACTCCGACCAAGACGATAGTGGACTGGAAGCGTTTGGGGGAAGCCCTCAAACCTATCAGTTCACCCGACCTCGACCTCATCCCCGACGACATTGTCACGACCGACGACGTAACTCGCTCGATCGATGCCCTCACCAGCCACCTCACCACCGTCGTAGGTGAGTGCTCCAGGCAGGTGCCAGCGGTGGACGACCGCCTCTGGAACCTGCCTGCGAGCGTGAGGCGGCTGATGACGGCAAGGAACGCAGCAATCAGACACCACGACGCGGAACCCACCCCGACTACCAAATCCATTATGCAAGGCCTTCATCGCGCGGTAAAGAAGCTCATAAAGGATTTGCGTAACAATCGATGGGACGAACAGTTGACTGACATTTCGCCATCTCACCTAGCGTATTGGAAGCTGGCGAAAAAGTTCAAGTCAGACACCCAAACAGCTTTTCCCCCCCTCGAAAGGGTCGACCTCCCTCCGGCATTCGAAGACGACGAAAAGGCCGAGTGCTTGGCCGAGAGCCTCGAAGCCCAATGCTCCCTCACCGACGATCACGTCGATCATGTCCACATCGCCGCGGTGGACCGCGCAATCGAACATAGAAACGCCCAACCTCCGACTGACCCACCCCTCGAGCCCGTGAAAGCGGCCGAGGTCGAGTCGATAATCAAGGGTCTCAAGGTACGGAAGGCCCCTGGTGCTGACGGCATCAGCAACAGGGTGCTCAAACACCTCTCTGTCCCATTAGTTTACCTCTTAGTCAGCATCTTCAATGCCGCTATGAGCAATCACTCGTTCCCCGACGCCTGGAAGAGTGCCGACGTCATCGGCATTCACAAACCAGGCAAGAAATCTACCTTGCCCACTAGCTACCGTCCAATCAGTCTCCTCAGCTCTCTGGGGAAGATCTACGAGCGACTCATTCTGAGACGACTCTGGTTCACTGTAAACTCAAAGAAACTCCTCCCCGACGAGCAGTTTGGCTTTAGAGCCAAACACTCTTGCCCCCAACAGGTGCACCGCATCACGGAGCACATTCTCGCTAGCTTCAACAGATATCCGAAACCCCAAACCACGATAGCCGTCTTCCTAGACGTGGCTAAGGCTTTTGACAAAGTCTGGCACGCCGGGCTGATATACAAGTTATACCAGCTCGGGTTGCCAGACCGTCTTGTGCTCATAGTACAAGACTACCTCAAAGGCCGCAGCTTTCGCTATCGTGTCGAGGGAGTCAAATCAAATCCTCACCCCATCAGAGCCGGAGTCCCTCAGGGCTCCGCGCTCTCCCCGCTTCTGTTCTCACTGTTCACAAGCGATTTTCCGCGCCCCCCTAACGTAGAGATCTCCCTCTTCGCCGACGATACCGCGATTTACGCGACCGGATGGAAGCCAACCCATCTTCGGAAACGCATCCAAAAGGCGCTCGTCGCCCTCGGAGAGTGGTTCCGAAGATGGCGCATCTTGGTGAACCCTGAGAAGAGCGCAGCAATGCGCTTTACTGAGGACACCAAGCGGAACCTTCCATCCGGTCGTCTTACGATGTTCGATCAACCCATCCCGTGGACCAAACAAACCAAATACCTAGGAGTTACCCTTGATTATCGACTGAAATTCGACAAACACGTCAAAGTAGTCCGTAACAGGGCGTCCTTCTTCCAAGGCCGCCTCTACCATCTCTTAGGCAAGCGGAGTAAAATGTCCCTTAGGAATAAGGTGACGCTTTACAAAGCCTGCATCCGCCCCGTCATGACTTACGCGTCTATAGCATTCGCGCACGCCGATCCGGAAATCCTGGAGCCGCTCCAGGTAGTCCAAAATAAATTCCTTCGAAATGCAGTTGGCGCTCCCTGGTATCAGAGGAACGCCGACCTGCACCGCGATGTCGAGCTTCCCTCGATCAGTCAATTCATGAAAGATGCCTCTCGCCGCTACTTTGATGCGGCGCCCCACCACCCCAACCCGCTCGTAGTAAAAGCCTCCGACTATACGACAGACAGTATCGCCCTCCGTAGACGTCCCCGCGATGTCCTGGACGATCCGGACGACGCCATCGCAGTCAAAGTACTGGCAGCGATGGCCTCGTCCAATTCGACTACCTCTGGCAACCCGCCAGGGGGTATCAACACACTTAGACACAGACACCGACCTCGCCGGCGAGGTCGAAGGTCCCATAACACATAGTCATATATTATTCGCTTTCGAGTTTCTTGCCGATTCTTCTCGAAGGTGTATTACGAATCGGCGGTCAGTTATAATAATCAATGAAAGGGCACCTAGCCATTGTTCAGGGCCCCCTCGATCACTACTTAACGGTAGCGATCCAGGGGTGTTTAGTTCGTTACCCCCGTAATCAGACGGCCGTCCAAGCCGAGGGCCGTACCCCCTGGGTACCCTCGTGCGGGTCGTCTAAATTTTAACTTTGGCGTGCGCCTTCTGCGTCACGCATTGCGGCGGAGTGCTTGTAAGCGCCCGCCCTACCGTCCGGTTCAAGCTGTAGAGGCCAATAAGGCCAACAGCATTAGTCATACCTAAAAAAAAAAAAAAAAAAAAAAAAAAAAAAGAGTTGGCGGCCAGTAGGTACAAATAATGACTATCTAGATCTCGATTTGATAATCGAGAGCTACACAAAATTTAGAACAAAATTATGTGAAGAGACTGTCTGAAGGACGTATAAATCAAAAAAGTACAAATTGAATATAAAGTTTTAGTTAAGTGTTAGTAATTACATAGTTTATTTTAAGTTGTTTATTTCTAGTCTATATCACATCCTTTTAAATGACTAATATGAGTGTAAAGTATCTAATAGCGCCTTTTATTTATTTTTCTCATAGGAGATGAAAGAAGTGTGTATTATTATTAAAATTAATTATTTTTAACAAAATTATATTCAGTTTTTCAAGTAAAAAAGGACGGAAATAATTGTAAAAACAGCGTTGGAAACATTTTTGGGGTTACGTCACACAATTACCATATGAGGTCGCTACTTTACATCCCTCATTCGTCAAGTAGGTAACTCATTCGATAAGTTACTCGTTACTCAAGGAATATTCCATCCAAAATCTCTAGGTCCACCGGCCCGTTTTGGCTGTGCGTTGCCTGTCAATCAGTACCTGTATCACGGTACTATTTTATATGTATAAGATGTAACTCAATAAACAAATAATGCCAAGTTTCTGAGGTTTTTATCGAGAGTTTATCAGTCTATTCAATACCTGAAATCCGACTAAATCTGATTAATGTCAATAAGGGTCAAAGTTGAGTAAAGTAATTTTTTGTTATGTAGGTAGATAGCTTCAAAATCATTACAAATTTGTCACACGATTTTGACCCTTATTGAATTAATCAGATTTGTTCAGATTCATCTATTGAATAGATAAACTTTCGATAAAATACCTTAGTAATCGGGCATTAGTAATTTAATAAAAGATATTGAATAAAATATAATGAAAATTCCCTCTATGACCACAGACCATATTAGAGGAGATATGGGGACATATTTGTTTACATGACAATGAAAGTGTCTTTTTTTATGTTCAAATGTATAAAATACATAACGCAGGTTGATCTAAGATATTTGAAAAAGTTATGCATAACGTTGTTTTTACAGTATGTTACAAAAGTTTTTAATAGTCGCTTATTCCTACAAGAGGTTTTTATACCTTTGGTTAGCCATGTATACTTTTTATTTACTTTCAGTTTTATAAGTGTTTTTGGCATATATTTATTTAAAATTTCCAGTAATTTATTTACGAAAATATGATAGTTTTCATTGATGGATTTGTCAATATTTATTAAGGTTCTCCAATCTACGTTTTTTAATTCATTTTTAAATAAGTCAATGTTTTGTTTATTATATAGCCTTTTTTCTATTTTCCATATGATATGTTCCGTTTTTACATCAGATATAAAAGTTTTTAATAGTCGCTTATTCCTACAAGAGGTTTTTATACCTTTGGTTAGCCATGTATACTTTTTATTTACTTTCAGTTTTATAAGTGTTTTTGGCATATATTTATTTAAAATTTCCAGTAATTTATTTACGAAAATATGATAGTTTTTATTGATTGATTTGTCAATATTTATTAAGGTTCTCCAATCTACGTTTTTTAATTCATTTTTAAATAAGTCAATGTTTTGTTTATTATATAGCCTTTTTTCTATTTTCCATATGATATGTTCCGTTTTTACCACAGATTCGTTATTATTACGATCACACCTCTATGGTCCGAAAAACCATATTCGTGAACACATGTATCTATTTAAGTTTTATTCAAATTTGCAAATAATAAATTTAAACAAGTCGGCTCATTTATGTTTTGTGTAAAATTGTATTTTAGCATGAGATTCAATAATAATCTTGATTTTACATTGTTATCCAAAGTATTTATATTAAAGTCTCCGTCAATAATAATATTCATTGTATTATATTTCTTATTTAACAGTTCTAACATGTTATTTAATTGTTCATAAAATAATTTGGTCCGCCTACCATTCCAATGGCTGTAATGTGTGGCTTTTTTGTATAATAGTGGTATCAGAGACAGTCCTTACGGGGCTGTGAGTTCGAGATAATTCCTGTTGTAGCAGCTGATACGATGATATTCTCTGAGTATGAGGGTAAGAGCTAGTAATGTTTCCATCTAGAATAAGTTTATTGTTTCTTATAACGGCATGGTGCCCATTTTTCCTGGCTTGGCTTCGCAGAAAAAGCCTGCAAGTGCAATCACGAGCAATTTTGCAGGCTTTTTCTGCGTTGTTGGGCTTCTTCGTCAAGGTATTCAGATATAGCCAGTCCAGAAAAGAAACGGCCATTTTGTAGAATGTACTTGATTGATTGTTAATTCTTCTATGTAGCCGGTGATATCAACATTTAATATGTTCTGGAAGATATTCGTAATTCTGTATTGTAGGTGATCTTCTGGTTCATTTTCATTTTCTGTTAAGCCGTATAAAACAAGTTTCTTTGAATAATCTGTAAGGTGTTGTTTATCTATGATATTTAGATTGCTAATCCTATTCTGCAATTGCGTCATTTCTTCCTGAAGTTTTTTCTTGTCTGTATCCAATTTTTCAATAGTTTTATTCAATGTACATAAGTGTTGTTTCATATCAGATTGTTCATCTATACTTATAATAAAACTGTAACGGGTCCAATTCTGTACATTAAAGATATTTTGATATATTTTTTGGATCTTACACTATATTTGATACTGAAGCCAAAACTGTTTTTTTTTTCATTTTTGTCTGTCTGTCTGTATGTCTGTCTGTCTGTATCTTGGCTAGGCATCACGCCGAAACTACTGAATGAATTTAAATGAAACTTGGTATGATTCGAATTCATACTACGAGGTAGGACATAGGCTACTTTTCATCCCGAAAAATGAAAGGGTTCCCGCAGGATTGGGGTTGAAAGTTATTTCAAAAAACACTTACTACTCTGAAACTACTTGACTGATTTTGTTGAAACTTGGCACAGTTATAGTTTATATAATGGGTAAAAATTGAAGATACTTTTTATCCCGAAAAATGAAAGGTTTTCCGCAGGATTGGGGTTGAAATTTATTTCAAAAAAACACTTACTACTCTGAAACTACTGGACGGATTTTGATGCAATTTTACACAGTCATAGTTTATATGATCGGTTAAAATTGAGAATACTTTTTATCCCAAAAAATGAAAGGGTTCCCGCAGGATTGGGGTTGAAAGTTATTTAAAAAAACACTTACTACTCTGAAACTACTTGACTGATTTTGTTGAAACTTGGCACAGTTATAGTTTATATAATGGGTAAAAATTTAAGATACTTTTTATCCCGAAAAATGAAAGGGTTCCCCTCAGGATTTGGGTTAAAAGTTATTTCAAAAAACACTTACTACTCTGAAACTACTGGACGGATTTTGATGCAACTTTACACAGTCATAGTTTATATGATCGGTTAAAATTGAGGATACTTTTTATCCGAAAAAATAAAGAGTTCCTGCGGGATAATGTCCCAAATTCTGTAAATTGAAGATATTATGTATTTTTTTTGAAGGCCGTTCTATATTCAATGCTAGAGCCAACAATATTTTTTAATTTTTGTCTATCTGTCTGTCTGTCCGTCTGTCTGTACACATGTGTCTGTCATTTTTTTAGGGGTACCTTGGCAGCGCACTACGCCGAAAATACTTAATGAATTCAAATGAATTTTGGTATGATTTGAGTTCACACTTCGAGGTAGCACATTGTATACATTTCATCCCGAAAAATTTTAGTGTTCCTGCAGGATAGGGGTGGAAAATTATTTAAAAGAACACGTACCACGCTGAAAGTAATGGACGGGTTTTGATGCAACTTGGCACTGTCTTAAGTTACATGATCGGTTAAAATTGAGGACACGTTTTATCACGAAAAATTAAAGGGTTTCTGCGGGATATGGGTCCAAAGTTATGTTAATATTTAAGTAATAAAATATATTTTTTGGTTAGTTCTATATATTAGATACTGAAGCCAAACTGTTTTCCTTTTTAATTTTGTCTGTCTGTTTGTCCGTATCTTGACCGCCCATCGCACCTAAACTACTAAATTAATTCAATTGAAAAAAATGCTTTGGGGTGCTTAAAAAAGGTATTGAACAGCAGTATTTTTTTTGTTAATCGTGTTTTTCTTTCTGTTTGTCTATATGTTTGTTTATTCACGCATCACGTAAAAGCTACAGGACCGACTGCAATGCGGTTTTCATTGGTGGATAGCTTAGGGTTTGATTTAAATCTGGTGTAATTCAATAATAGGATCAATGGGTAGCTCATCTATTTACTGGTTTTCTGGGAAGTGAAATGCACGCGCTGTGATGCGCGCTGGTTTCAACAGAAGCACAATTTGCTAGCCTCCCCCCTCCCCCCCCCCCCCTTGAGTGGGGATGTGCGGAAACTGATAGTGTTGGAAAAAAAAAAGTTTATGAGGTTAAGTATGAATATTTTTTTTGAGGTTAAGTATGAAGTTTTATAATTGGAAGTGTCGGACTCCGGTCTCGCCAGTACTTTCGCGAGGTTACCCCTGAGCGGAGCAAGCCCGTGAGGCCAAGCGTAGCGACCGAAAAAATAAAATCGATAAAACCGAACCACGCTGCCCCTATGATTGAAATGTTGAACAAAATGATACACATCCATAATGGATTTACACCATCAAATAGTAAATCACAATAATAACGCTTTGGCAGTTCCACTGCACCACCCTTATGTGGTGGTGCAGTGGAACTGCCGAAGTGTAGTTAGTAAAAATTATGTAATCAGAAAGTTATACCATTTTGAAGACCTTGTCTTTGGAAACCTAGTGACGCTAAAAAAATCGGAAATTCATAAAATAGTCTGGTATATATGAGTGTTTCAATGTTTTAACTGCCATATATTTTTGAAATCACGGCAACGGCACGTGAAAGTTCAACGACCTCGGCCTCCACTACCGGCCGCTCTAAGCGTTCGTCGATACACGTCAGCTGACGGCGCACAGATCATCGATATAATAAGCAAGTTAACTATTTGAATTTCTAAGGCCCTAATATATTTAAAATAAAATAACAGATAGAGCAACTTAGGAAAGGTGTTTACACACCTAAAGGCAAAAAAAAAAAGAAAAAAATAAGTCGAAGAAATAGAATAGAATATAGAAATTAATAGAAAGAGAAGAATATTATATGAAAGATTTGTCTTATCACGTTACTTTAATCAATCAATTTAGAAAATTGTACAATAATAATAGCATAAGTTATGCAGAAATAGAAGTAACTCAGAGGAAATGCCATGTTTAGTTTGATGACGCCGCATAAGGTGTAGGTGAAATCACTGCTTCGAGACAATTGGAAAAATGTCTTCAGTTTGCGACGTTCAGACTTTTCTGAAAGTAAAAATAAGAAGGTAAGTATAATTATGATTGTTATAATTCATAACATTATACAAACGTTTTATCTATACTTAAAATATAACTGAAAGAGGTCCAATTCTGTATATTGAAGATATTTAGTAAAATTTTCATATTTGATACTGAAGCCAAAACTGTTTTTTTTTTTCATTTTTGTCTGTCTGTTTGTATGTATGTCTGTCTGTCTATCTGTCTGTCTGTCTGTCTGTATCTTGGCTAGGCACCACGCCGAAACTACTGAATGAATTCAAATGAAACTTGGCATAATTTGAGTTCATACTACGAGGTAGGGCATAGGATATTTTTCACCCCGAAAAGTTAAAGGGTTCCCGCTAGATAGAGGTTGAAAGTTTTTTTAAAAGAACACGTACATCGAGATGGTTTTTTTTTTTTTATCCCGAAAAAAATAAAGGGTTTCTACGGGATAGGGATCCAAACTAAAGTTAATTTTGAAGTAATAAATGAACCATTATTGGAGGGTACTCTAAATACTCACTCTTACTCTACTCTCTCTCTCTTAGGGTACTCTCTCTTTTCGATACTGAATCCAAAACTGTATTATTATTTTCATTTTTGTCTGTCTGTACCTTGACCGCGCATCACTTCGAATCTACTAAATGAATTCTAATGAAACTTGGTATGATATGAGTTTATAATACTTGGATACTTTTCATCCGGAAAAACTAAAGTGTTCCCGCAGGATAGGGGTTGAAAGTTATTTGAAAGAACACATCAACTGTAACTACTTGATGGATTTTGATGCAACTTGGCACAGTCTATTGCTTTATTATCTATACCTATAATAAAGCAATAGGTACGAAAAACTGTACAAAGAAGTCAAATAAAAAATACTGGTCTAGGGTACCCTAAAATAAGCTACAGAACATTTTTTTTGTTTTAATTCGTGTCCTTCTGTCTGTTTGTATTTATTTCTGTGCATGACGTAAAAACTACTGGACCGATTGCTATTCGGCTTTCAATTTAGGATAGCTTAGGGATTGACAATGATAAAAATATTTATGACGGCTGAAGAAATGTTGATCAAATGTTGGTATTTTAGGTCCTGGAATAGCAAATTATGGTAATTTTAGTCTTAAAAAAAATGACCACGCGTGCGATGCCGCGGGTACAGCTAGTCGTATAATAATATCATAATATCTCCCCCCCCCCCTCCTCCCTTGGGGAGGGCGGGGAGCGCAAGCCGCCAAGGTAAAAAAAATGGATATTTCATTAGAGTCTAGAGCTAAACAACATAATATGTGAAAATCATTGCTTCATCATTACTGTCATCGTAGCTCGTTTGAAAGCTGATGTAATCGAGATGGTTCTTAGCTAAAATAGGGGGGGGGGGGGGAACGTAGCTACCAAACGAGTGGACCGATTTACATGCGGTTTTTATGTTTCAAAGTGAGGTTATCGAGATGGTTCTTAATTATATTGGAAGGGGAAGTTGAGAAAAGTAGGGTGAGAATTGTAGCTTTTCAAACAAATTTTCCTTTTAGCTGCGGTTTCCTATGTTTAAAAGCTGAGGTAAAGAAAATAATTCTTAGCTTTAATGGAAGGGGGAATGGGGTGAGAATCGTAACTCCCAAACGAACGGACCTATTATGAAGCGGTTTTTTATGTTTGAAAACTGATGTGATCGATATGCTTCTTAGCTATAATGTGAAGTGGGGAGTCGGGGATTATATATTTTATTAATTTGTTCTTGTTATCTCTGTACTTACTGGCGTATTAACAAAACAAAAGCTGTAACCTAATTATTCCATGACATACTTAAAGAATCAAACCTCGTTTCCTGTTAGCACTAGCTGCAACAGAATAACAACGTACTTTATCATCACTATTGTCCCCATTCCAGTTGTTATGACTAGCATCAGCATCTGTAAAATAATTGCATGGCCAACGCTATATTCTTCGTAGTATTAAACTAAGCCATCCTCGTCAAGTAAAGAAAAAAACTATCTATTTTCTATTGAGTAAAAAAATACTGATACATGTCATGTGTTAGATTTAGTATAATTTCAGGGTTATGAATGTGCATGCGCATATTAGGTATACAGTGAATCCAAAATGAGGAAATCCGTAGAAGAACTAAGGTGACATAGCATAGCAGTCCACTTGACAAAGCTGCAGACTCCAGAGCCGCCCAGGTTTCAACGGAGTCAAAGGCCTTCTCATAGTCCACCATAGCCAGACACAGGAGCTGGTTATACTCCTCAGACTTCTGTATAACCTACCTCACTACGTGTATGTGGTCTATGGTGTTAAACCCTCCGCTAAACCCGCCCTGTTCTTGAGGCTGGAATTCATCAATTCTTCTTGCGAGACGATTTGAGATGACTCTCGGAAACAACTTATAGACGTGGCTCAAGAGTGGCTATTGGTCGGTAGTCCTATAAAAGGACTACCTATTTCACTCTTTTTTGAAGAAATGTACTACCAAACTCCTGCTCCATGCTATACCTATTTGCACCATTAAACAAATGAAACTGATGAACATTATAAGTTTGTTACTCTTGAGTAAAAAAATGCGATTCACTCCAAATATAAATTGAAAACTAATGAGGTATTTTAATTGTAGGATTATATTTAAAACATTTGAATTTTTATTAATTCCTGATTGATTTAATGAGGAGCTATAGATTGGTATAACTTTAGAGCGTCTGGCACCAGTCAATTTCTTCATAGTGGCTTAGTGAAATGACAGAAAATAAATTTACTATCCAATATTAAAAATGAATGTTTAATTTCCATAGCATTACAACTAAGATAATGAGATACTTATCAGTTTGTACAATCGGAATGTAAAGTGTTATTTGTTTATTTAATACCTAGTGTGTAAGGTGTAGCGTAGCTCATTACTTACCTACTTTTTCACTGGCAACCAGACACATATATAATCAGCATCTCATCACATTATTATATATTATTGATTCACCACTTTCATTGCTGTCGGCCTCGGCTGTTATTGATTAATAGCAGTCGTTAAGCCATGTCAGAGGCCCTTAGGCAAACTGACAAACTCTGACACCAGAGGAAAGCACTAACTAATACGAAAAACAAAAAAAAACATTCTCATTTTAGAACAAATAAAGAAATAGTACAGTGCTTGGCGATAAATAATGCACATTGGTCTTTGGAAAGAGACTCGCCTAATTTCGGCTTTGTAGAGCGTTGTCTCACCCTACCTGTGTGACGTTTGTCAGTTATATTCTTTTTTGTCAGTCGTTATACGGGTAATAGAGTACGGTCGCATTTAGCTGAAAATATGTATAATAGAGTTGTTTAAACCCACAACATTAAAAAAAAAACGCTGATTGAATCCTCGAAAAGAGGAAGCAAAGTAGGTATTTTCTGTTCAAGACTTTCATAGAGGGCAGTAATGAGTTTTGAATTTGGAACGTGAATTTTTGATGTTGGCGATCGATCGATTCCGCGACGCGAGCACTCGTGGATCATCGACTCTTTCCGCCTCAACTCAGCCATATTCAAGTTAAAAAGTGATGCCATCACTTTTTTTATGTGCAATATGTAAACACTCCAGTTGGGAATTGAACTCCGCTACTAAAGATCAGCAGTCGAACGATGGTCCGTCGAGACATGCAGACTTATGGTATTAAGCCGAAAATTTAGTTTAGATCAGATGAAGGGTTGCTGATTACAGGTGACCAATGAGCTTATTTTTTTAATAACTCTCAATGAATCTATGACAAACTAAATTCCTGAAAATTTTTTGAAAGCTTATAGGTAAAAAAAATATCCAGTGGGAAAATGCAAAAGAAGTTCGGAAACTTGTATCTATTTTCAAGAAGTAAGCAATTATAAGCAACCTTCACACGTTGGCGGCCAGTAGGTACAAATAATGACTATCTAGATCTCGATTTGATAATCGAGATCTACACAAAATTTAGAACAAAATTATGTGAAGAGACTGTCTGAAGGACGTATAAATCAAAAAAGTACAAATTGAATATAAAGTTTTAGTTAAGTGTTAGTAATTACATAGTTTATTTTAAGTTGTTTATTTCTAGTCTATATCACATCCTTTTAAATGACTAATATGAGTGTAAAGTATCTAATAGCGCCTTTTATTTATTTTTCTCATAGGAGATGAAAGAAGTGTGTATTATTATTAAAATTAATTATTTTTAACAAAATTATATTCAGTTTTTCAAGTAAAAAAGGACGGAAATAATTGTAAAAACAGCGTTGGCAACATTTTTGGGGTTACGTCACACAATTACCATATGAGGTCGCTACTTTACATCCCTCATTCGTCAAGTAGGTAACTCATTCGATAAGTCACTCGTTACTCAATGAATATTCCATCCAAAATCTCTAGGTCCACCGGCCCGTTTTGGCTGTGCGTTGCCTGTCAATCAGTACCTGTATCACGGTACTATTTTATATGTATAAGATGTAACTTAATAAACAACTAATGCCAAGTTTCTGAGGTTTTTATCGAGAGTTTATCAGTCTATTCAATACCTGAAATCCGACTAAATCTGATTAATGTCAATAAGGGTCAAAATTGAGTGAAGTATTTTTTTGTAATGTAGGTAGATAGCTCCAAAATCATTACAAAGGTGTCACACGATTTTGACCCTTATTGAAATTAATCAGATTTGTTCAGATTCAGCTATTGAATAGATAAACTCTCGATAAAATACCTTAGTAACCGGGCATTAGTAATTTAATAAAAGATATTGAATAAAATATAATGAAAATTCCCTCTATGACCACAGACCATATTAGAGGAGATATGGGGACATATTTGTTTACATGACAAAGAAAGTGTTTTCGTTTTATGTTCAAATGTATAAAATACATAACGCAGGTTGGTAACAACACTAATGAGCATCGCCACAATATCTATTGCGTGAACTCAATGGCCCGATTGCAGAAGTCCAAATGCAACCAGATACAATAACATTTTCATTAGATTAGTATGAAAATCTCATTGTAACTGGTTGCATTGAATGTGTAATCAACGGGACGATTGTATAGCGAATCGGTTGAAGGTGTCAAGCATTAAAAATAATGAAAGAACGTATTTCAATAAATCATTGTCCTTTTTATTTTAACATAATATTATTATTGTTTGGTATTTGTACTAACGCTTCTTTTACTTAGTTGTCAGTATGAAGTTAGTCACGAATCCAATCCTATTCTTATTTAAATCGCATCTTCCAACCTGGGCCCCGACCACAGAACCTGGTTTCAATCAGATTATCACTTTTTTCATAGCAATTTCGACTCTATCGCAACGCACTAATGAATTTGACGGCTTGAAACCGATATGATCAACATTGCGTAATAGCACTGCTGGTTTTTTAAACCAAAGGAGGCTCAACTATGTTTTTTCCCCTCGTTCGAGTATTTGGCGTCACACTTCTCGTGTATTTGCCAGTGTCAGGTTTTTCATTTTCTTGCCAGTTTTCTTCATTTTTCTAATTAGAGTTCTTTTTTTCTTTTGCTTTCTTTTTTTTTAATTTAAATTATTAAAACGAGGGAAACAAAATAACTATTTACAAAATTAACAAATTGGAGAACGGAATATCGGAGAAAGGAAAGGATGGTCAGAGGAGCAAGGAAAGGATACGTGAAAAATAATAATAGGACATAGTATAAAAATAAAACATATTATACATACATAATACAAAATTATAATTTTATGTCGTTTTTAAGTCTTAGCTTCAATAAATGAAGCTAAGACTTTATATATAGGAATATAGTTGTAATGGAGTAAACATTGTATATTTGTAGGAAAAGGAATTTCAAGTTTTGCCAGGTCTTTGTAAAACGTGTCTTATCGTACAAGGGGCAGTTAAATATGATGTGGTTAATATCCCCAACATCTTCTCCACATTCACATTTTGCAGAGTCATTAATTCGAATTCGACAAAGATGTGCCGGACTGCACATTTGACCCAAACGCATACGTATAAGCACGGATGTGGCTCTCTTGCTAAGTCTTACCTTGGAGAACCAAGGCTTCACTTGAATTTCGGGTTCTATGGTACAATAATATTTCCTTTTAAGCGGGCGCTACTTTTCCATGCTTCACTCCAAGATTGTTGGAGATGAAGTTTAGGAAGAGCAGCGAGGTCGTGGGTATAAATTTTGAAAGGAAACACGTCTCCACACTCTATCGCCTCATTAGCAAGTTGATCTGGTTTTTCGTTGCCTTTAATTCCAAAATGGCTCGGAATCTAGAATATCCCTCGCCTACGCAGCTGAAAAGTTTTTTCGAGCCATAACAATTACAGGAAAAATTATAGTATTCCTTTTGAAGGGAAATTTAGAAAGGGCTTGTAATGCACTCATGGAGTCAGAGAAAATTAGATAAATTTTAAGTTTCATTATAACGATGTATTCTAAGGCTTTATATATTCCGTAGCACTCAGCTGTGAAAATTGAGATTTGTGAAGGAAATTTTATTTTTTCGACTATGTTATACTGTTGATGAAACAGACCTTTTTTTTTTTTTTTTTTACGTGGGGAAATCCTCATGGATGCCACCAAGCTGCGGGGGCAGCAAGGTGGTTATGTCGGACTCTTACCGACTAAAACCCCACGGTGTTCCACAGTACGCCTTGTGCCGGGGCTACGGGTACGCTTTCGCACTCGTCCGCGGCCCCGACGGCGCTGGTCCTGTTGAGGAGCCCCTCCTGGTTGGGATGGAGCTGAGCCATTCCCCATCCCATGAACGCCATTAAGGGGCGCACAGAACACCGTGCGCGCCACCTCGAGGCCTTATGCTGGGGCAGACACCCCCGTGTCCACCACCTAGGCCTCAGGGGGGTCAGAAGGGAACGAATTCCTCCTCCGACTCCCGGCGTTGAGCTCCACATGGCCTCCCACATCCATTGTCACCACCCAGCACCGCACAGCTACAGTCGTCCTCTGTCCAGCGCAGTACCGAGCAGTGAGTCAGGATTTGAAAGACCATGGAGCACGTCACACTCCGAGCACTACTGCAATACAGTAGTGCTGAGAGCGGACCACCTCGATGAAACAGACCTACACCAACACAATCACTGTCGGAACGTTTCAAAGCACCACTATAAATATGATGCCAATTTTGCCAACGTTCTTCAATTACCGAATTAAAATACGTGTTTGCATATGGATCACCCTTTACAATACCTATGTTAAGATGAATATATGGCCAAATTATAAAAGCTTTATAATTAGTTTTAAATAGTGCAAGATTGGGTGTACGGTAAGTTGGAATATTTATTGTATTAAATTTAATGTAACTAGTAATCAAATGAGGTGAAGATTTGTGAGTCCAATATTAAGAAGTGTTAATTAGTTGTGGAATCCGATTTAGTTTTATAATGTTTTATAGTGGTTGTTCTGAAAACTGTAAAATACGGAAAAATAATCTATCTGCCAGAAACTGTCGTCGTAATTGCAGAGGTGGTTCAACACATTCAACCTGTAAAGCGGTTATAGGACTGTTTTTCATGGCCCCGGCTATGATCCTAAGGGCTTTAGTCTGGACGGCATCCAATCTCTTCTTCGCAGCCATGCTACAGGGCTCTAACAAGAAAGTTCCATAATCAATCAAGAACACTTCTAATCAGAGCATTGTAGACCAACTTTAAAGAGAAAGGATGCGCGCTCCACCAAACACCCAACAGGCACCTAAGGATATTAAGTGAGCGTTCACACTTACCAGCAATATATTCACAACGTGGTAATCAAGTTAATTTTGAGTCTAGAATTAACCCTAAACATTGAGTTTTAATAGAAATGCGCTCTCCGTTGTGTAATACATATTATAGTATCAATGGGTCAATGGATATAATATACAATCTATAATATGTATATTATATATACATATTATAGATTGGAGAAAAAGAAATATGGTATTCCGTCCTTGCCAGGGGAAGAATCTCTGACTCCGGAGAGTACATCTTGGAGCTCAGTGAGAGTAAAAGGCGAATTCATGAACAAATCATTATAACTAGTTACTGACAACTGAAGAGGACTTATTATTTCTTCTTCAGGAACGAAAGAAGGAACTAAATTATTCAAGAACTCGTGAGCCATCGTTAGTGGACGTGTGCTGAACGTCGAATCAGAAATACCTAATCGGAATCGTTTGATGTTAGTCCACATCACTGAGAATGGTGTTCTTGGAGCAATGGTAGTGCAGTACTGTCTCCATTTTAGGATTTTTTATACTTTAAATAGTTTTTGTGTTAGCTATTAAATGTAATAAATTATTGAAGTTTTCTTCAATCATATTTATGTTATAATTTACCTCTGCCACTTTCCTCTTTTTAATAGCATCTGTACATTCACTGTCCCACCAGTGCAGAAGGTAGTTTTCCATTGAAAGCATTTTTAATTGGAAAGGAGACATCAGCAGCATCTAACATTAATTTTGTTAATGCTGAAGACCATTGTTGGTTATTGCTTGTTGTGTCTGGTAGGTTATGAAAAATATTTTCAACATGTTCCCTTTATTTAGCCCAATTATCAGTGATTATTCTATATTTCATACGAAGTTTAGGAAGCATTTTTTAAATTTTATTTCCAGGGAAGTTTATAAGGATAGGAAAATGATCACTACCAAAAGTACTCAATACTCAATACTCAATCTTTTATTGTCATAATATGTTACAAAAGATCTTAATAATTAATAGCTAGAATGACATATTACCCTCATAGGGTGTAGCAAAGTAAAGTAGGAGCGGACCGAACCATTTAAAAACTAATTCCTGTTGGGTAATGTATTAGACCAATTTAGTCATTCATAAAATCATTTAAATTATAATAACATTTTTTAATTAAAAGCATTTTTAATTTATTTATAAAAACGTTATCTTTTTTTTCGTCTTTTATTTCGTCGGGTATTTTATTATATATTTTTACTGACATAACATTTGGTCCTGAACTGTGCATTTTTAATTTGGAAGAAGGCAGTACTAATTTATGTCTAAATCTAGTTGCGTACCGCCGTACTTGGTCAGCACGCTTAATAAAACACTGTGGATATTTCCTAACAAAATACCTACTTCCATGATATAAATTGAAGTCAAGGTCAGAATACTCAAATTAATAAAGTGCGGCTTACAGCTTTCCGGCTCTTTTATATTGGCAAGTATGCGAATGCATATTTTTTGGGAAATAAAAACATCTTGTGCATCTACACTATTCCCCCATAACAGGATACCGTACCTACCGGAGCCAAGCATATGCATAAGCATAATATGCTGATATGGCTGTTTTGAGGTCCGTAACCTTACGTAGTTCTCTAAATGCATAAGTAAAGCTTGAGAGTTTGGCTTTAATCTTTTGGATATGACTTTTCCAATTTATGTTTGTGTCTATATCCAAACCTAATAAGGTACAAGTATCTACACATTCCAGTTTAGTGCCTTTGTAAGTAAAATTAATGTCAAGGGGGGCTTTTTGGTAAGGTCTAAATTGAATTATTTTAGTTTTTGAGTAATTTATGTCAAGGTTATGGTCATTCATCCAATTAACTATAATTTGAAATATGTTAATAAGTTTTTGATTTAAATTAAAATTATTTTCACAAGATGTCATAAGAGAAATATCGTCTGCAAATAATATACATGATTCATTAATTACTTTTGGGAGGTCATTAATATAAACTAAAAATAGGATACATCCAAGGACGCTTCCTTGGGGTATGGAATTATGCGTTTGTATCATTTTTGATCTAGTCATGCTTATTTTACCGGATTTGGAGACAAAATGTTCAATCTCAACAAACTGCTGACGATTTTGTAGATACGAGCTGAACCATTTATGTGTAATTCCACGTATTCCTACATCATATAATTTATCTAATAAAATTTTATATTGTACTTTGTCATATGCTTTTGTCATGTCAAGTAAAATTCCGACTGCGTATTTTTTCCTATTTTATATATCCAGTACTTCTTGTATATATTTATAGATTGTCAATATAGTGGAACAGTTTTTTCTAAACCCATTTTGGGAATCGTCAAATATTTTAAATTTTTCGCATAAAGAATTTAGGCGCTTATGCATAACTTTTTCAAATATCTTAGACGAGGTGGGTAGAAGTGCAATAGGTCTATAATTATTTGGGTCTAATTTGGTGCTTTTTTATGAACGGGTTTAATTAAATAAATTTTTAGTTGATCCGGAAAAATTCCTTCTTGAAAAGATTGGTTAATCAGCCGGTAATAGGGTAAGGTTAATTCTTCAGCACAATTTTTAATTAGAACTGGTGGTAGCTCATCTACGCCGTAACTATATTTAGTTTTTAAAGTTTTTATAATAAGGTATAATTCACGAGGTTCCACCGGGCTTAGATACAATGTGTTATCAGTGCGAGCGAGAGGCGGCCGGCTGCGCGCCGAACCCCCACCACTCGCTCTCCCCACTGATGCGAAACAATTATTGAACAGGTTTGCTACCTGGCTCGGGTCGACTGATAAATTATTATGGATTTTTAAGTTAATATTATTTTTCGTTTTTTTTACGTTTTTGTTTGTACATTCATTAGTAATTTTCCACATTGATTTCGTTTTATTTTCAGATTTATTCATTTATTTTATATATTGATTACGTTTAGATTTATTAACGGTTTTATTTTAATATTTTTGCGTATAGATTATAGTGGTTAGTGAGAATTGGGTTTTTACAGTATGTTACAAAAGTTTTTAATAGTCGCTTATTCCTACAAGAGGTTTTTATACATTTGGTTAGCCATGTATACTTTTTATTTACTTTCAGTTTTATAAGTGTTTTTGGCATATATTTATTTAAAATTTCCAGTAAAAGTAAATAAATATTTCCAGTCCAGTAAGTTATATGTACCACAAACCCACCGTTGTTTACCGAAGTCCAATTGCGACATATTTAATCATACAAGTAGGTACTAACTTAGATTGTGAAAGTACCAAGTAAGCACTTTTTGTACTTATGTTGTTTTTCTATGAATAATGCGCAGTAGAGGTACTCTACATGTTGATTTGATTTAATTGCGCATAGCTGAATAAGCATTTATGTACTTAGATGTTTTTCTTGCTAAAGTATGAGAAATGTAACTACTTAGTTGTTATTGCAAATGAAGAATGTACTAGAAATCGCCTACGCATTTATAAAAGTTATATAAGGAAGTTACTAAGTACAAATTGACATTATTTTATCTTCGCTTGAATTGTACGGTCAAAAGTAAGACCAATAAAATTAACTTCAAATTTAATTTGTTGTTTATTTTATTAAAATCTCGGCTCCGTCCAATTTGTCTAGTAAATAAATATTTACGAAAATATTATAGTTTTCATTGATTGATTTGTCAATATTTATTAAGATACTCCAATCTACGTTTTTTATTCATTTTTAAATAATTCAATGTTTTGTTTATTATATAGCCTTTTTTCTATTTTCCATATGATATGTTCCGTTTTTACATCAGATCTGCGAGCATGGATCTTATCGATCGATAAAATTCGATAAATTTATCGACCGGTAAACAGTTCTTTTTTTTATCAATTTTATCATTTGCGGTAGCATGGATCTAGCCTCTCGGTAAATTTTATTGATTCGTTAACACGTCGTGAGTTTATCGATTTAAAAAATGGCAACTCGTGGACACTATACCATATATCAGATAGACGACTAATAGTCTAAAAAATATTTTAGACACAATTTGGCAGATTTTTATTAATTTGAGTTGTTACGGAGAAACTTCTGTCATTTGGGATTCTACCTAACTACCATAAAGTAGTATGTTCCTTGAACCTAACCTAAAGTATAACTAGCCATAACTCGTTGCACAATTGCTTGAGACACCTCCCTGACAAGTCTGACTGTGCGCTGTCCTAGTGCTATATTATATTCCTGGCCGATGCATCGTTGGTGCAACTGCCCTCGGTGAAAAAGCGTACAGCTGATAGAACCTACAACAATGATTATACAGGTAGTTTTTTAGACTGAGTACCTACTAGGTACCATAATAATTAAAGCATTAGACACAGTCACAACAAAAGATAACTTCTGGAAATAGAAAAAACGTAACTAAGTATTTTGTTATTATTATGTAAAGTAGATACTACAACATGCGCAGGCAGTCCATTAGATCGACTCCTTCTCAAACGCCCTCAACATCTTGAATAAGGGCGAGGGAAATTTCCTTATAAATTCTAAAAATAATCTTAAAATGCTGTTCTTCCAGATCGAAAAGATCATTGGCATCTCTGAAACTTGCCTCACGATGTTCTGACACCTCCACGTTTTGGCTTATAATCCGAAAAGGAATTTACAAAAAAAAAAGTTTGTCGTGTAACTTTGGAAAGCCGATAAAATTCGATAAATTCGGTAAAATTACCAACATTATATCGACAACAATTGTCAAAAATAAGATTCATGCTTCCTTTTGTTGATATAAATCTGTATATTAAATATGATTTATCGAATTTATGTCGTTGTCGATAAGTACGTTCCGTGCAGTAGCACGGAACATACTTATCGATCAGTAGATCAGTAGATCAGATCAGTAGATCTCGAATATTCGAATATTAACGTGAAACTTAATTAAAAAAAGTCGGTAAATTTATCGATCGATAAGATCCATGCTTGCACTGCAGATTCGTTGTTTTTACGATCACACCTCTATGGTCCGAAAAACCATATTCGTGAACACATGTATCTATTTTAGTGTTATTCAAATTTGCAAATAATAAATCCAAACAAGTTGAAGAAGATTTAGTTACGCGTGTCGGCTCATTTATGTATTGTGTAAAATTGTATTTTAGCATGAGATTCAATAATAATCTTGATTTTACATTGTTATCCAAAGTATTTATATTAAAGTCTCCGCCAATAAGAATATTCATTGTATTATATTTCTTATTTAACAGTTCTAACATGTTATTTAATTGTTCATAAAATAATTCGGGCCGCCTACCATTCCAATAAATCACAATTAATAAAACGTTAATCTTCAAAATGGAAACAGCACTTAATTCAATTACATATTCAATTGACATGTCCACAATATCCTTTCTCTCGATGTATTCTAAATCGTTTCGCAATAGTATGCAGTAACAGCTGATATGACGATATTCTCGGAGTATGAGGGTAAGAGCTAGTAATGTTTCCATCTACAATAAGTTTATTGTTTCTTATAACGGCATGGTGCCCATTTTTCCTGGCTGCTCGTAATTGCACCTGCAGGCTTTTTCTGCGTTGTTGGGCTTCTTCGTCAAGGTATTCAGATATAGCTAGTCCCGAGTTCTTAAAGAAACGGCCATTTTGTAGAATGTACTTTGTATTTTTTTTACTTAGAAGCTCAATTACAACAGGCCTACGAGAACTTATTCTTCCGATTCTTGTTAATTCTTCTATGTAGCCGGTGATATCAACATTTAATATGTTCTGGAAGATATTCGTAATTCTGTATTGTAGGTGATCTTCTCGTTCATTTTCATTTTCTGTTAAGCCGTATAAAACAAGTTTCTTTGAATAATCTGTAAGGTGTTGTTTATCTTTGATATTTAGATTGCTAATCCTATTCTGCAGTTGCGTCATTTCTTCCTGAAGTTTTTTCTTGTCTGTATCCAATTTTTCAATAGTTTTATTTAATGTACTTATGTGTTGTTTCATATCAGATTGTTCATTCATAATAATATCCGTCTTTTTAATCAAATCTTTCAGTATCTTTTCAGTTGTTTGTTTTATTTCATTTTTTATGGTTTTCTTTATCTCACATAATATGGATTTCTTGTTTTCGTCTAATTTCCTATCGAGTAGTAAGGTAATGCTTTCTAGTATAGAAGTGTCTTCACTAGTAGCTATACGAGTCAAATTTAAATTTAAAGGTGGATGAGTGAAATTTGATGTATAATTTTCATATTTTGTAGCATTAAGATTCTCAGATATATAATCATTAATAGACATCGTTGTGTCATTGAGATCTGACGGTACTTGCTTCCTTACTGGCGTGTTATAATTCCTCTTACGCCGAGTTACATTATCACAGGAAGGACACACCCAGGATTTCTTAAGCTCGAACATATTATCTAGATAATAAGCAGAAGTAATATTCAAGCATGCGTAATGGAATTTCATTGAGCAGCTGGTGCATTTTAGAATGTCTGTTGCGTGTTGTATGGTTTGTTTACAAGCAGAACAATCCATCATTTACAGGAATTCTATTAGGGCCTTAGAAATTCAAATAGTTAACTTGCTTATTATATCGATGATCTCTTTCAGTGCGCCGTCAGCTGATGTGTATCGACGAACGCTTAGAGCGGCCGGTAGTGGAGGCCGAGGTCGTTGAACTTTCACGTGCCGTTGCCGTGAATATATGGCAGTTATAACATTGAAACACTCATAAATACCAGACTGTTTTATCAATTTCCGTTTTTTTAGCGTCACTAGGTTTCCAAAGACAAGGGCTTCAAATTGGTATAACTTTCTGATACATAATTATTAATAGACATCGTTGTGTCATTGAGATCTGACGGTACTTGCTTCCTTACTGGCGTGTTATCATTCCTCTTACGCCGGGTTAAATTATCACAGGCTAAAAATAAATAAAAAGAAAAAAAGAAACAAAAGAAAAGATAATATAAAGAAAAAAAGGAAGATAATATAATAATATAAAAAAAGATAATATAATATTAAGATTTGTAATTCAGTTTATTCACACTTTACGATTATTTAGCTTAGAGGTACACGAACTGTATGCTTTTCGGTTCACGGTTCGCTCCGTACTCCGTCTCGCAAGTAGATGAAACGGTATGCCAAGAAAGTGATGATGCTAACGATGAAGTGACTATAGACAGGTCAACGGCACTAGGTTTTTCAGTAGGACGTGTACGACGTGTTGGAACACCTGTATTTAATATGAAAAGATTGTGCTGATCTAATAGATCTACTATTTGTTCTCCATTATAATTGGATTCTATGCTACCCCACAATCTATGGTGACTATTGAAGTCACCTAATATAAGGAGTTTTGGGAGTAAGTTAAGTATCTGATTTAACTGCTGAAATATTTGAGAAGATGGGTAGGGAATATATATAGATACAAATCAAATATCTACAATAAGAGCTGCTACAATACAAAATTCAGAATGTTGTGGAAGAAGAATAGGTTTTATATACAGTTTTTTTTGACGAGTAAAGCTGCTCCACTATACCAGGTACAGACCATAAGACAGGTGTAACCACCTAATTTAAAGACTGAGGGGGGGGGGGGGGGGGGGCAAGCAAATTGTGCTTCTGTTGAAACCAGCGCGCATCACAGCATTTACTTCCCAGAAAACTTCAAAACCCGTAAATACATGAGCTACCCATTGATCCTATTATTGTTTAATAGGGTCGATGGAGCTACCGATTTCTAACAATGATTTGCTATATAATCTTAAGACATATCATATCATTGTTCGAAATCGGTGCTTCCGCTTTCGTAGTTAAACTATTTAGTCTTGTTTGACTTAACTAACTTAAACTATTAAAATAATCCTCCTGTATCATTGTCAACTTAAAAATGTGTACATTCATTGCAAATAAAATAATAATCCCGAACAGGCTCATGTACCTACGCATTATGAGAAATCTTCATTATGCTGCGAGAAAATATGGAAGTATTTACCGAGATCAGTAGAGGGTACAATTTTAGTCAGCTTATAAAGACAGTGGTTTCCATTTATCCTTGATCATCGAGATTGCAACGGTGCCGAAATTTCTGAATCTTAAGTCAAACATTTCTCATGGTAAGTGCCTACTTTTGTCAGTTTAAAAATATATACTACAAACATCCTACAAAGCTAATATTTTTTAATTTCTTGTCACGGTGAACGCGACGACCATCGACGAGGTCTCTGAAGTAAGTAAGTATGCTTGACTCGCACTCGGCTGGTTGTTATTTAGTAGGTAAGTGTAGCTCAGACCAGACGGCAAAAACTGGGTTAACTCATGAATAATGTTGAGTTTAACAATGGGAAAATTCTATCTACATGCAATATTTAAAATGCTTTGTAATACTCGCGTTCTGTACCGGACTTGCTATCAATCTTTCCCATTCTGACATAATAGGTGCCAAGGTTAATCCCACACACCCGTGTATTATGTGGGCCCGTTATAGATGCTCCCCGGACAAGCCAGGATATACTCCATCAATCATAAGGTGAGGTAAGTTACCCTGGGAATAAATTGGATAAGTATACTCGTACCTTCTGACTGATAGGTGACTGTAGGAATAATCTGTACTGTTAATTACTGTACTGTAACTAATTTTTGATTGTGTGGACTGATCCAATTCATTCCACTCTAGGTACACAATGTACTTAGTACTAATATGAATAAATTAAATGTAAATAATATATTTCGAGGACTTTTGTATTTGATCGTTTGTTTATCAACTTTTAACAACTTGATAAACAAACGATAAATAACTTCAAGGAAAGTGTTTTCATGTCTTTATTTTATTACTGACTAGCTATACCTGCGGCTTCACACGCGTGGTCTTTTCTTTAGGTTCAAAGTACCATAATGTGCAATTCCAGGACAAATATACCAACATTTGATCAAAATTTCTTCAGTTGTCAAAAATACTTTTATCACTTACTCGGCTTATAACTCACCGGATTGAGATACCAATTACACCAGTTTTTAAATCAAACTCTAAGCTATCTAATAATGAAACCGACCGCATCGCAATTGACAATGACATACTCGTCCGTAGCATTTGCTCACGCCTCCCGCATCTCCCTGGAGAAACTTCAGATTTTACAAAATAAATTCGTTCGCGGTGCATTAGATGCCCCCTGGTATCAGAGGAACATCGACCTGCACAGTGATCTCGAGCTTCCCTCGATAGTTCAATATATGAAAAATGCCTCTCGCCGCTACTTTGACGCGGCACTTCATCACCCCAACCCTCTAGTAGTTCAGGCCTCTGACTACACGACAGACGCGACAACAGACGCACGGCCCCTTCGTAGACGCCCTAGAGACATCTTGAGCGATCCGGACGATGAAATCGCTGCCGCAGTGCAGGCAGCGATTGATTCGCCCACTCCGTCATCTTCACCATCTTTCAACACAATTAGACACAGACACCGACCTCGCCGGATGCGAGGTCGAAGGACCCGTAATTAATTTCGACTTTATTCGCCTTCGAGTTTCTTGCCGATTCTTCTCGAAGGTGTATTCCGAATCGGTGGTCAGTTATGCAATTCATTTAAAGGGCTCCAGCCATTTCATGAGGGCCCTCTCGATCACTACCTAACAGTAGAGATCGAGGGGTGTTTAGTTCGATACTCCCCAAGTAATCAATGGCAACTGTCCAAGCCGAGGTTCGTACCCCCTGGGTGCCCTTGAGCAAGTGGCCAAAAACTTAACTTTGGCGTGCGCCTTCTGCGTCACGCATTGCGGCGGAGCGCTTTTGCGCCCGCCCCACCGTCCGGTGACGCTGTAGAGGTCAGTTATAGACCAACAGCACATATCCTTTCTAAAAAAAAAAAAAAAAGCATCGCAATCGGTCCAGTAGTTTTAACGTGATGCGTGAACAAACAAACATACAGACAAACAGACAGAAAAATTATAATTAATAATTAATATTAAAAAATTATTTAAAAAAATGATATATTTTTTGTTCAGTAGTTTTATTAAGTACCCAGTACCATTAAATTAATAACTTTCAACCCATATCTTGTGGAAACCCTTAAATTTTTTGGGATGAAACGTATCCAATGTCCTACCTCGTAGTATGAACTCAAATCTTAGCAAGTTTCATTTGAATTCATTCAGTAGTTTTTTCACGATGCGGGGTCAAGAAACAGACAAACAGACAGATAAAAATAAACAGTTATGGCTTCAGTAACGAATATAAGAACCCTCCAAACAAATATTATTTATTGCTTTAAAACTAACATAACTTTGGACCCCTATAATTTATTTACTTTTTCGGGAACGTGTACTCAATTTTAACCCATCAAATAAACTATGACGGTGCCAAGTTGCATCAAAACCCGTCCATTAGTTTCAGCGTGGTACGTGTTCTTTTAAATAAGTTTCAACCCCTATCCTGCAAGAACCCATTCATTTTTCGGGATGTACAGTATCCTATGTCCTACCTCGTAGTATGAACTGATATCATACAAAGTTTCATTTGAATTCATCCAGTAGTTCCGGCACAGTGATGCGCGGCCTAGATAAAAACAGACAGACATACAGACAAAAATGAAAAAAAAAAACAGTTATGATTTCATTATCGAATATAAAGTAACCTCCAAATATATATTCACAATATCTTTAATGTACAGAATTTGGACGCATATCCCGCAGGAACCCTTTATTTTTTTGGGCTAAAAAGTATCCTTAATTTTCACCCATCTTATAAACTATGACTGCCAAGTTGCATCAATATCGTCCAATAGGTTCAGCGTGCTACGTGTTCTTATAAATAAATTTTCACCCCTACCTTGCGGGAACCTTTTAATTTTTCAGGATGAAAAGTATCCAATGCTCTACCTCGAAGTATGAACTCAAAACAAATCAAAGTTTTTTTTAATTAATTGAGTATTTTCGGCGTGATGTGCTGCCAAGATAAAGAAGACAGACGGACAAAAATTAAAAAAGTTTTGGATTTAGTATTGAATGTAGAAAAGCCTTAAAAAAAACAATTTATTTTAAATGATCAGAATTTGGGACATTATCCCGCAGAATAAAGAAATGTATACAATGTTCTACCTCGAAGTGTGAACTCAAATCATACCAAATTTTATTTGAATTCAGTAAGTATTTCCGTCGTGGTGCGCTGCCCAGGTACAGACAGACAGACGGACAGACAGACAGATAGACAAAAATAAAAAAATACAGTGTTGGCTTTAGTATTGAACAAAGAACGTCGTTGCTAAAAATAAATTACATAACATCTTTAATTTACAGAATTTGGGACATTATCCCGCAGGAACAATTTATTTTTTCGGGATTTAAAGTATTCTTAATTTTAACTTATCATATAAACTATCACTGTGCCAAATTGCATAAAAATCCGTCCAGTAGTTTCAGAGTGGTAAGTGTTTTTTGAAATTACTTTCAACCCCAATCCTGCGGGAACCCTTTCATTTTTCGGGATGAAAAGTAGCCTATGTCCTACCTCTATGAACTCAAATCATACCAAGTTTAATTTAAAATCATTCAGTAGTTTCGGCGTGATGCCTAGCCAAGATACAGACAGACAGACAGACATACAGACAGACAGATAGACAAAAATGAAAAAGAAAACAGTTTTGGCTTCAGTATCGAATATAGAGTAAGGTCCAAAAATATATTCAAAATATCTTCAATCTTTTCTTTAGGTCCAAAGTACCATTATAAATATAGCCCCTGAACCAATATACCAACAAAACCAGTACCAATATGCCTATTCCAGGACCACTAAACCAACATTTGAACAAAATTTCTTCAGCCGTCAAAAATACTTTATCAATTGCTCAGCTTCTAACTCACCGGATTGAGATACCAATTACACCAGATTTAAATAAAACCCTAAGCTATCTAGCAATGAAAACCGCATTGCAATCAGTCGCGTAGTATTTACGTGATGCGTGAACAAACAAACATTCTCTCTCTCTCTCTCTCTCTCTCTCTCTCTCTCTCTCTCTCTCTCTCTGTGTGTGTGTGTGTGTGTACTATGCAAGCCTCTATGTCACCAAGGGAGGGGTAATGAGTTTAACAGTGTATATGTATATATGTATGTATGTATGAAAGTATGTATGTATGTATGTACGTAGATATGTTGATATGTTATTGGTTTGATTTTGACAAGCGAGGTATCAATCGATTCGTCTTCATCGCTAGAGTGTCATAGGCTATTTTGTTTTTGAAGTTATGTCTTGTTCTGTATTAGGTTTGTTCGCTAAGGTTCATAGATATTAATACCTGTAGAGTTTTATTAGATTTTTAAATCCGCCGCTTTGTGCATGCGTGCTGCTAAGTTGAGTTAAATTGTTTCGAACTGTGCGTAATAGTTTTTTATGTATTTTATGACGTTTAGTATGCTGTCAGTTCTAATATAATTATGGAGTTCTGCATCGCGCATACGAAGATTTCCACTCGATAAGAGAGTATTCGTTTTTAAAACTATTAGCTCTGATTGGCCGGTTTCGACAGTGTAGCCAACTATCTATGATATAGAGGTAATGATAATTATTATGTTAATACTAGCTGCGCCCCGCGGTTTCACCCGCTGACACTTTTCACTTTGACACCTGTTGACACCTGTCACTTTGACACGTGTCATCTGTCACTTTGACATCTGTAATCTATCACTTTGACGCCTGTCTCTTTGACGCCTGCCACTTTGACGCCTGTCACTTTGACGCCTGCCACTTTGACACCTGTCACTTTGACACCTGTCACTTTGACACCTGTCACTTTGACACCTGTCACTTTGACACCTGTCACTTTGACACCTGTCACTTTGACACCTGTCACTTTGAAACCTGTCACTTTGACTCCTGACACATTGACACCTGACACTCTTTCTTAGATGTGGCAATTCTCATACAAAATTACTTTTTTTCCCTTAGTTTTAATCCAGATTATAAGCAATCCTGGTACAATATTTCATCCAAATCCGTTCAGCCGTTTGAGTGTGAAGCAGTAACGAACATAACACTTACACATACAAACTTCCGCCTATATTATAATATTAGTGTGATTTTAGTTTGTAAACTTAATTTTGTGAATTAATAAACAAACGAACTTCCGCCTAAAGTGTTTAACACAGCTACGAATTTAAAATTAATTTTAACATAATGAGATAGCCAGCCGTTACTAATTGTTATTTAATCGTCTTACTTTGAAAACTTTCATTTTCATATTTTTAGATTTTAAAACATTGTTTAATAGGGCACAATTAAATTCGATATCATGAACAAAATTACCAATTGTAAACTGTAAATTATACTTACTCGTATAACTTCACAAAAAGATTTCCTTAATCTATTATAAGAACTTTCCGTTGAAAACTGCTAACTCGTTACATTTAAAATATCGTGATTCGCTTGCAAAGAATAACACAATTTTTTCATTATTGTTGTATAAAAAGATTTATCTTTCTTTCTCATTCTCGAACGTAATACTAATGGACGGAAAAAGCGAATTCTTGTAGCGAAAAGTGTTCGGTAAAATAATATTAAGAGACGTGAATATATTTAAATATGAATATAGTTTGATCACCATATCGAATGTAGCAGCCCATTGTTCGCTTTTGATAAAATTCAAGGAAAATCAGAATTTTAATCCTATTTACCGAAGTTTATAAAACGGTTGTATAAAGAGAGTTATAAAAACACGAGGCTGAGTTTAAAAAACGGGCTGTAGGCGAGTTTATTAATAATATCACTCGAGTGTTTTAATACCTAGTTATGTGCCGTTTCATACACTACTTTATCTACACTCTTGCAATAGGAACTTACATTCAATAAAAAAAAACTATTGTCGTAATATTTTCTTGATTTTGCTGGTAAAAGCTCATGTTCGTCATGTTTGTTGCTGTTTCCGTGATGTCAGGTGGAGTTAAATTCTCCTCACTAATACTGCTGTCGGACATTTTTAGTCATGATAAAACTTTTGATCAACCGAAACATACAACATTAAATTGGTTAGATACTACTGTAAAGTAAATTATGGCGCCAAAATCCAGTCCACAGCAAATTCGCGCACATACGGTCTAACACGCGCCGCCATGCCATAGATAATAAATGGCGAAAACCATCATAATGCGGAGCCAACCGGTGCTTTTATGGGAAACCTATGATATTATAACATTGTTTAGTAAAAATAAATAGTGTTATAATATATATATGTATCTTATTAGAGACATGACGTACGTAATGTATATCATTATGCCACCATTTTTGAGTTCATAATTCGGATTTAACGATATGAGTGTAGATAAACTTACTAGTGCAACTAATTAAATTTTAACTTTTATTAAAATAATGCAATTGTTATTTTTCCTCATAATATTTCTGTATCTTTACTGTAAAGGGAGTAAATATTTGCCAGAAAGTCGTTTCGCTGGCGGCGATCCCCGCCACGTTTCGTTCACCGCTAGACTTACGTGCCGCTAGGTATACGATTGACTGACAATTTTTAGTGCTTCTTCTTGTCACAATATTTTAAAACAAGCTGTTTGCCCTGAACCCAAGCTGAACATAAAATAGTCTCTTTTTACACGACTCGGGAGGGTTACCTTCTGCTAAAACGTAGCAGTTGTCTTTTAAATTCCATTTTAAATCCAATGTTGCAATTGCAACTATTACAGTAAAATATGTAAGGAAATAAGAAACGTTAAATTTATGTCTATACTTATAATAAAGCAATAAAAACGAAAAACTCTATACTTACAATGAAGATAATTAAAAAAAAGGTACTTAAATTAAGCTACTGAACAAGAATAGAACATTTTTCAAAATCGTGTACCTCTGTTTGGTTGTTTGTTAGTATGTCTGTATGTTTGTTCGTGCATCACGTAAAAACTAATGGAACGATTGCAATGCGATTTTTACTGTTGGATAGCTTAGGGTTTGACTTGAAAACTGAGATACTTGGTATCTTAATCCGATGATTAGATGCCAAGCAATATATAATTAAATTATTTGAAGGGTATACGAATTTTGAAGAAATGTAGTACATTGTACTTTGTAGGTATTTTTGGTCCTGGAATAACACGTATGGGCTACTTTAAAATGAAATGATGACGCGGGCAAATCCGAGGGCACAGCTGGTATAAAATAAGTTGGCAGGGTACGTCATGACTTCATAAAGCTCGTTACGAAGCCCTATCTATCTTACTAATCAAAGACTAATCGGAGCACATGAGAAATCTAATTGTTTTCAATATAAATTACACTAATTTACCCATCTTTGTCTAGAAAACCATCGTGAGACAAAGCTTTGGCTAATTTGAGTCATTCTCAGATTCATTGTACTTTGTAGGTATTTTTGGTTTTTGGTCATTCGATAGTAAGTTTGTTTAACGGAATCTGGACTCTCTTTCCTATAGACGGGTGTTTAGGTATTTTATTTGTAAAGATTGGCAATAGGGTTTTCACGATCGATTTAATAAAATGATGGCAATGTAAACATTAAAACTTTACAATATTCTTTTGGGGTTGACTTTAAAACTGGGGTACTTGGTATCTTAATCCAATGATTACATACCGAGTAATCGATAAAAACTATATGACGGCCAAACAGCCGAACGAATTTTGAAGAAATGTAGTAACTAACTAGTCTGGCCATAAATAACGTTACATAAAAACTTTTATTTTTTTGTCAGTTTTTTAATTATTTTGAATTTGGAACGCGTTTATTTATTTTAAAAACTTCTTTCGATTTCGCGCCATTTCACTTATTTTTTCGTGTATAATGATATCAAATTACAATATGGAATGGGTGTTAAATAAAATAGGATTGCAGTGATCGCCTTGCACAAAGTGGGTATGGACCCGTCGGTCATTTTCCAGACACTTCAAAGCTTGTTATCAGCCGTATGTTCGTATATCGTACTATCAATAGATACAACAACACCTCCTCTGTCTACCATAAAAGATCAGGGCGGCCGCGTGCTGCTAGAACTACAAAGGCTGTTAATGCTGTTAAAGCCAGAATTCGTCGAATCCCCATTAGGAAGCAAAAAATCTTATCGCGAGAAATGAAGATTCCCGCTAAGACTCTGTCGCTTATTATAAAACAAGACATGAAGCTCGGTGCTTATCGTTGATATACAGGACATGTCAAAGTGTATCAAGAGACTGTCTCTGTACTGTATCAAAATCGTGTTGTGAAACCTCTCAGCAATACACTTTTTAAAAATGTACCCTGACTTTCCAGCAAGACTGCACCTGGTCACAAGGCACGAACTACTCAAGCCTGGCTTGTAAACCAAAGTTCCGGACTTTATAAGAGCTGAAGACTGGCCCTCATCTACCCTTTCTCATCTCTTAACCCTTTAGACTACAAATTATGGTCAGTATTAGAGGGCATGGCCTGCTCTAAACGACACGGCGACATTGAGTCTCTTAAAAAAAGCAGTGGCAAAATTTCCCATGGAAACAGTGCGTAAATCCATAGGTTCGTGGCCAGACAGATTAAAGGCCTGTATACTTCAATCCTGTATAAAAGCCAAAGGTGGCCATTTCGAATAGATTTTTATTTTTAGTTTTTGCTAAGACTTTAATAAATATGTACATATAAGTTTCAGTAAGTAATATTACATTACTTCATTAAAAAAAAAGCATTTTCATTTGTAACAGAACTTATGGCCAGACTAGGTATATTGTACATTATAGGTACTTTTGGTCCTGGATTAACACGTATGGGCCACTTTTAAATGAAATGACCACGTAGGCGAAGCCGCGGGTACAGCTAGTATCTAATAATTTTGTAAAGAAAAAATTTGAATCACGGACGGGGTTCGGTCAGTTCGGAATACTGTCAATAGATGACATTACCGTCCCCGTAAGATGGGTTTAGTTAGAGAGACTAATGGAAAAATGTGGATTATCGCGGTTGATATAACGAACTTAAGTAAATATTCTAATCCAAATAATTACATAATATGTATATTTAAAACTAGCCGTGCCCGTGGCTATGCTCGCGTGGTCAATTTTATTGGGATATAATAATATATTTGTTATTCGAGAACCAAATGTATGAAATCATTAAACTTCGTCCAGACGTAAAATATTTTATAATCGATTGCTCGATTTCTACTTATTGGATTGAGATACCAAGCACACCAGTTTTTAAGTCAACACATAAACTATCGAATTGGCCCAGTACTTTTTACGTGATACGTACAAACAGACACACAAACAAACTGATAGACAGACACAATTTAAAATAATGTTATATTCTATTTCAGTAGCTTATTTTTAAAATCACCATACCTATTTTTTTAATAATCTTACTTCAATGTACACTTTTTTGTTATTAACTGCTTTATTACATGTTTATATTTACAAATTTTATTGTTTACAGTTAATATTTATCATTAAAACTAAGAATGTCAAACACTATCTAAAATTTATGAAGATCTATTCAATGCTGACAACAGTTCGAAAGCAAACGTTGAATAATAATAATAATAATAATGTGTAGGTACACAAAAATGATGATTCGCCTAAGTTGATATGAAGGCCTTCATTCTTTGTTCAAATATAATCCCATCAATGATATAAATAAACTAGTCAAATAATGTTGTTAATTAGAACAGTAGTTAAAGAGATCCTCTAGACCTCTATAACTCACAAAGTCACCAATAAGTTCAATTACAAGTGTAACATATCATACTTTTTCAATCACTATAGGTATTCGGTTACCCCTTTGTTTTTTGGAACTGCTCGTTCCAAGATAACTAGCCAATGGGATATCCTATATACATAATCAGCTATAGCAAGTTATAGTAGCTTATAACGACAATTTACAAAATATGGCGCTACGTGCTGCGGTAACAACGCCAAAATATTTCTTACATCCAAATTTCCTTTTACGAGCAAACTATTATCTTAACGAGCTCTCATTAGCGGTTGTTAGCTTTTGTTTTGACAGAGACTAACATTCTCCTCTGATATATTTTTTCTACTTTTTCCTCAATGTTTTTCTTAATTAGATAATTATGTTATGCTAATTTTAGTTCTACTTTCTAGGTTAATTGGTTTTCCTTTCTTCGAGAGTCTACGAATTTCTCCAAAAGAAGAGGATGATTTTCGTTTACGTGTCGCTCCGTGAGTTAAATGAGGTAGAAAGGGATCATTATTTCAATTATTCCAAGTCTCCAAACTAATTGAAATAAAATTCCTTAGAGGGTTTCTCGTTTAACTTTTTGTGTAGGGCGGAATAAGCCATCGTCATCCACGTTATCCTGCATTTCCATTTTAAAGTAGAACACGGAACTCGGCTTCAAGTGAGGATTTCATGTAATTCCATTCAAAAGGTAGCTTAGATATACACGGTAAACACTTCTTGCCGTCTATAATTGTAATGGTTTTCGTACGTATAACTCTAGGTTGAAAGTTTTCCCTTGTAACATCGGTGAACCTTATGGTAATTTGTATCTGGAGGTATATTTTCTCCCTTACTTCCTCAGTAAACTTTGCTCTGTCTTTGAGTAATACACGTACCTACTTAAATAACTGCTCGTTAAATTAGATATAGTTCTACGGTATTCCAAACAAACAACTTTGTAACCATAAGCTATTATTTTTGTCACATCATTAGTGAAACACAGTCTCACAGTCTTTTTGACTTCCCCAGAGAAAGGTCACGTCACGCGAATTTGCGTAGGCTAGTGCCCGAGTAAAGTGCTGACGGGGCATGGACACATGTTTATAATTTACTGATAAGGCGATGCTATGAATTGTGAATAATAACTTTAATTTATAATGGAACCGAACAGTGAGATCACATTCAAAACTGAAACGGAACATCTTGTGTAAAAAACTGTAAGCATCGCAAAAGCCTGGAAACCTTAACCAAGCTTTCCAGGCTTTTAGGATGTTTACTTCTTGTTAGCTTCTTTTCTGAAGCATGTTTGGGAGCAAAATAGTGTAGCCTCAGAAGAAAGCATTAATAAAGACTTGCCTTTAGCTTCAGTCCAGTATGAGACGAACGAAGAGGATTTAGCTAAAGAAACAAATTGGGTACGTCATAGAAGCAGAAGAAAGAGAAGTTGAAGACGTCCCTGTCTCCTGTAGCAGACACCGCTGAAAGGGCTAAAAAAAGCCACAGGTAAAAAAGTACCTTTACTTTAACCTATTATATAATAAAAGACTACCAAAAATTCTACAACTTGTTATCGACCAGCTTATCATAAAAGTGATGAGCGGGGAGAATTTAAAAATAAATACCAAGAGTCAATACTCCTATACATGTATCACCAAGCTGTTGTTAGAAAACTATTGCCTCCGGTACTCCTACGAGAATAGACAAGACAATAACAGGCCAATTAGAGTAATGGCTAAAAATCTGCTTCCTACAAGGTGGATATACAAACAAGCTCATATCACAGAGATAATATTGTGGCCATATGCATGGTCACATGCAGATAATTTTTCTAATAAACCAAGGTGCGTGAAATGGAGAAGCAAGCAACTAATCAGAGACTGCCAAAAACCAGTGGGAACAAAGCCCATTGTGGAAATATGTCCATTGTGGTGAGCAATACCCAGTCTATTACAGAAGAGAGTGCTTGCTTAGTAGCAAGCACTCTCTAATGAATCACATAGCATGAAAAATAAACTGGTGAAGAAAAATGTATAACTCCCGTGATCTAAGTACCCGGTGCAAGTAAAATAAAAAACCCAGTGCTAGTCAAAATGTCACAAAACATGTTTTATGTGCACAAACTAAACAAAATGAGCCCTAACAGCAGCTACAATCTGACCAATCTAACAAAGACGTCAATGACACACACACTCTTACACTTCTTTCTCTCTTTCTTTTTTGTTGTCTTTACAGCTGATACTCAAGAATTTGTACTGCATATTGGCATATTTTATTATTTATTTTTTATTAACGCATGTGTACAGCCACACATTTTTTCTGTTACTATACCTACTCGTAAATTATTTAAATTGAAATGTTTGACATGACCAAGTGTTCCATGTGTACCTACGATATTAATAAATGCTTATGACTTATGACAGCATAGATGAAATTAAACAACATTTTAACCCTCGTGACTTGAAAGTAGCACGCAGCTTCATTAAAACAGAAAAAAAAAACTACAACATCGTAACGAGCTATGTGAGTCGAGTCCTAAACATATTGATATGTGTCTTATCTTTTTGCATATGCATTGACTTTATAAACATAGTTGCAGGAAGACGTTGGTACCCGAGATACGGGATACTTGTCCGAGTTCTAAAACACCTGTAAATTAAATATTTACATATTTTTTGTCATTGTGTTTCACCAGTTTAATTATGCTTATTTAAGTGTGCCATATTTTGTGAAATGTGTTATTTGAATGAAGTTATTATTATTATGTCCGAGTCGCACTTCACGAGGGAATCCTTTATTCAAATTCAAGGCCACAAAACTGATCACGTATTGCACCCCGATAATACTGCTAGAGGAGGTAGCACCATTATAATTATAAAGGAGAACATCTACTATTACGATCAATTTCATTTTAAAGAGTCTCACATATAAACTGTCGCTATTTGCTTAAAAACTAAACGCTATCCTGTAATCCTACACATCGATGTAGGAAACGTTATATACTATATACTGTACGTATATACTGTCCACCAGAGCATGCGCTGAAAGTAGAACAGTATACAAGTGTTTTTAAACTAATTAGTAATCTATTTTAACCGGGGGGTTATTTTAATATTAACAACACCTTCTGGCCTTGCCATTACTAAATAAAAGGAATTATTCTAGGCAATCAAAGAAATATACTGTAACGTTATATCGTCAGGATAGACCACTTACCCTGAAAATATACCAGATCTCAGCGATTTCTTCATCCTTATAAATAAATCACCCAGCTTCCTCCTAATTGTAGAAGGTTATGATACGAACTCAGATCACCTATAATTTTAACCCTAGGTGCTACTATACGGGCTGAAACAGTTTTAGAATCACAATAAGATTTGAAAATCCCACTATAAGGCTAAATACAAGCGGTAACTCTGGTCGCCGTTAAAATATATAAAAAACTGGTTTGCTCGCTTTGAAAAACAACGAAGATCCATAACAAGCAACCAATCATATGCATCATCATTTCAGCCTTTAGAAGTCCACTGGTGAACATATGCCTCCCCCAAAGACCGCCATGACGAGCGATCTTGTGCCACTTCCATCCATAGACTTCCTGCGATGGCTACAATGTCGTTGGTACATCGTGTGGGGGGTCTCCCTACACTTCGCTTGCTTGTTCGTGGCCGCCATTTGAGAACCTATATTCCCCAGCGGTTGTCGGTTCTGCAAATTATATGGCCTGCCCATTAGCATTTCAACTTGCAAACTCTGCAAAGAGCTATGTCGGTAACCTTAGTTCTTTCCTCGGACTACGGATTTCCTCGTTTCGGATTCTATCACGTAGTGAAACACCGATCATATCCAACGTGCAACGTGCAATGGACCTCTGTCCATTGCACGTTGCGAGAATTTGAGCTTGTGTATGAGGCCAATAGACCAACACGCACTGATTGTAAACTTTTGTCTTGAGGCTCTGCGGTATCTGCGACGAGAAGATATGGCGTAATTTTCCGAACGCTGCCCATCTGAGTTAGATTCGTCAGTTGTCGAAGTTGGATCTACCCAGTTGATCGTCTGACCTAAGTAGACATAATGATCGACAGCTTCGGTTATATCGTTCCCAACATAAACCGGCATGGGTGCGACATGGGTATTTGACATGATGTTCGTCTTACCCATGTTCATTTTAAGACCCACCTGTTGGGAAACAATATTGAGGTCACTGATAATTGTGCTTAGGTCTTCTAGGGGTTCTGCCATGATAACTATATCATCAGCAAATCGCAGATGAGTGATGCATTCGCCATTGATGTTAGCACCATGTCCGTTCCAGTTCAGAAGCTTGAATATATCTTCCAGTGTAGAGGTGAACAGTTTCGGAGATATAACGCCTCCCTGTCTCAACCCTTTTTGCAATTCGATAGAATTTATGGTCCAATCTTGAGGACTTACAGTCATGGTGGCATTGCTGTACAAACACTTCAACACTTCAATGTACAGGTAGTCAATCTGGCACCGCTGTAATGACTGAAGCACTGCCCAAGTCTTGACTGAATCGAAGGCTTTCTCGTAGTCCACAAACGCTAGACATAGTGGCTGATTATACTCTTCGGTTTTTCGTATAATCTGCCAGAGCGTATGGATGTGGTTTACGGTGCTAAAGCCTTTCCGGAATCTTCTTTCGGGAGGCTGAAAATCGTCAAACCTACAAGCGAAACGTTTGTAACTACTCTCTATAGCAGGTTATGAACGTGGCTCAGCAGTTAAATGGGCCTATAATTCTTCAAGAGGGTGTAATCACTTTCTTAACACACACACACCACTACACTCTTGTGCCACGCCTTTGGCATAGTACTCTTGAGGATGATGGAGTTAAACAGCTTCTGAAAGACTTTAAGTACCGATGTTCCACCCACTTTCAGTAGCTCTGTCGTTATTTCGTCCTCCCCTGGTGCCTTGTTGCTCTTTAGCTGTTTGAGAGCCATTCTGATCTCGTATAGGCTGAGGTCCGGGATATCTTCGGTATAATGTCGGGTCAAACGGGCTCTTGCACCGCTAGTCGTGCTAGGAGGACTATGCGATGGGGTGTATAATTGCTCATAGAACTTCTCGAGCTTCACGCAAAATCTCTGGCTTCAACAAAACGATGCTGCCACTGTCGGTTTTCAGCTTCGTCAACTGGCTTTGCCTAATAGACAGATCTCTTGCGAACACTTTGGAGCCCTTTTTCCGCTCTACGGCGTTCTAAATACAATGAGTATTCTAGGAACGCAAATCGTGTCGCATCGACTTGGAGATCAGTTTAGTAATTAAGCTGTAACTCGATATATCCACTGAATATCCCACCTGTAAAAGAAAACAATAGCAGGTGGGCAATCAATAATTAACAGAAAGCTTGCAGAGCACTTAAATCATATTTTTTTCAATCAGATAGAGATCTCACAGCAGATTAGACATTGTACAGAAAGAAACGTCTAAATATGAGCTAAAAATAACACAAGTACCACCAAAAGAAGTCTTTAAAGTGATTAAACATCTAAGTCACGTGAAATCTCCTGGTTATGATCTAATAACTGGTGTTATTGGTTAACCAACTACTCTCATTAATGCATAATAAGTGGATAGTAGCCCAAGTTATTATGATGCCGAAACCTGGTAAACTACTTCATGAATTAACATCATTTTCAATTCATTTCAGTTCAATTCATTTCAATTTAATTTCATTACCGTCGATAATGTCGAAGCTGTTTGAAAAACTACTGCTGAGAGGATTGAAGCCCATCATATTAGAAAATAAATTCATCCCGGTTTATCAATTTGGTTTTGGAGAAAAGCATTCTACAATAGACCTAGTACACAGAGTCCCTAATGTTATAGAAAAAGCTTTAGAGGAGAAACAAAAAATTGTTCGACTGTGTTTCTAGGTGTAACACAAATATTCAATAAAATTTGGCTTAAAGGTCTACTCTACAAATGAAGAATAATGCTATCTGAACAGTTTGCAGATATTCTCGAGTCTTATTTAACGCATAGAATGATCAGAGTAAGGCAAAATGATGTGTATTCAGAACTTAAGCAAATGAAAGATGCAGTACCGTAAGGAAGTATTCTAGGTCCGTTCCTGTACTTATTGTAAACTTGTGATACCCCAGATTTAGAAAATAGCATCATTAACACCTTTTCTGATGATACAGCTATCATGGTTACAGGCGATAATCAAGAGGCAGCCGTCATGAAATTACACGGAGATCAATAATATCTTCGATTGGAATAAAAAATGCCAAATGAAACTAATCCAACTAAAATCAACCCAAACATAGATTTTACCAAAAAATCAAGAATTAGCACATAAAAAACTCAGTAATGCCACACGAAAATACGGCCAAATGTCTTGGTATGACATATGACGCAACGCGTCGCTGGAAGGTCCACGTCAAAAAGAAATGCGATGAAATGGAGCTTCTCTATTCAAAAATGTAATGGCTTCTGGGAAAACTTCATTCGTTCTCAGTTCACAATAAATTCCTTTTACACACAATTCCTCATGCTTATATGGACTTACGGTATCCAGCTATGAGGCTTTAGCAACTCCACCAATATACATATTATTCAACGATTTCAAAATAAAGTACTCAGAGCCATCGTAAATGCACTGAAGTACATTAGAAGTAACGACCTCCATTGGGACTAAAGGTGGATCTCGTTGCTAAAGTTATTAGAAAAAATGCCGAAACTCACGAAAAAAGGCTTTATTACGTCCAACAATATGTTTATCTTGGACAAATATTGCAATTAGGTAAAAACAATTTTGGGAAGGAATCCAATAGAAGAATTCAGCTGGGTTGGGCAGCATTCGGCAAGCTTCGTTAAGTCTTCTGGTCGTCCATACCATAGTTCTTGAAGACAAAAGTCTTCAATCAGTTCGTCCTACCAGTCATGACCTACGGAGCCAAGACGTGGACACACACGGTCAAACTAGTCCACAAATTTAAGCTCGCTCAGTGAGCTATGGACAGAACTATACTTGGAGTTTGTCTGAAAGATAAGATTCGTAATGAAGATATTTGACAGAGAACCAAGGCAACCAACATAGCTCTAAGGATAACCATGCGATTACCGTTGGGGTAGACGAGTTCTTGAGTGGAGACCACGTTTAAGCAAACGAAGTGTAGGATGCCCTCTGGCCAGGTGGAGTTTGTTTCATTATCGTATGAGGTAGTGCTGGCTTGTGGTGTCAGAGTTTATCAAGCCGTCTGAGGGTCTCTGACATGGCTTAACTACTGCTATTTAGCAGTAATAGCCGGAACCGACAGCTTAACGTGCCCTCCAAAGAAAGGAGCGATGGAAAACCGCATATAACTTAGAAAAGTCATTTGTGCTAGGATCGAACCCAGTATCGTTGGATTATAAGTTGCACAATTGAACTGTTATGCTTCAGTTAAAATATGATAGCGATGCATAGCGATGTCACAAAATATGATTGACAATGAACAGACTTATTATTTCGTTTCCAGGGCAACCTCAGACTGTTCTGTTATGGCCATAAATCTGTAATACTTTGTTAATCAACATTTTGCAGTTTCCCGTGGAAACTTACAATTTTCCGTGATAAAAAGTATCCATTGTTTTATTCCAGGGCTTAAGCTATCTCCATTCTAAATTTCATCAAAATCCGTCCAGCCGTTATCGCGTGAAGGCTCCCCAAACAAAAAAATAGACAACGTTTTATATATAGGTATGGATAAATGCAAACCAAATGAACACAAGAACAAAGATAATTTCCCATAAATAGATAGTGAGAAAAGAGTAATTGGACACATTCTTTGTGTTAACTATTAACCCCCTTACTTATAAAAAGTTGTGTTATCATTGCATAACTTTTTATAAGTAAGGGAGTAACTCTTCATTGTAGCTGAAGTATAAGTAAAAGGCACCACAATAGCGTGGTACGTCAATTCCAAAATATATATTTTACTAAAGCAAACAAAATAACAGGCAACACACGTTTACATCGTCATATAAATAGGTATGTAAGCTAAAATGAAGTAGACATTATTATTATTTTCCATTTTATTCATCTCTAGTCCTAACAAGACAATTTCTGCGGTTATCGTATCGTAATAGATCAAGTCTCTTTTTTATCTAAAAAAATATTTCACTATACGGGAAATAATAGAGAATTTTTCCTCCGGCAAATTTAGTCTCTTAGATAAACTTTGGCCATGTAATGGACAGCGTCTCACCATTATCAAGTATTTATTAGAGATCGTTCGGAAGAAAAGGTATCTCGGGTGTGCGTCGGAACTTCTATTATTTTTGCTGCAATTTATTTCGGTTGAATGTTTGCCCGAGTTTTTATCTTATGACACAGTTGGACTAAGTGACATCCGTCTAAAGGTGTCTGAAAAAACCCCATAAACCATCACACTGAGGAGTTCGTATTATTATGACTGGCTCATCATTAGATCCTCGTCTAGACTCATCTAAACAAGTAAAATTAATCCAAACTTGATGGGTTTATTAGAAGCCATTGAAGGGTTCCTGGTATTCCTGGTACACCTTTCTGCTCCATCATCAAAACAACTCGATGTCTATATTAATGTATCGTCATCAGAATTGCATTAGTTTGCAAAGTTTCAAATCGATACGATTCGACATGAGAGAAGCGGGTGAAAACTCAAGCTAATATGTAAAAACCGGCCAAGTGCGAATCAGACTTAAGCTTCTGGCTACGGAACCTAAATCTATACCTAACTATACAACTATTAAAACTGCATAGCAATCGGTCCAGTGTTTTTTACGTTATACGCCAACAAATTTGTTTTTACAGTTGGATTGTCTCTCACTATGAAATTTATTCAGAGTTGACGCGGGCATAAAAGGCATTAACTTTGTCGGCAATATCTCGTAAACTATCTACTAGTTTACGAGATATTGATAGCCGCGATAATTTTGTTAATAAATTTGTATTATGCAACTCAAAAAAGTCACTTTAGAGGCGAATATATCTTAAAAGGAATCAAAAAGAAAAGAAAATGTTATAAGTACCTCATTTCTATTATAAAATACCTATTCAACGAGACAGGCGGATTGATAGATAGACATTGCGAAACTACTCGTATAAGACGTTATCCTAATTGAAAGCGATCACGCAACCATCGCAAGTTCGCGCAAATTTTGTTTTACGAATCTGTGATCAAACATCCATACCAATATATAAAAGTGAAACGTTGTCTGTTTGTTTGTTTGTTTGTTTGTTTGGGGAGCTTTCACGCCACAGAGGCCATAACCAAGAAGTCAAGTCTACTTTTGCATTGGTTTTTAATATCCTAGAAGAACATAGGATGCTTTTTTCGCGATAATCTGTAGTCTACGCGGACGAAGTCACGGAGGGAAAAGCTAGTACTATATAATAATCGCGCGACTTTAATATTGTTTTGTTTTTGTTAGCGCAAATAAATGGGTGCTATCTGATCGTGTAATCACATACAATTAGGACGACGCCTAAAGGTTCCCTATTAGTCTACGGAATCCTAGAAAAAAAAAAATAGGCAAGTACTCATAAATCCCTAGTAGTAGTAGTATATGTTAAATTAAGTCGGTTAAAAAACCAGGACAGGTAGTAATATTCTAAAAACTCGGTTTCAAAATGTTATTTGAAGGTGACACGATTAGGGCCAATGAAATTTTATACTGAGCTCTAGAATCCAGATATTGCAGGCATCTAACTTTTATTCTAACTTCCTCGGTTTGTATTAGACTAGCTGTGCCCGCGGCAATGCCCGCGTGGTCATTTCATTTAAAAGTGTTGTTCCTGGACTATAAAGTAACTATAAAGTCCAATATACTTACTACATTTCTTCAAAAGTCGTTCAGCCGTCAAATGGTTCATAATCGATTGCTCGGCCTCTAATCATCGGATTAAGATACCAAGTACCCCAGTTTTTGAGTCAAACCCTAAGCTATCCAACAGTGAAACTGAAAGTGACCGCATCATAATCGATCGAGAAGTTTACTTGATGCGCGAACAAACATACAAACAAACATAAAAGATTTTAAAAAAACAGTAGTTTCTTTAGGAACCATTTTTTTTCCTTTGACTTTTTCGTATTTATTGCTTTATTATAAGTATAGATAGATATTGCTTTATAAGTTCATTTCTAATATCCAATTCAAATAGAGCTTCACAATTTTGTATATAATTTTATAACATTCGCTCGAATGGCATTTTAAGATACGTACTTATAATATAGGCACTCATTGTAGCATATGGATAAAGTTTTAATGTATATCCTACGTTACGGCTCCATACCTCTGGGATACCAACTACCTACGAGTACAATATAAGCTTCGAATAATATTCCGCAAACTCTTTAAAATAATACTCAAAGGGTAGGTAGGTAAATAGAATAAGCCAAGGGGCAGTCCTTCGAATATACATTATTTTTCTCTTATCGCTTTGTTTACAAAATCCCCCTGTTAAGGACAGAATGGACAATTTTGTTGGCGAGGTGAAAACGTTTTTTGAATTGAATGGAATTCATGAATACTCAACACAATTCACAAACCAAGAGATAATATTATGAGTTTAAAAATGTAGGAAGTTATTCATTTGTCGCATACCCATTTCCGTATATGAACACATCGATGTTAAGTTGTGATTGATATGCCGATTTCATATTATGTGCGTTTTACTAAACTATTGGGCGTAAAAATGCTATTGATAATTGGTAGAATTCTTAAAACCTTCGTTATATTATAGACAGACATATTCATGCGCAATAAAATCAAAAATAGAAGCCCAATTTATGGAAGGCATTTTTCAAAACCTTCCTTCAATCCTTCGTTTATTACCATTTCTTCCTTTATTATCTTTCTTTAATACAGAAAAAAGAACATGCTAAATAAAATGTAATGTGGTCGGTATAAAGATTTTGTCGGACATGGGAGAAACAATTAGGAACTAAACTGAGATATTTCCAAACCTTTCGATACCTAAGCATATTCTCTGGAAGATGAGGCACTTTGTCTAAGTATTCTAATAAAAAAGTACTCATTCATACTTTCTTAACAGCCTAACTTCCTTCTCTATCCGAACGATAAAGTACTCATTCATACTTTCTTAACAGCCTAACTTCCTTCTCTATCCGAACGATAAAGTCTTGAACTAGTTCTAAAAACCCGAATACCAAAAGAAACCTGACTTAATAAAATGGGTAAAGTTTGGACCGATCCTGTACTTATTTAAATTTTTACACGTAAAATACATAAATTCATGTGTAAAGTAACGGAAACGGGTTTTTGGGCTTAGCACAAAAGAAAATTATTTTTAAGGCATGATAGGAAAGCGTGAGGTGCTTGTCTGGTTTGTGAAACGGGGTATTTTAATGTGTTTGTATAAGACGTTATCATCGTCATCATCAACAGTCTGCATTAGACTATCTGTAAGACATAGACCTTCGGCCGATCTACGGCTCTTCTCATGTTGCTGCCAGTTACTTTGCGAAGGTCATCGCTCAATCTGGCCGGTTCCTGTGGTGGTCTTCACTCGTGATTTTGCCTACCCTATCGATTATTGGTTATGCAACATAAGGGACCAGCTTTCAGTTTGATTATTCTTTGAGCTTTTTCGTTGATTTTCAATCTCTGGCTGTTAGAATCGTTTCGGATAAGATCTTAGAGAAACCCCGAGCATCGCCCAATCCATAGCTCTCCGAGCGACTTTAATTTGGACAGTCTCACAGTCAGTTTTTTTTTTTTTTTATTACGGTCTAGGCAATCGTTTGACCACGATCTAGACGATCAGAAATTATCTATACATAATGTATTTTCTCTCATTATTTTTGTCGCTCCTAAAACAAACATGTATCACATATCTATGAATAATATTAATATTGATAAATTTTACCCTTACCCGTTGAAGCCACATCTGACCCCTTTTTTATTCCGCCATAGATCGGGGAGTAGTGATGATATCTATATTAAATTACCTTTGCGTCAATCTATAAAGACTGCCAGAAATCACATTTTTTTATTCAGTTATTTATTACACTTGCATGCTATTCCATCTATATGGGTTACTTTACTACTTTTCCATCTATATGGGTTAAGTACTATTCTAGCATAAGCGGTACATCTTGTTTTAATTATATGGAGCTAGCAGTGCGGTACCACAGCTAATATGGAGGCAAATTTCACTTCCCTTGGTGCTTTAAACGAAAATGTTCCCTCGTATTTTCCGCACCAGCACCCATTTATTGGCACTCGGGCTACAGAGCGGGGCGTTAGTGGCCTCTCGTAATACCACGTTATAGAAATAGTAAAGCTTATTGTAGCTGGTATCACGGTCTGTGGATTAACTTACTGTTATTTTCCACGGTATAAACCACCACTGTCATCAAAGACCACCATGGTCTCTGACCGTTGTGACACGGTAACTACGCCATGAGTTTGGTACATAAAACAAAGAAAGCAAAGATGGCGACCTGTACTGTGGTATTTACGGTTATATCAATTTTGATCAAAGTTCTTCTCTCTCTACGAATAATATTTACGATTTGCCACTTATCTAGGCTATAGATTTTTAATAGCAATGAGCAAAGCTTGAGAATAACTATTATTGTGTACTGAGAAAGGGATGTGTTAGCTTTTCAGTAGGTAAATTTAAGGTTATTAGCAAAATTAAAGTAAGTGAGAAGCAGGCCAATGATATGAATCTGTAGGAAAAGTAGTAAATACTACGTTTTCTTTAGATTTTCTTGAGTTTCAGCTTAGATAAGCTTAAAATCAGTCATCTATTATAAACCCTGCATCTAGTATATTGCCCGATGGGAATATACCCTTATTGGCACTTGGCCTGTAGACCATAACATTGGAGCTTCGTGATCCAACGACATGACGTAGGCGGCGCGGCAGCGCGATGCCATGGCTAATATGGAAGCAAATTTCATTTTAATGACTTGAGCTCGAGGGGCCCCTGATAACATCTCCGCTCGATTTACTCTCCAGGGTTGCCAACTTGTATCTCTCCCCGCAAATGTTTGCCAAACACACACTTTATTCATATAAAATGTAAATGAGTGCAGTTTACTCACTAACGTAAATTCAGAATTAAAACAGAGCGGTAACAGTAACTGTTTGAATAACCTTTATACTTTTCGGCACAAACTTGATAGTTTTATTGAAGTAGATTATGCATTCTAAGTGGGAATATTCATGGTATTCACGAAAAATGATTGTAAAGAGAATTTCGTAGCCCTGACGTGTATGGTTGGTTCTCGTTGTGAATGCGTGTAAGCCACTCGACCGAACGACCGCCATCTGCATATCAGTCGACTTTGATCACGATATCACGATTTTACGTACGACAAGTGGATTGGCGATAGCCGCAGTAATGGCCAATTAGTTTTATGACGCAGCGCTTATGGCAACCCTGGCGGAGTCCTAGTCGGTCGGGACTTGTTCCGTCGCATTCAATAGCTTTTGTGTGGAACACTCACCTTTTGTTGTAGCGACAGCATCATGACAGAAGGGCCGTGATGTTGCGATTGTTCAGATTTACGGCGCGACCGTCTAAAATTGCCCTTTTATTTTGTAAAACGCGCCTAAAATTTTACGAGATTGTTTTATTTGTTCCGTTTATTGTGTAGTATGTCTGTGAATACTCAACGTGGGTTATCATTTATTATTATATCGTGCGGAAACAAAATGAAGCTTAGCGCAATTTTCATGCTTCGTTGAAATAACGACATTTATGCCCGTTTTCACTAACCCTAGGAGTCACCTAAATCAAATATCTAAATATTTAGGAGTAGACAGGAGCAAAATAAGACGTTTCACCAAACTTTAGGTGATAACTAGTGATGTTAGGCGTCACCCAAAGTTACGACATCGACACAGAATACCTAATAATACTACGTATAGAATGGACACTGCGTTCCTCTCACTGAATCGGGGCTTCCTCACCCTGCCACCTATTCTGAGCTATCGAGGAACTGACTTGAGACGTGACCGACGCGCCACACGGGCACGTCGCGATGACGCAACAAGACGGTTGTTTTTAACCCCCGAACAAAGAGACGGGTGTTATAAGTTTAGTGTGTGTGTGTGTGTGTGTGTGCGTGCGTGCGTGCGTGCGTGCGTGCGTGCGTGCGTGTGTGTGTGTGTGTGTGTGTGTGTGTCTGTACCATCGTAGCTCTCAAACGAATGGACCGATTTAGCTGTGGTTTTTTTATGCTTGAAAGCTGGGGTAAACGAGATAGTTCATAGCTATAATGGGGGGGATGGAGGGAGGAGGGAATGGGGGGATGGAGAGAGGATGGAAGGTGGGAGGGGGGTTCAAATCGTAGCTTTCGAACGAATGGACCGATTTAGCTCCGATTTTTTTATTTTTGAAAGTTGCGAGGTAAACGAGATGGTTCTTAGCTATAATGGGGAATAATGTTATAATGGGGGATAATGCTATAATGGGGGATAATGCTATAATGGGGGATAATGCTATAATGGGGGATAATGCTATAATGGGGGATAATGCTATAATGGGGGAAAGTTCAAACAAGCGATACGGTAAGCGACTAAATGCAAGCGCACGGCAATCTCGTCAGATTTGTGGCGCCGGGGCGCATAAATCTGTAGGTTATTTATTAATTTGCGTAAGTAGGTAGAGTAACGGATGCCTGGCAAGGCCTTAATACCCGCAGGTACCTGATACCATTCTATAGATAAAACAATAAAGAAACTAGAAAAAATACATACTATTAAGAAACATTAAAACTGACGAAAGTCAGTCGCAGTAGTTTAGGCGCTTTGTGACGATCGTCATTCGTGGAATATTAATAACAAAACAATTTTATTATGTTCCTTATAGATAGATAGATAATTGTTTATTGAACAAACAAATTAAAATCTTACAAATAAAAAACAAATAATAATAATAACAACGTGTCACAATGGGCGGTCTTATCGCTCAGAGTGATCTCTTCCAGACAACCGTGCATGGAAAGGAATAAAGGAAAGCATAGGGACGGTGGTTTTCAACCAATAAATATATATATAAACCATAAATAAGCACTTAAAAATTACAAAATAATAATGAAATTAATTGGGAAAACACAATGGAAAATTGGAATAAAAGATATAAACCTAGTAGATACATACAATTATATAAAAATAATAAACATACATACTTACATACTACTATAATATATATATAAATACATACCTACATAAATAACAACAACAGGATTGAGACGTAGCAGAGCTACGTGTCAGCTAGAGTGATAAATAGAACATTTTAACACGATGTTTAAAAACGTTGAGCGAAGGTGTGCGTCTAATATCAACAGGTAAGGCATTCCACTATCGAACAGCTTCGACTGAATATGACCAATCGTAGAAGGTCGTTCTGTGGACAGGGGTCTTTAACATAAGGTTATCTGATGACCTTAGTTGATTTGATGTTTTTTTTTCTTTTTTTGTGTGATTTTGCTGGAACTGTGGAGGAAATGGAAACGATCCTGAATATTTTATTCTTCTTTTGCGCTATCGCGCGGATTTGAAGATATTGGTATGGATTGAATTCTTTCGTTCAAGTTCTGTTCATTCATATATACACTCATAGAAAACTCTGCTCTAATGTAATACAAATAAAGCCGGAATCCCGCTGGGCGAAAATATGCCAATTGGCATGCCCCGGGCCGTAGGAGGTCAGACTAATTCATGCCATATGGCATGTAAGGATTTTGAAGAGTAAAACAATATTAATGTCGGTTGAGTTTAGGTTTTATTAAAAAAAAAAAAAAATTATCCATGCTCAGCTTGCACAAATACATTAATAACTAACACTGTCATTTGATACAAGTTATGTAACTTGACTCTTTTCTAAATTGATATAGTGGGGTAAAATAAGAGCCACATCAAAAAAGGCTACTGCGTATGTGAAATGAGCTCAAATATAGGTAGGTAAGTCAAAAGAAATGTAGCTCCTTCGAACAAACCAGTGGAAAACTGAGATAACTTTATTTAGCGAAACAAGGTTACACTAATCTGGCGAAAGAAAAGGAAAACGTGTCTTCAATTCCATTCACAAACATAGAATGAGGTACAAAAACTAAGTAGACTCAGTCAATATTGTATTAAGCTTCAGTTTGTATGAAATCCGGTTCGAGAATCGACGAGTTCCCGGGCTATTTTCTGATTGCTTAAGGACAAGCTGTTAAAAGCTTCTAGCTTGCTCTAAATTCAACGATAAACATACCAAAGGCTTTACTGATATATTTTGCTACAACTGCTCTGTCTGCCACAAGGCTCCACGAACTTTGCATTTTTTTCGGGGAAAAGGTACCCTATATCCCTCAGAAAAAGTGTCGTGAAAGAGTTTTCAAAATCGGATCTGTAGTTCCAGAGACTACTTACCTTCCGCAAACACACATACAAACAACATTACCTCGTTATAATATTTATTTTGCGATTGGTAAAACAAATGAGTGACAAGAAGAAGAAGAAGTTGTAATGCAAAAACATTGTTTATAGTTGATAGGCCTGCTACACACACATCGATTTATCGTAGCGATTTATCTGTACAAACCGATCTGCGCAGATTTATTGATTGTGTGTATGAAAAATCGTTGCAGATAATCGTTCATCGACGGCAGTTGCAATTTCTATTAGATAAATCGTTGTCGATTGCGTTTACACAATTTTATCGAGGCGTGTGGATGGCGGCCGCTCAGTTCGGCAGTTCGTCACGGAGCTGGCTTATTTGTGTACACGCGCTGGATTCGCTTTCATATCCTAAATGTCGGAAGAAGAAAGAGGTGGACACCGCGAACAGCTGAAAGAGTTTATAGAAAGCTACAGAAGCGAAACTTGTCTTTGGAAGACAAAATCAAAGTAGTACCACGATCGCAACAAAAAAAAAGTTTCAGGGATGATTTGACTAAGAACTTGTGGTGATATTATTGTAGAAAACTTCATACATTCGTAGGTACGACCTGCAGCTAAAAATTGCAGTGTATCAGATAATCTGTCAAGAGGACTTGTTGCTTCTCTCATTACTGTGTCCTGTTTATTTATTAGTGGAGTAACTAAAGCCAGCACATTTAAGTATGCATCCTCGTTCATCCTTAAATAATTATGCCAATCTTTCGGAGCAAATTTCAACTTATTTAATAATTTAGTCTTTATACCACACACTCCGCTACTTTTATTTCTTTAAACACGTAATCAGGCCCAATAACGCAGGTGCATCATCATCTTCCATCATGGATGACAAGTTTCTTGCGCGAGCTTCTGCGGAGAACTGACGATCGACGCTGATATCGGTGGCGTGTGGAGACACTAGGGGCGTTCGATTTAACTGCACAGTCTGAAATCGCTACGATATATCGTTGCGTGTGTAACGATATATCGTAACCTAAAAATCAATAACCTTTAGGTGTTAGTTTGCGGAAATCCATGTTTAAAATGAACGAAGAAAAACTATATAGCTTGCTTCCGCCAAACTCTTAATCAAACTAATGATAAATGGACAAATAATAAAATAAAATATATAAACAACCCAGGACATGTTGACTGCCTAAGCAAATAAATGAAACCCAACCATAAATACAATAAAAAACATAATATACCTCTATCTAAATTTCCATACACCACTATCTGACAGCAATACGACTCGTCGATTATAATCGTCGAATATAGAGCTATAGCTCTAGAACTCGACGAGTCGACATCTCCAGAGGATGCCTCGTGTAGAGGCGAAACACGTGTCAAATTGCTGTCTGATGGTGGTAAATGGAAATTTTGATAGAAGTACCAATATGTTTTTTATTATTTTTATTGTTGGGTTTCATATATTGGATAGGAAGTCAACATGTCCTGGATTGTCCGCTTATTTTATTTTATTATTTTTCTTTTATCATTAGTTTGGCGTATAAGAAGAGTAACATAACTAAGAGCATGGCGGAAGCAAGCTACATAGTTTTTTCACGCTTTTTTTCCCATTGTTTATGTATTATAATGAATAGTTTTCGATACCAGATTTTTCTCACAGGCGGAAACGTTATCGCTTCGTCGGTATTTTCTTGTTAACTTCAAATAAAACATAGGTCTTATCCTTTTTGTACATGAAAGGGGAGGACCGAAAAGTGTTTCACGTGAGTCTGTAATTAAACCTATAGACAGACCTGAACGATTATGGTGACTGCAAGAAGAGAGCGTGTATATCCCCGAAACTGTTCACTAATGTCTTGGAAAATATGTTTAAGACGCTGTATTGGAAAGCAATGGGCATTAATATCAATAGCGAAAATATCTCACATTGACGATTTGTCGATGATATCGTCCTAATGGCGGAGTCGCTGCACATGATGAACTACCTACTCGTAGATGATGCTTTTTGACGCATCGTTCTGAACATAGATAATACCAAGATCATGTTTAACGATCTTACATTACATCTTGAAGTTGTCTAACAATATGTTTACCTTTGGCAAATATTGCAATTAGGTAAGAACATCTTTGAGAAGGAAGCCATCAGAAGAATTCAGCAGGGTTGTGCAGCATTCAGCAAGCTTCGTCAAGTCTTTTCGTCGTCCTTACCACAATGCCTGAAGACAAAATTCTTCAATCAGTGCATCCTACCAGTCATGACCTACGGACCCGAAACGTGGACACTTACGGTTATACTAGTCCACAAATTTAAGGTAGCTCAGCGAGCTATAGAGAGAGCTATACTTGGAGTTTCTCTGAAGGACGAGATTCGTTAGAAGATATCTGATGGAGAAACAAGCTGACCGACATAGCTCTTGGGATAAGCAAGTTTAAGTGGCAGTGGGCTAGTCACATTTCCAGAAGAACCGATAACTTTCAGGGTAGACGATTTCTCAAGTGGAGACCACGTTTAGGCAAACGTAGTGTAGGACATCCTGTGGCCAGGTGGAGTGATGACCTGCGAAATGTGGTTGAAAGAGAATGTATGAGGGGAGCTGAATATTCAGCTCACTGGCGTGTGTTAGGAGAGGCCTACGTCCAGCAGTAGACAGATATAGGGTGACGATGATTAGATATACCTACGATATTTCCAATATTAGTAACGCTTGGTAGATATTAACTTCAAAGTTCCTACGTCAAAAGCTAACGCTCAGGTGCTCTCGCTTATAAGTCACCCCAGCTGAGTAGGTGTGAAACTTAATGCGAAACAAGGAGAAATAAAACACATTCTCACCGAGATATGTAGCCGGCGGCGCGTGTAATTAAAACATCAGTCGGGTAGAATCAACTGGAAGTATCTCTCTCGGTCGTTTGTTTGAACTGCGGTATATACGGCTTCCTAATGTAACGTTCATACTTAGTACATTCAGGTTTATCGTGACCAACAGCGAACGTAAAAAGCTGTACGGAGCTATGTTTGTCAACGCATTGAGCCATGAGAAATATCTTTATGTTATAATAGCGCACCCTTAGCAGATAACAGCATAGGTTGTACGTACATTAATAGTGCGGCTGGGTGCCAGTAGATATGAGGTTCCATACAAATTAAACAAAAACAAATGACAGCGTATCTTGACCATATTCTTGACAATTGTGGTTCATCGCCACTAATGGGTCTGGAACTACAGTTATATTTGTATGTTTCTGTAGTAAATTGTACCTACGCATCGATACAGTTTCGATCCCGTGTGGATTCATTGACATTGTTATACAATTTTCAAGCTAAAATTGGTTCCAATCAAAATGCACAGCATAAACATTCTAGCTCTATCTTTAGTTAAATAGATCGTCACAATATTTTAAATATAATATACCCGGGATACAGATTGTCTTGTCCGGGTCCTAACACACCATTTACTGAATTTAGATACTTAAATGAGTTTTTTTTTCTTTTCTATCATTATATTTAACCGGTTTATTTAAGTTTTGTATCAGCATCGTCATCATCATTATAGTCAGCCTATATCTGTCCACTGCTGGGCGTAGGCCTCTCCGTATGCAAGCTACTGAGCTCGGCCTTCAGCTCTCCGCGTCCATTTTCTTCCGGCCGCTTTTCACAGGTCGTCACTCTACTAAGTGTGTATGTAATATATAAATTATTTGTATTTGTATGATTTTGAATGCTATTAAACATGAACGGAAACAACAGATTGTACGGAAATAAAATTTATTTCAGATTTTGTCTTATATCCCAAATTCATTTTAATTGTTCAGAATCAATTAAAAAAAACAACGTATTTTTCTTTTCCTCGTTTGATGGAATTTATGTACCAAGCGAAAATAGGACCAGATTTTCCTCAAACCGTCAAAGTTGGTTTTGTAGAGTATTTTAGTGAGAGCAAAAAAGCTGACGTTTTCTGAAACTATCCTGCGCCGAGGCTGATAACGAAGCCATTTTCTTTTTTGTGGAAATCAAACTAATAGTTTCCCGCAGGGCTTCTAGAACGTAATAAATTTTATTTCATCCTGACGTATCTGCCTTTTTCTATTACCCATTTAAGATTACGTACGTGACTCTAAAAAATAACAAAGAAGTTTCTATGGCAGAATTAAAAATCAGTTTGCAAAATGTTGAAGCTTTAATTTAGGGGAGTGCAATCTAATTCGACGGTAACATAACAAGAATTTTATTCGGTAATTTGTTGTTTGGATAGTTGTGAAACTTATCGAGGATAGTAAAAAAACGATCAATTCAGTAGGATTGGTCAACTAATACCAGTTTTGAGCATAATACCTTTGTTAGGAGACTACAATAACTAATGAACAAAATAGTACATTTTAGCCAGGCTAGAAAATTTATGAGTTTGCTAGTAAGCTACTATGGAAATAGTAACTTAACACCCCAAGGAAGTTACAGCATAGTAAAATTATAGTCATTATAGCAAAAAGATAGCCTACAAGTTTCAATATTGTCATTAACAAAGATAAATGACCTTTTAAAATTATAAATCGTCCAATTATTATTGACCTCAAACGCGCTAAGCTTAAAACAAACAAGGATGAGGGTTCAACGTAATAATGAATTTAAGGGGTCGATTTATACCGGTTGCATAAAGGCAAGTATGTAAAATTTTATTTGTTAAACGTAGTCATTATCCATACAGTGACCCTGGAAACAGAACTGCGGGACGGGTGGAGACAGCGGTCCCTTGACGCAAGGGGCAAGATTAGTCCCACATATAAAGTTTTAAATTAAACGTGGCTGCGTATAAAGGGTAAAATAGTGAACAGAATAGGTACTTAGCAACGAGACGCTTGTTGTTTTATCTTTGTGCTTGCGTAATTATTTTAAAGGCTTTTGTTGGACGACGTTAGTCTAGCTGTGGTTGAATAGGACTCTCTCGGAGTGGAGTTTAAATGGGTCGCAGGTTTATTTAAACGTATATTGTGGGTTTAAGCCGATTAAAAAGAGCGTCCTTCTTTTTAGTCTGGATCGCGTTAAATCATGTGGCTGGGATGAACATTACTAGTTCCATTGCTTCTTGAATCTACGATCTAGCTTGACTAATTTTTTTTCTACGCAAAATATTTTGCATAAATCTACACGGAGATTATAAAACGGAAAGATTTAATTATTTGTTTGTAATGGAGAAACTCAAAAAATAATGAACCGTTTTTAATATTATTTTTACTGTTGACAGCTACATTATCAGCGAGTAACATGGGCAGAATTTTATTTTTCAAAATATTAGAATTCCCTACGAAAATTGTAATAATGTAACCCAAGATTTCAAAAATACAGAACTGAATGAATGTTGCCATGGAAACTAAATGATAACAAGGCTTTCTAGTACCTACTTGAGTAATAATGCAGTTGTCTATGATCAAAAAACACCACGATCGTTGCTGCTAAAGATTTGAATTACGCTTACTGGTGTATTATGTTTATGAGAAGTTAAGATGGGAATAAAAATGCTAAAAGTAAAAAGATGTCGCGGTGTAAGCGCTACCCGTACGAGCCGGGGCGAGTCACTAGTAAGCTATAATGATAGTAATAACCAAGTAACCAGGATCACATCATCAGCTTGTAGAAGTCCACAGCTGAATTGGCCTGCCCCATAGTAGGTTTTGTTTTAATCACCACGCTTGGTAGGCAGCTTGGTGATCGCAGTTAGATGTTGTAATCTATAATGATAGTAATAACCAAGTAACCAGGATCACATCATCAGCTCCCGAAGGATCATCCAACAGCAACTTGCCTTTCAATACAGCCTTGTCGAGTCAGACAAAAGGTGCAGTACAATAGTAAACAATGGCCGGCGCTTATTTTTAAAAGTGGACGTGCTTTTCTCTATTGGGGCCGCTCTATAATAACCGATAGGTAACTGAGTCACCAATAACCCTAATATTATACTGATACATCGACCACAATTCTGACTCCCGTCGATATTGCCATTCCCCATGACAACCTTGTGAAGGACGAGGAGGACAAGGTCGTCAAGTACCTATGTAACTTACCATGTGGGATGTTGACTCGTCAGTCTTTGTCCCGCCCGACATTTGTTTCTGCGAACGGCTTTAAAGCGAAGAACGTCGACCGACATCAGGTCAGATGTTGAAGGCGGTAATCACTCGGCATTGTCAGGAGGTTCCCACTCTGCAGCCTTAAGTACCGATGGTTTGTGCCCTGCTCTGCTGCCGATATATATTATTGTTTTTATATTTTAATATAAATGTTGTAATAAAAATTAACTATATAAATAGACCTAGAGAGAAAAAGACATTGAACATGTCAACCAACTTTCCGTGCAACAATAACTTTGTATAAAAGAAACTAGCTATATCGGCATCATTATATTTTAATCAGACAAGCTTCTACATTTGTGATAAATAACAAGACTACATTTTCTCGGAAAATTCCTAACCCTGCAGGAGTTTGGCTTGGGATCTCATATCCAAGCAACAGTACTAACACGTACAATTTTTCCATTTTGCATTCAAAATGCTTGGCATCCTCATTTACAGCTGGAGGTAAAAGAGTGAGGGGTGTGGGGTAGTGGTGTGACCACTGACCATATTGATGCAGCACCTTTATTTATTTTTTATTACGGTCTAGGCAATCGTTTGACCACGATCTCACCTGATGGAAAGCGGTGATGTAGTCGAAGGTGTAGCACGCTTGCCTAGTAGATACTTATTCACTCTTGTGTTCAACACACTGGGGTTATAATTTACCGGAAACACTGACGAGGGCAGGGCATTCCACTCCTTTGCAGTTCTTATAATAAATGAAGAAGCGTAACGCTTCGTTCTTGTGCGAGGTATTTCAACCATGAAAGGGTGGCGCTTTGCTGATCGTCTAGTCGTACGGTGATGGAAAGGTGATGGGGAATCAGGTTGTGCAGTTCTTGTGCACACTCTCCATAGTGCAATCTGTAGAATACCGCCAGGCTTACTACCTCACGTCGATGCGCCAGACTTTGAAGCTAACTCTTTACCAGAGTGTCATCCCCAATGAGCCTGATAGCACGTCTCTCAATTGAATCCAAAGACTCGAGCTGATATTTGGCAGAACTGTCCCAGAGGTGGCAGCAGTACTCCATACAAGATCGGACCTGTGCTTGATAAAGATTCAAAAGCTGTCCCTACCGGACTCGTGAAATACAAACCCTCATACCAGTTGGCCTTAGGACCCACTTACACTGCTGTATTTGCCCCGGGCTAGTGTATAGTCTGGGCTAAAATTGAGAGAAGTAGGATAGAGAAACATGTGATAGACAGTAGCACGAAAGAGATAACAATAATTTTTGGACTAATTACTTAGATATTTTGTTTTGTTTTCGTGCAAGTGGGCCTAATCGTACTAATATTATAAATGCGAAAGTTTGTGGTATATATGTTCTGCCATCAAATACCTCAGGATGTTGGAGAATCCGCAAAAGCAAGAAAACCACGTGTTCCAGCTTACATATTTATTGACAGAAAGATGAAAACAAAAGTGTACAAAAAAACAAAAAATAAAAATAATAATAAAATAATATATAATTTTGTAAAAATACAAAAAATGTTTCAATACATTACAGTTTGTTTGTATGTTTGTTAGATCTTCGTGCTGAAGCGGCTCAGCGGATTTTTGCAAAATTTGGCATCTGATACTTTAGGTATGGATTGAATTTTGATACTTTAGGTCCTGAAATAACAAATAGAATACTTTTCATCATCATCATGCTTATATTATGAACTAGTTGTACCTGCGGCTTTTCCCGCGTGGTAATTTCGCTGGGTTAAAATAGCCTAATATGTGCTATTCCAGGACCAAAGGTATAAAGTAAAGTACAAAATATAAAATTTCGTTCAGCCGACAGATAGTTTTTATTGATTTCTCTTTTTCCTCCGTTTTTATCCACTTCTTACGTGTGAGAAGGGGATAAAAACTGGAGAAAGATAATTTTTTCCTCCCCTATGCTAGTAGTCGATATTGATTCTTATTTGATTAGTTGGTGACCTAACATTTTTTTCGTTTGTATTTTGCTCTATTTATTATATTTTAAACATATTTTCTTTAAAAAATAAACTATTAAGTTAGAAAACGATGAGCCAAGTTCATGGTAAAAGATGTACATCTTATCTCAGTGAGGTCGTCGAGCGACGTTTACGAACGTAGCCCTGAATAGTGACGTGCAACGGCTAGGCACATTATTGTCAGCACATAATAAATAATAGTACTTACATGAAGGGCTAGTCTTGTCACCAATACATTGGTATAGAGAACTGATAAAAAAAAAAAAAACAAAAAAAAGTTTTTTTTTTTTTTTTTTTTATATATTTATATATGGTTTTCTCAGTGTGTGATTGGTTTTTTATTTATTTGTATAACTGCATTCCGGGCCACGGTATTGACGGGAATGCAGTTATACAAATAAATAAAAAACTCTCTAGGAGTCACTCATGAACTCTCATGTCGTGGGGTTCGCGGGTGGCAAGGACACACATCACAAACATACGAGACCCGTGAAAGCATGCATATAAGCTCATAACACAACTTTTGCTCCAGCGCGTCCTGGATTCAAAGCAGAGACAATAATCACAGAAGGCATGCCTTCTTTATATTGGTCAAATCAGGCAGGGACATTATTTCAACAGCACCGTGTAACAAAGCTATCCTACAGATATTTCTAAAACATGATTAACCAATCATGCCCATTAATTAATTTTAATATTATGTAAACACTGTTTTCCTTTAATCATTTTAATCAGTGCCGAGTAAATACCATAACGTTCAACGAGTTATTGCCCACACTCCATTAAGAGAGATAGCTGCCTCCCCTGGATAGTTAATTTAAATTATATAAGTATGTTTACATATCCTTAAGTTTATTTTTATTAAAGAAGGTTATTTTCAATTAGACAGTATGTTTTTTTTAAATGGAGAGTTAATATAAATATATAACAACTTCGATGAGCATATCAGCACCGTCCACAAAAGGGCAGTTTTCTTCCAAGGTCGCTTCGCGTTACTGCTCGGCAGACATAGTAAAATGTCCCTTAGCAATAAGTTGACGCCCTAGAGACATCTTAAGCGATCCGGACGACAAAATCACTGCCGTATCAGCGACATAGTCATCCAACCCGTCTTCACCATCTGACAACACACTTAGACACAGACACCGACCACCGACCTTGCCGGCGAGATCAAAGGTCCCAATTTTATTCGCCTTCGAGTTTCGAGCCGATTCTTCTCGAAGATGTATTCCGAATCGGTGGTGTTCCCGATATTCAGCACCATGATCATGTTAACCATTTCAAATCTTTATACATCTACTGTTTGTGACCATGTTAGTTTTAAACAAATGCTAGTCTAACTTCATTCAATATATATACACACACACACATCCATTTATATATGTATGTGTGTATACATGAATATTGGACTGGTTTGGGACGTGAATATTGGACGTGAATATGGGACTAGACAGGGACGTAAATATTGGATTGGACAGGAACGTGAATATTGGGAATTGGACTGGGACTTGAATATTGGACTGGACTGGGACGTGAATATTGGGCTGGTCCAGGACGTGAAAATTGGACTGGACCGGCTCGTGAATATTGGACTGAACTGGCACGTGAATATTGGACTGGACAGGGACGTAAATATTGGACTGGACCGGGACGTGAACTGGACTGGACTGGGACGTAAATATTGGACTGGACCGGGACGTGAATATTGGACGTGAATATGGACTGGACTGGGACGTGACTATTGGACTGCTCTGGGACGTGAATATTGGACTGGACAGGGACGTGAATATTGAACAGGACCGGGACGTAAATATTGGGAATTGGACTTGGACGTGAATATTGGGATTTCGACTGGAGCGTGAATATTGGACTGGGCCGGGACGTGAATATTGGACTGGACATGGACGTGATTATTTGACTGGACTGTCAATTTTTCGGCCCATTGGCCGGAACGTGAATATTGGACTGGACCGGGACGTGAATATATGAACGCGCAAGTTGCATTTTTTAGTTTATTTGCACTTTCCGATTTATTGCAAGTAAACTGAAAGTGTGGTGGTGTTGTCAGATATTAAAAGTTTAATAGCACCTACAAATTATTTCACAATTATTTCAAGATTTACCAATGTGTTTTGTGCTGTAAAGTGGCATGGAAGACGCAGGTTCGATTCTCACAAGTGATTCAATTTTATTTTTTTATTAGATATTATGTTCTCGATAAGCAGGCGTTAATGCTACAATCATAAGTACATTATTTTAAGATTAAAGTTTATGATTGGTCTACAGAAGATGATATATAATAAAAATATCAATGGCTCGTTCTCGAATGCTATTGAATATTTATTTTTGATTCATTGTGATGTATTTAAAAAATGTAACCAGCGTTCCGTTTGCATTTATAGATACGAAAGTCTATTTGGCTAGATACACTGATTTCTGGGATTCTGTGCTGATAAGTTGTAGAGTATATACAGAAGCTTTCTTAGCCATGTCAACAACAAAGACTAACAATGTATACCTCATTTTAATGGTTAGTTTTTATGTAATGCATCAACAGTTGTTCTTACAGTTGGATTCCGCCCCTCACTATGGAAAATATCTGTTACTTGAGTCACATGAGACGGGAGATTTGTACATTTTTGTGTTTATATAATTACCATCCTCATATTTTGAATATAAATTAAAGAGCCACATACGATGGTTTTTTAACCATCCTTGGTTTACTTATGTAAGCAATGTGCATATGATCCACATTTGGTATAGTCGGATGAAAAGCCACCAACGTTGGGTAAACGTAAGCAAATAGTATATGAGCCACATGTACTACCAGAAATACTTATACAATCGGAGCCACTAAGTGCGACTGTATGTAAGGAAAAAAACCGTTAGGCGAGCCAGATTTAATTGGAAAATTGATGATGAGTATTTCACGCGGGGATCGGACGAGGAGGGGCAACGTCGTATTCACGACGTTATATATTCATATAGGCGCTGTTGCGAGCTTGCACCGATGTACCCCGAGGGGGAGGAGTAATCGGCAAAACTAACTGATCAACATTTGCCTTAAAAAATTACACGATTAACATTAGGCGGGGAAACGTATATATATACTACGTTACTACGTTCTTGACCCGCCTTTGGGCTTGCGATCCGAAAAAAATGAACTTCATTTTTCTGTCAAACCTTTGACAACGCATCCACTCCGTTTAAATGACAAACATTTGTGAATATTTTCATATCTTTCTACTTCTGCCAGACTGTTTTTTTTTCTTCGGTCGTGCTTGCGTGCTTCTCTCCATCAGCGGGCATCCTGGCATATCACCTATCCTGCACTGACAAAATAGCCCTTACATATCGCTAAGTGTATGGATGTTTGAATGACTAAAATCTCACAAAATATATCGGTATTTTTACTTCTATCTGACACCCAAAGGAATAAACTCAAATAATCTAGGTATAGAGAAGTTATCTTGCGCGGTTTAACCCGTGTGGTCATTTTTCTGGGGAAAGTAGCTAATGTATTCCAGGAGCAAAAGTAAGATAAAGTACAATTTACCAAATTTCGTTAAGCCGAGGACCATACACGACGACACACACGTGTAACACGTTAACACGACGTGTTCTTTGTGGACCTAAAGTAGGTACCTATATAATATGAAATTTCTTTCAGCCGTCGGAAAGTATTTTGTCAATCGCTCGGCTTGTAAAATATATTAGTTTTTTAGTCAAACCCTAAGATATCTTACAGTGAAAACCGCATCGCCCTCGTTTTTTGTAGCCGAGTAAAGACCCGCCAGTAGCAACCCTCGGTCTCCAACTGACATTAAACATCAAACTCGAAAACAATGCTTCGATACACTACTGTCCGTAACGAATATAATATTATCCCAACCAACACAAACTAGTTGCATAATGGCTTTAGAGCCAATCTGATTATGCCCAAAGGGGCTAAGACGTAAATGTTAGAGCGTGCTCTGGAGGTCTAATGCCAGCTCTAGAACCATTTTGGGCACAATTTTATATAGCCTTTAGTTGCATTACAACTGCATAAAGGTAGTAAAATGGTGCCTCAAGAGCTGCAACGGATGATTAACACCACACTAACGCTTTTATAAAGCTACTTTTGTGAACGAAAATGAATGAATATATTGTATGTCAAAATGGTAAAGTGTAATTAATATTGTAATCGGCCACCATTAAAATATTAAACACGAGCGGATAAAAACGCTTTCATGTTTACTTTGTATATTTATGGTGCTTTTACAGTAATTTTTAAGCCCTTTCGAAATATCATCAAAATGGAAGAAATATTTGCTTAATAGTATTGACTTTTTCAAATAAAATGATTTAATAAAGTATTTTTATTAGGTATCGACAGTTTATTATCTGCAATTGGTCGTGTGTATATTGACGAAAAAAAAGGTTAATTTCAATGAAACACATTTTATTTTTATTTTATTTATTTAGTAATCCAACAGCGATGTTACAGAAATATTAAACATAAATAGACTTAAAATTAGGCCAAAACAGGATTACATAATAAGTTTTAGACATTAACAATAACAAAATAAGAGAAATACAATAAGTGAAATACGAGGCTATATATTTTAATACTTGTGCATTTAAACGTGTGTGTGTGTGTGTGTGTGGGTGTGTGTGTGTGTGTGTGTGTGTGTGTGTGGTTGTGTGTGTGTGTGTGGTTGTGTGTGTGTGTGTGTGGTTGTGTGTGTGTGTGTGTGAGTGTGTGCGTGTGAGAGAGAGATATACACAATATAATAATAAATAAACATTATATAGATAAAGAAAATAAATTAGGTTTATTAAATATTGTTCCACTCATAATAAATTTTAATATCATAAATATTAATAATAAGTTTTATTATATGAAGATTATAAAATTAAATCAATTGATTGAGATGGTGCAACTTCTTAATTTCATATTTAAGGGTATTTTTGGATAAATAGAACAGGTCCAAGTCAGAATAATGTTTGTTATAAGATCGGGCAGCGCGACATAGGACAGAATTTTAGCATAATTAGTGTTGACATAGGGAACATGGAGGAGTGGAGTATGCCGTGTTCGGTAAGATGGTACTCGCAGCATTATATTAGACAACAGTTCACAGCTGTCCATTTTCCCAGATAATATATCGTGGAGTAGAACGACGTCATACTGCTTACGCCTTTGTTCAAGTGAATCTATACCAAAATGTAAACAAGCTTCAGAATAAGAATCAAAAATTTTGTGGTCTTTAAAGCTCAGAAATTTTATAAATTTATTTTGAATGGATTCTAGTCTTTGGATGTGGACAATATAACATGGGGACCAAACACTGCAAGCATATTCTAAGATACTTCTGACATAGGTAAAGTACAAAACTTTGATGCAGTCTATGTTTGTAAAAGAGTTGCATACCCGCTTGATAAATCCTAATTGCTTGTAAGCTTCACCAACAATGGTATCAATATGTTCAACTAGCATCATCTTTGAGTCTAATTTTATGCCTAGATCACGCACAGTGCTAACTTTGTTAATAGGAGCATTATTTATTTGATAGGTAAAATGAATAGGCTTAGATTTCCGTGTGAATGTTATTTGTAAGCATTTTGCTGTGTTAACAGAGATTCTATTTAGAATATAGTAAAGGTTAAGATTGTTAAGATCGTCTTGAATCTTGGTACATTCTTCAATATTGTTAACTTTTAAAAAAACTTTTTTATCATCGGCAAACATAATGTATCTAGAGTTGGTGAAGCAAGTATTTATGTCAAAAAGGTAAGCATTATATAACAAGGGACCTAAAATAGAACCTTGGGGGACTCCAGAACTGATAGACACATAGTCGCTACGTGCACTACCAATTACCACCGCTTGTCGCCTATTGATGATGTACGAGCTGAACCATCTGTGAAGGTCTCCCCGTATTCCCAATGCATGTAGTTTGTGGAGCAGGATGATGTGATCTACTCTGTCAAATGCCTTCTCAAAATCAGTGTAGATCACATCAACCTGTGTCCTCTCATCCATGCTGAGAAAAACAAAGTTAGTAAATACGGTCAAGTTCGTCACAGTAGAGCGTTTGTTCATGAAGCCGTGTTGTTCTTCTGGGATTGAATTGAATACAGTTCTACTAATAGTTTGATAAATAATCTTCTCGAAAATTTTACTGAATGTATTTAATATTGATATAGGACGATAATGTTCAATTTGGCTTCGTGAACCACTCTTGTGAATTGGCACGATCCTTGCTTCCTTCCACATCTCAGGAAAAGCACCAAATACGTTGACTGATAACAAAAATATTCTGTGCAATGGTTTGGACAAGGATATAGCACATTTTTTAATAAAAATTGGCGGAATACCGTCACTGCCAGGGCCTTTGTTGGTTTCTATTGAATTTAGTAATTTGAGAACGGATGATTCGGTAATATGTAATTGATGCACTATATCGCTTGGCTCTGTATATGATAACAAATTGCTGTTATATGAAGAAGCTGGTTTTTGAAATACACTCTCAAAAAATTTATTAAAGCCACTGCTGGCATCTGAATCATTCCTGTACACTTTATCACCGAATGTGAGAATGTTTGGGTATCCAGAGTTATTATTACGCAATGATTTTAAGTAGGACCACAGATGTTTTGGTTTGTTTTTTAGAAGTAACTGCATTCTTTCCTTATATAACATTTACTCTGCATATTCTTCTGTCTAGATCTTAAAATGGAAAATTCATCATAGTCTCTCGGGTTACCGAGGGACTTCCAACGAGCGTGCGCAGCAAATTTATCTTTAATTATATGTATAAGTGATCTTGAATACCAGATAGGATAACTACTTGAAGATGTACAACGCTTTTTTGGCACATAATCATCTATTACCCTACGAATCCGGGAATAAAATATTTGTACAATTTCATCAATGGTATCTCCATCCAGCAGAGTGTCCCAATCGATATTCATAAGGCAAATATTTATATTATCATAATCGGCTTTATAAAAACTAAATTTACTAATTGTTTGATGTTTAAAACAGGGTATCATAAGATCTGACACGTCTAGATCTAAACAGGGATGGTATGTGTCTTCCCTTACAAGAGAAGCAGAAGAGCGAGAAACATTTATGGAAGTATCACTGAAAACTAAATCTAAAATATTATTACAACTATTTGCATGAAAGTTGTACTGAACCAAACCAGATAGACTGCAAGCATCGATTAGGCCAGTTGTTGCTTCTCGAACTCCGCGCTACCGCGTTTACAAGGTGTTGGTCCCATAGATGACCAAGATACACCAGAAAGATTAAAATCACCCGCTATTATGAAATGATCGTCGGGCCATGAAGTGAGAACACTTAACATTAAGTTGGTAAACGTTAAGAGTCGCGATGGCTGTAAGTTGTCGGGTGGTATATAGACAACACCTATATGTAGGTTTCGCTTATCACCGGTACCGAGCGAGCGCGCCGGCACAGTGGCCCAGACGCTCTCGACGCCAGCGCACGCCCATTCAGGCCGCTCCCGCGCATTCAGTGCGTGCCGCATACATATCATAACTCCACCACCTGTTTTTTTAGTCGATGTGTTTTCGCTGCGATCGCATCGAAAAACATCATAGCGGTCATCACACAGTTCGCCTTTATAAAAACTATCAGAAATCCACGTTTCAGTAATTAGAATGCCGTCAAAATTATGCGTAAGTATATTCTGTCTAAACTGCAATGTTTTTGTGCGCAAGCCACGAACATTTTGATAAAATAAATTCAACTTATGGGACGCCATTGAGCTGACTTCCAAAAGTACATAAATAAAGACGCAAGTATATTATAATATGAACAAAAAAAAAAAACTATATAAGTACCCTGAGATATAATAAGAATATTTGATATCGGTAAGTATATATAAGAAAATAATATTATTTTAACAATAAGTATACTGTTGTGACATCTAAATAGTAATAAAATAACAAATATTAAGATTAGGTTTGTGTAGGGAGTTGGAATGAGTGGACTTTTATAGTGTTTTGTAGTGTATTTGTTTATGGTAATGTGAGACATACACGCTTGTGAATGAATAGTGACTGAGAACATAGCCAATGGTTGGCTTATAGAACTTATACAACCCTTTGTAAGTCTTTTAAAGAGCCCACGGTAATAACAGGAGACTCCTCGTTTCTTCTTAAAAAAATTGTACAGTTTCTTACCCAGACAAATTTGAAAGACTTTTCTTTAGCACGAGATTTCGCCGCATTAAGTAGCTGTTTATTTAATGGCGTGAGGTGCTCATTAACGAAGAATCTCCTGTCAGTGCCACCTAGGCCAACGTCACGCGTATTTATTCCCTTGGTTTTACGAAGTCCAGAAATGATTTGATCCTTCAGCATCCTGGTTTGCAGCTTCACGACGATAGGTTTTGGTCGACCTTCTACCTTTTGCATGGGCTGAACGCGGTATGCTGATTCCACCTGAGCGTGCTGCAGCTGGACTCCGGCATGGTTGGCAACCTTCAACGCAAGCTCGACAGTTGACTCGTTCGGTGTTTCGGGGAGGCCCACAATCTCAATATTAGACATTCGTGCCCACTGTTGTTGTTTATCAAGCTGCGCTTGCAAGTCCGCTATCTTACCTCCATCTTCTAATGTTTTCTTCTGTAGTACGATGAAGTCCTTCATGAGATTTTCGTGATCACCCAAAAGCTTGGTGTGGGAGCCTTCAAGTTGTTCTTGTTTAGCAGTAACGGTCTTCAACTCTTTACGAAACTCAGCAATCAAAGAGCCCTTCAACTCCTTGACCATGTCCTTTTTCAGCACATTAAGTTTCAAATCTAACATTTTCTCGATTTGCATTACTATGCTACACTCATCTGAAGAGTGCGTGGTATTGCCATCTGGTGTCGGAGACAGGTTGGGGGCCGTAGGCATCATTGGCGCGGGCGATACATTTTCGCTCGGTGCGGGTGAATCAGACCGCGAGGACATTCCTCCATCATTGGGTAGACTTACTGTCAACTCCTTAGACGGCTTTCCAGTATTTCGTACGGGGGTATTGCTATTGTCTCCGCCCTTACGTTGGCCAGCATGTAGGACATCTCCACTGAGATCTCGAAGCAGACTCACTGTTAAAGTTGATGCACTCTGAATGATACAAACACGTACAGAAAATGCACTTGATACGCTTTTGAGTGACTGTAATGATAGCCCTGCAGGCTTCACAGGTTCCAGCCATCACAGCACTCAAAAAAATAATTCGTTTTCGCACGTTTTAAAACTGAATATTGTTATTGTTTACTCGCGCTGCGCTACTGCAGTAGATACGTGCGCTCGCTGCGCGAGCCGAGCGGGTATACATCATTGTCATGTCTGAATTTTGCAAGTAAATAGTCAATTTTCTTGAGAAATGGCGGATTGACTAAGTCTGTACAACGGTGCAAATAATCTCTATTGTATTACTCAAGGGTAGTTCTTGTTCCATTTTAAAGACCTCAAGTAGATCTTCAGTTACATTGACTGTCTTTTTGGAACTTGCGTCTTTATTAGAGTATATTATTACCCCTATTATGGAACTTCTAGTAGAACAAGAGTGGTTATTCGAACTCTTATGCAACAGCTGTATATGGCCTACAATTAACTCTCTTATGAAGTTGAGCGGCGTATAACAGTAACAAGAGAAACCCTCATAAAATTTTCAGTGACAAATGCTCTTCATAACCCTCTATAAAAGGTGTAAGTGATAAATTGGTTCTATAATAAACACTTTTGGTACATTTTGTACCTACAGACGTCCTCGGAAGCAGTAAAACTGCTTCCTGTACTCCAATGCCGCTATTATACATCTTAAAGTTACAAAATAGGCTGCAATTTGCACTAGTGTGTTTCAGTGACAAATGCTCTTCATAACCCTCTATAAAAGGTGTAAGTGATAAATTGGTTCTATAATAAACACTTTTGGTACATTTTGTACCTACAGACGTCCTCGGTCCTGTTTTGGGATGTACTGTGTCCATGGCAAATATCCCGTTTCATATGTTTATACTTCTAGCATTGGTTTGTTGGTGCTTACCTACGCTAGCTAAACACGTTCATTCATATCTTTTAAACCGAAAAGCAGATTCATTATTTTTATATTTACTTTACATCGTTACAAAACAGTAGATAGGCAAGCTTTAACAATCATAATATTATATTTTATGCTATATAGATACTATAATAAAATTGAAACATTTTGTCCATTTGTTTGTTACCTCAAAACTGAAAAAGTACTGGATGGATTAGTTTTCATAAATTTTGATAGGAGTTTGATAGGAGATTGATAGTTTTAGTTACAACTTAAAAAAAAACTTGTAGTTTTGTAGTGGTACCTAAGACTTTGACTTTGGTCAATTTCAGAACCACTTTTAAACAACCATTTTGGCAACGAAAATCACCAGCTTAAATTTTAGTCCACGGGGACGAAGTCGCAAACAAAATCTAGTTATAAATACAATTTTTTCTCTACCTTTGCTAAAATAATCCAGCCTACTTCGACCGCAAGATACCCTTTCGAAGAATACACTAAATTCTTCATCCCATAAAAGTAAACTGAAGTACTGAAGTTAACCTTTCTCACTGTCCATCTAGCGAGCACCGCTTAGTTCCCTGCATTGGCGCAGCCCAATAAACATTTGACGAAGGTGCTTGGCTGACAGCATTGGGTAGGAATATGCTCTTCACATAACCACTGCTCCCTTTGGCTACATCGGCAGTTTTCCCGCGTTCCCTCGGGAGTTTATGTTGAACATACGCTAGAATATATTTTTAACTTAGATACGAGTAGATGAAGTGTCATCGTACAAAAAGCTATTTAGAAATAAGCTCGCAAGATACGCATTGACTTTGACAAGGTACAAATTAGTTACATTTTTATGTTCAAGTTTAAAGTCTCAACTGATCACTCAATTCAAAATAGACTGATTTTAAAAGGGTTTTCTAAGAATCCTTGAATTTAAATGAGTTTAAAGTACTCAGCCATGGGCTCTCGAATCTTGCAAACAAGTAATGAATATTTATGTCTACTAATGTTGAAGGTACAATGGCTTATTTATAAGTAAAATAAGTAAGGGTAATTTCACCCAGACTTATACCCAGTATGGTGTTTTTTTAACGCGAAGTATGTGCTAAGTAACATCATTGTAATTATTTACGGATTTGATCAAATCACTTGATTTTTAACGTGAAGTATGTGCTAAGAAATATCCTTATAATGATGTACCGTTTTGATCAAATCACTTGATTTTCAACGCGAAGTATGTGCTAAGTAATATCCTTGTAATTATGAACGGATTTGATCAAATCACTTGATTTTTAACGCGAAGTATGTGCTAAGAAATATCCTTGTAGGTAATAATTATGTACGGGTTTGATCAAATCACTTGATAAGCAGAGAACATACGATAATTATGGTAGTGAACGTAAAGCATTTAAAGGAATATTCGGCTACGAATAAGGAATATTCTATGTTGTATTATTATTTATTCTGTTTAGCGATGCGAGTGACGATCGACACAGAAAAAAACGTAAGCAGTGCGCACGGTGCGGAACAGAAGTTGGTTTGGATAATTGCAGATGTCAACGTAATGTGGAACCTTGGAATATCATATAATTATTATATCATATTAATCTATACTAGTAGATAGATATATAGGTTGGCTCTTTATTGACACCAAGGAAATAAAACGATACAGACAGGAAAACACTTGGATTATAGGTACAATGGGCAAACTTATCGCTAAAAGCGATCTCTTCCAGACAACTTTTGGATGGACAGAAGTGATTAATTAACAAGGACGGTGGTGTAGCAATATAGAAATATATAGGTGAAATTAAGATTTGGACTGTAAATAGGCATAAAAAACTAAATGGAGAACTAATGGCATAACTAACTTAATCGTAATACTAACTTATAATGGAGCAGTGAGTGTCGGGGAGGTCTCTGTGCAATGATAATAGTTTGGGAAGGATTGGTCCGGGGTGCTCGGAATGACTGCTGAACGGAAATATAACGTTTTTGGGAATCGTGTCTGTCTGTCTGCATGTTTGTTCACGCATCGAGTGGAAGCTACTGGGCCGCTCATGATGCGGTTTTCGCTGTTTGATGTCTTGGGGGGTTGACTGGAAGGTTGGGAAGCTTGGAAAATCCGGAGTTTGGATTCCGAGCTGTCGTTGGGGGAATGTTTGGCAGCTGATCGAGTTTGAGGTAGTGTGGTATGTTGTACTCTGTGGGTGCTTTTGGTCCTGGAGTGATACGTTTGGGCTGCTTTTGAATAAGAATCCACGCGGGTGAAGCCGAGAGCACCAATTGTTAAATCATAACATTATCATTAAAAAATAATTCACCGGTTTAAGTAAGACCTTTATTTTCAGCTGCAAATTTTATAGAAAATTTACTATATAGGCACTAGATAGGTGATAGGAAAACTTCGAGTGATTTCTGAACCTTAAAATGGGCATTAATTTTAAGTCTAGATAAATACTTTAGGGAACTCTTTTATCACATGATGGTTGTCACTAGCGGGTCTTTGTGTGTTAAAGAATGCTGGTGGTTATTGAGTGATTACACTGTCATTGTAAAGGCGGAAGTATGTAGATATATTTCTTACCCCTTTACGTTCAAACGGCTGAACTGATTTGCTATGAAATTAGGTACTGGGATAGCTATATACTGGATTAGCATATGGGATGATTTTCATCATCATCACCATCATCATTACCAATTTTTTTAATCCTTTACGCTCAAACAGCTGAACCGATTTGGATGAAATTGGGTATTAGGAAAGCTTATATGCTGGATTAGCGCATATAATACTTTTCACCATCATCGCAGTTCTTACTCCTTACGCTCAAACGGCTGAACTGATTTGGATGAAATCAGATACTAGGAAAACTTATATGCTGTGTTAGCACATATAATTATCATTATATATAATAAAACTAAGTTGATAAAATGTGCGTGCCAATAAAACTTAAAATGGAGTCCCGGCAAGAGAAAGGGAGTTATATAGTGTGATAGCCCTTTATCCCCCCTCGAACAAGAAAGTTCCCGTTTTAACTTGAAGGGCATGTTTTTAAAGATATAAGGGCTTTTCCAACCCTTCAACTTGGAAATTAAGTGTAGTGGCGCCATCTGTTGTCGAGTATTTGAACTTCATTTAGAACAACGATTATTTGGGTTGCATTTCGAAAGGCGCTGCGAGCAATTGCAGCAAAATTTAAAATTCCAATTTCAATAAAGTCTTAAATTACATTTGCTACTATAATAAAGTTATTAAATTTTGTGTATTTATACAGCAGTAGCCAACTTATATTTTGTATGCTACAGCTGCAGAACCTATTGTTACGGCGGACGATAATGTCGAGAACATTCTAGAAGGTGTGAGAAAGAAAATATTCTCAAACTTTCTCGAATATCCTAGAGCCTATCTCTCTGAATATATTAAGAGCCCGGTGTCGCCCGCCAGAGTTAGTTCGATTTGAACAGCGAAACAAGTGATTTCGAAACGAACAGGAAATAATTTATCTGTGAGCCTTTATTTTGGTGTATCACGTGTGAGTATTTTTAATAGTGTTTAATTAATTCTCGATTTTGAAGCGAAGAAGAAATAAATAATAGTTTAAAAAAACTAAAAACACGCTTTATATAGAAAACCAAACTAAAAAATAGAAAATAAATTTTAATAGTGTAAATAAGAAAAAAAAAAAAAAAAAAAAAAAAAAACGTGGGGTGCATGGGTCATTTCGATAATATCTTAAAAAGCGACTAATTAGTAATTAGGAGAAAAGGAACCGCTCCAACCAATATGCCGATACGAAAGGGATAGAAGCCGGCGGGGGTGGCGCGGGTGCGGGGCGGGGTGGAGGTTTGTGGCGAGCCGATTATATCCTTGAGCTTCGACGCGAGTGTACATGCACTATTATTTATTCTGTGGCGAGTGTTTATGAATCGCGTGCACGCATGTAGGTACCTAGTATTTATGAATGAATTAGCAAGAATTTATTTTAGGTGTGCGAATTTATATAAACGTGACCAATTATTGACTTTTTTGTAGGATAATATTTAGCTATCTTTTTTTAGTTTTTTTTTAGCCTAGATGTACTCAGTACCAGCAGTAGATACAGCTGTTTTTTTTGGTAATTTAATAATAGTGGTGTATATCTATCTTTTTTTGAAATGAAACTTTTTTTTCTTATTTACACTATTAAAATTTATTTTCTATTTTTTAGTTTGGTTTTCTATATAATTTTTAATTTGTTTTTTTTCTACTTTTTAATTTGTTTTTTTTTTCGAATTATTGCATTGTCATCGATCTTTGACAGGTGTGCAAAATTTGAATGAAATCTGACCGTTTAGGGTCAAAATAGCGTCCAAAGGAGTCGGTTACAAACATACAAGTGAAGCTAATATAAAGCGTATAAAAAGTTGTCTGTGAGCCTTTATTGTGAAATATCAAATGTGAGTATTTTTAATAGTGTGTTTAACTAATTCTAATGTTTTTTTTTTCTTTTAATTGTAATTTCCTTAACCTTCAAGCAGTCGTGTGACGTTGAATCGAAACCTTCTATATACTTTTGGCCGTAAACAAAATATCGCGCGACCGCTTGAAGGTTTAATATAATATATTTTTCTTTGTCTCAACGTACCCCACGTTTACGTAATAATATTAAAAAAAAACATAGTTTTGTCTATAACGGAAGAAGAGCAAGAAGCACGTTTACAAAATCAACGAACCAGAATGAGCACCCTGAGAAGCAAAAAAAGCGAAGAAAGAAAAGAAAATAAAAGTATTGAAGAATCGAGAATTGTAAAAGATAATCTAACAAAATAAGCATTCCACTACGAACCGACGAAAAAATATTACAATCATAAATATGTTGTAATCGGAAAAATGAATAACATTTTCCAATTTTGCCACGCGAAAAAATTCAGTAAAGAAACACCAGGTCTCTGTTGCATGAATGGAAAAATTCGATTACCACCACTGGAAGCACCTCCACAGGAATTTCTACATTACATGACTGGGGAAACACTAGAATCAAAACATTTTCTTCAAAATATAAGATCATACAACTCCTGCTTTCAAATGACTTCTTTCGGTGTTACTTCGACTAACACTAATAGAAATGAATTTGAATATGTATTTTCAATTCAAGGGCAAATTTATAACAAAATAGGATCGTTACTACCAATGCCTAACGAAGACTATAAATTTCTGCAAGTATATTTCATCGGAAATGAAGAACTAGAAATTGATTTACGATGCACAAATTTAAATGGATTGAGACGCGAAATAATCCAAGATGTACAGAAGAGGATCTTACACAAATACAATCAACTTATTTACATATTCAAAACAACATTAGACCGCATGATTTCTGATGACTATAAAATTGTAGTTCGTGCCGATAAAAGACCACGTGGAGAACACGAACGTAGATTTAATGCACCTCACATAGATGAAGTCGCCATCGTAATTGTGGACAATGAAAATACAAGCCGTGACATAATTGTACAACGAAGAAGAAAAGGACTACAACGCATTGCAGAGACACACCGTTCATATGATGCTCTTCAATATCCGTTAATATTTCTGCACGGAGAGGACGGATATCATTTCAATATAAAACAAATTCATCCTGAAACAGGCATAGAAACAAACAAAAAAGTAACTTTCAAGGAGTTCTATGCTTACCACTTAATGATCAGAGACAATGAAATATACAATCACGTACTCAACACTCGCCGTTTATTTCAACAATTTCTGGTAGATATGTACGCAAAAATAGAATCAGAACGGATGCTTTACATAAGACTGAATCAGAAAAAACTACACACACAAGAATACCACCTTCGAGACGCGATCATAAATGACGGCAATATTGACGATATTGGAACAATGGTAATCTTACCCTCATCATACATAGGAAGTCCAAGACATATGCACGAATATACTCAAGATGCCATGACCTACGTAAGAAAATATAGACGACCTGATCTCTTCATAACATTTACATGCAACTCATCATGGCCAGACATCAAAGAACAACTAAAATACGGAACAACCTCCATGGATCGACACGACATAATAGCCCGAGTTTTTCGACAAAAACAAATAAGATTTATTGAAGTCATCACAAAATACCACATCTTTGGAACCGTTAGATGCTGGATGTATACAATCGAGTGGCAAAAACGAGGATTACCTCACTCACACAATCTCATATGGCTACACGATAAAATTAATCCCACGGATATCGACAAAATCATCCAAGCTGAATTTCCCAATCCACAAAAAGATCCGGAACTATACAACATAGTAGTGAAAAACATGATTCACGGACCATGTGGACCATTAAACTTCAATGCGCCATGCATGAGTGATGGAAAATGTACAAAAAAATATCCAAAACGATACAAAAACTGAAGATGACGGCTATCCCAAATATAGAAGACGATCAACGAAAAACGGTGGCTTTACAGCAAAAATACGAATACAAGGCAGAGACGAACTGAAAATAGATAATCAATGGGTAGTACCATATAACTCACTACTTTTCAAAATGTTCCAAGCACACATAAACGTTGAATACTGCAATTCAGTAAAATCTATTAAATATATATGTAAGTACGTAAACCAAGGTATATGGCAGTATTTCAAATAGTCCAAAATAGCGAACAAAATAACAGAAATGATGAGATCCTCATGTACCAAATGGGAAGATACATCAACAGTAACGAAGCAGCGTGGAGGATTTTTAGTTTTCCCATACACGAACGCGAACCAGCTGTGCAACTACTAGCAGTACATTTGGAGAACGGACAGAGAGTTTACTTCACAAAAGACTCGGCTAGAAAAATTGCAAGCAAACCACCTCAGAACACAACTTTAACAGCTTTTTTTTCAACTGTGCCAAAAAGATCCATTCATAAAGACATTACTGTATGTCGACGTCCCTATTTATTATAGGTGGGACAAAACAAGGAAATTTTTTTAACGACGAAAACAAGGAATGCCAGAGGTGGATCATCTAGAAATTATGAAAACTAACACAATAGGTCGACACACTGTACATCCAAACAATGCCGAATGTTTCTATCTCCGGATGTTGTTACACGAAATACGGGGACCAACAAGTTTCACAGATTGACAGTTGGACCATTGACGGCTACCTATGCCAGACGTACAGAGAAGCATGTCAACGCTTAGGATTATTGGAAAGCGATAACCACTGGGAATTAACCCTACAAGAAGCCACACTCACAGCTTCAGCTGAACAAATTCGAGAGTTATTCGCCATTATTCTAACAACATGTAACCCATCAAACCCAAAACAGCTATGGGACTCTTTCAAAAAGAGTATGAGTGATGATATACTGTACCAAATCCTAAAAACTAATCCAGAACTGACTATAGAATTCAATGACGACATCTTCAATGAAACACTCATTTGCTTAGAAGATAAATGTTTACCAATAAATAACCAGGCCTTAGTAGAACTTGGAATGCCAGCACCACAAAGAAATGCTTTCAGTGTGCTAAACTACGAAATTACAATGGAAAAAAGCTACAACGTCAATGAACTACTTGAATACATTGCTCACAACAAACCACTCCTCAATGACAATCAAAAAAATGTTTACAACGTTATAATGAACCGGATAAATAACAACACTGGTGGAATTATTTACTTGGACGCACCAGGAGGCACCGGTAAAACGTTTCTAATAAATCTAATACTGGCGGAAATACGTGCTAAAAAACACATCGCACTGGCACTAGCATCATCCGGCATTGCAGCCACACTTATAGAAGGAGGACGAACTACCTATTCTGCCTTACAACTACCGTTGAATATAGCCAAACTACAATTCCCGGTATGTAAAATCTCAGAAAAATCTGGACGGGGTCAACTTCTAAAACAAGCTAAAATTATCTTCTGGGATGAATGTACCATGGCCCATAAAAAAATACTAGAAGCCATGGACAGAACATTACAAGAATTGCGAAAATACTCTGAAATAATGGGAGGAGCCCTACTCATACTCTCAGGAAATTTTCGACAAACACTTCCAGTTATTCCCAAGTCAACACCAGCAGATGCATGCTTAAAAAAGTCACATCTCTGGCCACAAGTACAAATACTGCAATTAACAAAAAACATGAGAGATTAATTATCAAAAGATGAAACAACAGCACATTTTGCTAAAATACTTTTACAAATAGGCGAAGGTATATATCCTACTGACCAAACGACCGGCCTCATTGAACTCAATAGTGATTTCTGTAACATAGCCACTACTGAAAACGAACTAATCGACAAAATTTATCCAAATATTATTCAGAAATAAACCAACGTAAAGTGGTTATTTCAAAGAGCAATTTTGGCCACTAAAAATAGTATTGTTGACAATATCAATTTTATAAAGAAAATACCTGGTGAAGAGAAAATATATAAATCGATCGACACGATGGTATTCATTGAAGAAAGTGTCAACTTCCCTTTCTAAACTCTTTACAAGTACCAGGAATGCCATTACACTGCCTTCGTCTGAAAATTGGATCTCCAATCATAAAAAGCAAGCAAGTTATTTCTGAGTAGTAACTCAGAAATCTCAACTCCCCAAAACTATGTAGTGGAACGAGGATGATCGTAAAACAGCTATCGAATAATATCATTGAAGCTGAACTTATTTCTGGAAAGAACAAAGGATACACAGTATTTATACCTAGAATACCACTGATCTCTTCTGAATTGCCATTTCAATTTAAAAGATTGCAGTTTCCAATGAAATTAGCCTTTAGTTTTACAATTAACAAAGCGCAAGGGCAAACTTTAAAATATTGTGGCATCAACCTCAAAAAACCCTGCTTCTCTCACGGTCAGCTATATATAACTTGCTCAAGAGTAGGAAATTTGAAAAAAAAATATATAAAATTATATATAAATTTACTCCGGACAATAAAATGAAAAATGTTGTTTATAAACAAGTAGTGTAAATAATGAGAAAATGTTTTCAATTTTATTTTTTTACTTTTTACGTCATAGTTTATTTTTTATTTCAACTACCACGTAATCTCATATCGTCTCCCGAGCGAAGCCGGGTATCATAGCTAGTTATTCTAATACTTTTCATCATCATCGCAGTTCTTACTCCTTTACGCTCAAACGGCTGAACTGATTTGGATGAAATCAGATACTAGTTAGCTCATATGTTGGATTAGCACATATAATACTTTTCATAATCGCAGTTCTTACTCCTTTACGCTCAAACGGCTGAACTGATTTGGATGAAATCAGATACTAGTTAGCTCATATGTTGGATTAGCACATATAATACTTTTCATCATCGCAGTTCTTACTCCTTTACGCTCAAACGGCTGAACTGATTTGGATGAAATCAGATACTAGGATAGCTTATATGTTGGATTAGCACATATAATACTTTTCGTCATCGCAGTTCTTACTCCTTTACGCTCAAACGGCTGAACTGATTTGGATGAAATCAGATACTAGGATAGCTCATATGTTGGATTAGCACATATAATACTTTTCGTCATCGCAGTTCTAACTCCTTTACGCTCGAACGGCTGAACTGATTTGGATGAAATCAGATACTAAGATAACTTATATGCTGGATTAGCACATATAATGCTTTTCATCATCATTATCATCATTCGTAACTACACACTCAAACGGCTGAACCGATTTGGATGAAGTTTGGTACTAGGATAGCTTATATCCTGAATTACCAGGTGGATTGGATGGAACAAATATTTTGAACAAGTATCTGAACGTACTAGGAACAGGTGCACCTAGCCTCAAATTTGCCGATTATAACTCATCTCTAGACGGTATTTACCTAAATACGGACTGAAGGTATCTAGTTTGATGTATTTCGTGTGTTCAATCGAAATTAAAGAACAATTTTGAAATCAAGGTTCACTTTTATATATACAGGGCTTTTCTCAAATAACACAGGGTAACTTTTTAAAAGGGTGCAAATTATTGGCAGATGAAAGGCAATAATTTCTAGAGACCCTTTTACTTCAGATAGTGTTTTGTTTTTGAGCCATTTTTGTATTTTTTTGGCGCTTGAAATATTTTTTCTATCAGAGTGTTTTTTTTTCTTGCTATTATTTTTATACGGTGACTGATATTAAAAAAAAAAGAAAAAAACAAGACTGCGAAGGTTTGTGGTCGTTTTGCTTACTTTAGAGTCATCTTAACTATAAGACAAAAAATGTATTATGTCCCCTTTAAATTTGATGTCAATTTAGCTAATATATCAGTAAAGTATTTTATTTTAATACTTTGTTTACAGATCCAAATACCTGTTAATATAATGAGTGAGTAGTTCTCAAAATTTTATATTTATCTCTTCTAAGTAATACAATCACTCATTGTACGATTGGGATTTTGAATTATGTTTTGTATTTCAGCAGGAGACAAATTGTTTGACATATACAAATCAACATAAACATTACTAGTTTAGTTAACATTATTAGTTGTTATAAGTTATTCTAATTTGGTATTTAGCTGGACATTATCCTTTGTTTATAAATGTATTATTTTCCAGCAAATAATTTACTTTGTTCCCTTTATTTAAACAGGTCTATGCGTTTTATTTTCAGCCTTAAAATCTTATAAAAAAAATAAAAAAATATGGGTTATTTTATACTTCCTGCAGTAAATATTTATATATATTTATAAGCAAATTTTCATTAATAACTTTCTTGTTTTATTAATGAAACAGGACTGAGTTTTCCTTTTAACAGTTTTTGAGGACGGAGTTGTTTCGATTCTTTTGTACTTTAAAGGACTAGTTTCAGGTTACTACCTAATGCTAATAAGGTGGATTATTACTCATAAGATTTAGTCTATTTTGAAAATTATAATAATGTTTATTTACAGCTGCCTGACTTTCTACTCTAGTTAGTAAACTTGCATATTATTTCATGTTATGTCCCCTTCAGTTAACGATGGTACGAGTAATCCTGGTTGTATAATGAATTGGTGGAGGATTATTAGTAAATATAATGATGCTTATTTGCTGCCTCCTGAATTTTAACGCTAGTTAATAACCTCGTATATAATTACATGTTATGTCCCTTTCAGTTAATGATGGTACGAGATATCCTGGTTGTATAATGAATTGGTGGAGGGATATTAGAAAATTATAATGATGTTTATTTACAGCTAGCTGACTTTTTACTATAATTAGTAAACTTGCATATTATTTTCTATCATGTCCCTTTCAGTTAGTGATGGTACGAGATTTGCTGTTGTATCATGAATTGATAAAGGGATATTAGAAATGATAATAATGTTTATTTACAGCTTACCTGAATTTCAATGCTAGTTATTAATTTTGCACATTATATCTTATTATTATGTTCCTTTTAAATAACGGTACGAGATTTCCTGATCTTAGAATACATTGGTGGAGGGTTTTAGAGATATAAGATTTAGAGATAATAAGGCGAAATCGTTTATTTTAGGATCATTCGTTTGTTAGGTTTCAGAACGACTTTCTGTTTCTAATAGAAGCAGAAGTCCCCTTCCTCTTGCTGGCTCAGGCGATTGATCACTAAATACAACAGCGTTAGAAATAAGTATAATTTACCCTTATCCTCATAGATTCAACAATAATAAAATAACGGACTTTTTTATATTATATACTAATTGAGCAATAGGTTATTAATTTACACACTGTACGAATTTTTACCAAGTGAGTGTATGGGGATAGATGCGATTTTAAAGCCTCCCTATCTTTACTATGTACGTGATCTTTTCTATGCATTGCTGACTTGTAAATAATACCTGCTGCTATCAAAAATACTTCACAAAGAGGAGATACTCTTAGGCACACTATACAAAGAGTCAGTGGAGTATTGTTCTGTTCGGCCAACAGATCATTGCTTACTGACTTAACATATATATATATATATATATATATATATATATATATATATATATATATATATTTGCTAGACTGAAATAGTATTAAATTCACCCTTAAGGCGCAATTCATATTTAATCTTACACAAAAAAAAAGGCTTGAAAGGGAATATGACAGTTAGAAGGAAACGATCGGAGTCAATCTCCACTATCACCAATTACTAAGCCATAATTTACCTGTATTTGATATTTATGTTTGAAGGTTAAGTCAGTAAGCAATGATCTGTTGGCCGAACAGAACAATACTCCACTGACTCTTTGTATAGTGTGCCTAAGAGTATCTCCTCTTTGTGAAGTATTTTTGATAGCAGCAGGTATTATTTACATATATATATATATATATATATATATATTAATTATGTTTATATATATATATATATATTGATTAACTAATAGGTAGGGTAACTAATTAATAGGTTTCTTGGTTGAAATATGTGGAAAGGATGTTAATTTTTCACTTTGTTGTTTGGCACCCAGCACTGATAGAATATCTTATGTTCCGAAAAAAGATAAAGTCTATAAGCTGAACAAAGGGACCCTTACTTATCGTGTAAATTCTGGCTCTGTCAGGCACTAGTGATGGATTGACATGCTTACTGTTGATCGATTACCAAATCTTTAATTAAGGTACAACCTTGAATTAATAACAATTATTATGGAAATGTACTTACAAAAGTGTAATAATTTCATAATTAATTAACTGAAGATTATTCCTGAATATTAAATAACTACACACTGGCATAATCCAGATAAAACCCTTAAATATTATAAAAGGAAACATATTGAATATCAGAGGCTTTAGTCTCAACTACGAATTACGGCAAGGCCGATAACCTAAAAGGATTTATTCCTAATGACAACTAAAACAATATACTGGTATAACCCAGACTTTATTTAAATAAAACTAAGCTGACATAGTCAGTAAAAAGACAAGCTACGGCATAGACCGATTATGTTCAACTAAGTCAACCTGAACTAACTCCAGTTATGTTAGACTGAATGGTTTGCTTTGCTATACACATAAAATATACCTACGCTACTCCATCCTTATACCGCTCCGGTTAGTAGGCGATGAAAGTTCTACTATCCTATGAGTGGTTTTATATAACTAAACTAAAATAAAAAGAGAATAAAGATGTTATGCTTTAAAAGTCTCCGATCATATTGTCGGAGAATAACGGGCAGAACAAACAAATACTTCCTCATAACAAAATAATAAGTAAACAATAAGTCTTCCGAGTTCCTGTTTTATATTTTATGATATCCTGGATGGAGAGATGCGAACAATATGTCTTCAGTAATTATTTGAATATTATAATAACACATTATATTTTATTAAAGAACACGCTCTTGTTGACACTATGTTAATAACCAAATCTCAGATGCCTAAGTTAACATATTTATTATAATATCTGTATTTGTACTTTAGACAACAATTAATTTTCATTCCTTCCCAGTACAGTCACGCTCCCTAAAAGTTCCGGGTTACTTATATTCACAACGTAGTATAGACGATCAATTGGCTAAGCGAACTATTTATTTAGAGGGCGAGAAATTAGTTACAATGTGCTATGTAATATTCTCGTAATTATGTAAGGATTTGATCAAATCACTTGATTTGCATAAGGCAATAATAATATCGGATAGTCATTTTAACATTTGCCGTGAATTTATCAAATCTCTTATGGATTTGATCAAATCCCTGTTTTTAACATAAACACACATCTATACTAGTAATAAAGCATTATGTAAAAAAAAGTCTGTACAAAGAAGATAATTTAAAAACAAATGGTCCAGGGTAGATATAATAAGAAACAACTTACTGAACAAGAATATATAATTTTTTTAATCGTGTTAGTTTGTTTGTTTGTTTGTCTGTATGTTTGTTAGCGCAATCACTACGGGACTGATTGCAATGCGGTTTTCAATGTTGGATCGGTTAGAGTTTGACTTAAAAACTGGGGTACTTGTTATCTCAAACCGATAATTAAAAACCAAGCAATCGATAAAAAAATGTTTGATGGCTGATGGAATTTTGATCAAATGTTGGTATTTTGGTATTGAAGGTCTTGGAATAGCACATAATATAGTACTTTTAACCTTGAGAAATGACCTCGCGTGCGAAGCCGAGGGCACAACTAGGTTCAAAATATATTTATTATATTCAGCATTTTGTGCAAAGACGTAATATTCGGTGTTATGTGACATGGTTTGGTTGGAGGTGCCAACGTTGGGTACTTTACCCTGGTATGTAATGTATTAAGAATGTGTGTAATGGATGTGACAAATATAAGTATCACCACATATCCTCTTTACATAGGTCTTGTAATATATTACATACAGTATTAAGAAACTTACTTTATTTAAATTTAATTAACACTTGCTTTCGCCCGCGACTTGTCCGCGCGGACTACAGTTTATCACGAAAAAAAGCATCCTATGTTCATTTAGAATAAGTATAGCACCAACTAGGCACTCACGCTCTTGAAGCTTTTCGACAGACTTGTTATTATTTCGTTTCCACGGCAACGCATGTGCCTCCGTTCTTTACAGCGAGTAATATGGATAGTCTCTAAATATATACAATAGTACAAACAAACAACCAGACACCTTTTCACTTTTATATATTGGTGTGGATTTTAGAACTCCACAATAACTACCCGTGAAATGTTTATTTCAGAGTTTTCAGTCAGTCCCACGTGAATAAAGTGACATATTGTGAATACATCTCATTTTGTAACACCTGGAAAATTCTCGCAATATCATAATTACTTCTATATGTAAAATGTTCGCAGTAGTGAACAATGTTTTATGATATTTGGTCCAGGCAGTGGCCGGCGAGGACAAATATTGCATTTTTTTTAGTTTCACAAGAAACATAATTCTACTAGTGACTCGCCCCAGCTTCGCAAGGGTAGCGTTCACACAGCGGGATTTTTTCATCTTGGATTTGTAATTTTTTTCATGGTGTTCACATTTTATTTTCAAGTTTGTAGTTATTTTATTTAGTTATTTCTAAAGTGTACTGCTTTCTACTTGTTAAGTCTTTTCGTTTGATACTCATATTGAGGGGAAAGAAAAAAAAAGATATCCACCATTTTGTGGTGGCGGCCATCTTGGATTTGTAATTTTTTCATGGTGTACTAGTTCACATTTTATTTTCAAGTTTGTTGTTATTTTGTTTAGTTATTTTTAAAGTAAACTGTTTTCTACTTATTGAGCCTTTTCTTTTCATACTAATATTGAGGGGAAAAAGAAGATATCCACCATTCTGTGGTGGCGGCCATCTTGGATTTGTAATTTTTTCATGGTGTACTAGTTCACATTTTATTTTCAAGTTTGTTGTTATTTTGTTTAGTTATTTTTAAAGTAAACTGTTTTCTACTTATTGAGCCTTTTCTTTTCATACTAATATTGAGGGGAAAAAGAAGATATCCACCATTCTGTGGTGGCGGCCATCTTGGATTTGTAATTTTTTCATTGTGTACTAGTTCAAATTTTATTTTGCCAAGTCTGTAGTAATTTTATTTAGTTATTTTTAAGTGTACTGTTTTCTACATGTTAAGTCCTTTCATTTGATACCCATATTGTGGGGTTTGAAAAAATGTAATCCGACATTTTGTGGCGGCGACCATCTTGGATTTACATTGAAACTGAATATACATGATTGAATTGTCATCAGAACCAAAGGTATGTACCAAATTTCAGATCAATAGGTCAAAAGGAAGGGGGTAAAATACTAGAATTCAATTACTAGATTTGAACCAAACAAACAAAAATCAATAACAACAAACAGGGCCAGCTAATTGAAACCGTATAATAATAAAAAGACGGAGACCACACCGCCACACAAACGAGTGAATAGCAAAAATGGCACCTGAGTATGTGTTTCAATTTTATCACAAATCACTGAATTGTTTTTAATTTTCCGTGAGAACTTGACAGAATTAACACGACTTACAAGGTCTAGATCTTGATGTGATGTGGCGGCTGATGCAGCTTAACATGGTGTAGATGTGTGCGTGAGCCTTGTGCGTACGAGCGGATCGGCATATCTTTAAATCTAAAATCATAATATTATACAGGATATTTATACCAAATTCGAGAGGGAAGTCAACAGAAGGATTCTGTTGGGCTGGGCAGCGTTCGGGAAACTTCGTCAGGTCTTCTCGTCGTCCTTTCCACAGTTGAAGACGAAAGTCTTCAATGCGTTAGTCTTACCAGTGCTGATATACGGAGCCGAGTCGTGGACATTCACGGTGGGACTAGTCCACAATTTGAAGATCGCTCAGTGAGCTATGGAGACAGCTATGCTTGGAATTTATCTGAAGGATAAGATTAGGAACGGAGAACCAAAGTCACCAACATAGCTCAGAGGATTAACGGCTGAAGTGGCAGTGGGCTGGTCACATCTTTTGAAGAACGGACAACTGCTGAGGTAAACGAGTTCTTGAGTGGAGACGACGGCTTGGCAAACGTAGTGTAGGACGCCCACCGGTCAGGTGGAGTGACGACCTGCGAAAGGCGATCGGCATAAGCTGGATGAGAAGAGCCGACTGGGTTCTGTGGCATTCATTGGGAGAGGCCTATGTCCATTAGTGGATACAATCCGGATACAGGCTGATGATGATGATGATGATGATGATGATGATGATGATGATGATGATGATTATATACCTACTATTACTTATTCTGCGACGGTCAGTGTTACCACAGAATAAATAATAGTACAAAATGTTACTACAAAATAGTTTTAAAACGGCACAAGGGAATAAAACAAACAGACACTGGTCAATACTAAAAAAAGCTAATATCTTACGGTCTTTGCTATAAATGCTATATCTTCCAAACAACCATTGGAACAAAGTCAACCAAAGTCTCCAATTTATATCAGAGGATACTGCAAAATAAAAAAGCAACATGGGATGGATAGAAATTAATAATTATCAGTTTATTATTAATTAGTAACAAGTCAAACATGGCTCAAATGTTCGTTCATGGTTCCGTAGGTAATTCAAAAACCTTATTTGTATGTATGTATGTATGTATGTATGTATGTATGTACATACATACGAATAAGGAATCGAATCGTATGTATGTATATGTAGCCGTGAGACTCATTCCGTGAACCGCAACATAATAATTATAGTTGTTGACAATAAAAAAAAGAAGTTTATCTAAATAAATAATCAACGCGCATCAGTTTTTAGTATTTGTTAAGAAAATATAATGATAAGTTTTAAAAAAATAAGGTTCTAGTTTTCATGTCAAACAGTTTAGTTTCTTTTTCAGGTAGATAGAAAGATAGGTATTATCTTTATTGTAAACACCACGAAAACTAACAAAAATAAAGTAACAATAGCAGTAGGTGGGTGGAGAGTTCGTCAAAATAATAATAAACTAGAGTTCACTGATGCCTGCGGGTCCATGTTATACGTTATAGTTAGATCATTAGAATGATTACATTACTGTTATCACCGTCAATATTATATACGAGTATATCAAGTCAACAAGGTTTTACTAATCTTTATATTTGAGCTTTATAAAGTCGGGTAAGACAGAAAGAAGTGCGCGGTGGGATCGGCGATTATCTTTTATATTTTATACTAACTGTACCCGCGGCTTTGCCGCATGGTAATTTCAAAAGTAACTATAAATTATAACATACCAATTTTTGGTCCGCCGTCAGATAGTTTTTTATCGATAGCTCGGCTTATTGTCATCGGATTAAGATACCAAGTATTCCAGTTTTTAAGGCAAAATCTAAGTTTTTTAATACTGAAAACTGCATTACATTTGGTTCAGTATTTCTTACGTGATGCGCGAACAAACAGTCAGACAAACGGACAGACAGATACCATTTATATAAATGTTATATTCATAAACAGTACTTATTTTAAGTCAACTAGACCATGTTTTTTAAATTATCTTAGATTAGAAGTAGGTATAGATAGAAGGTATATAGAAGATATTTATATATATATGGAATGAGGATATATTTTATGTATAGTGCTAACCTCTGGTGTCAAAGTTTTTTAGACGACTCTACGAAACGCGAAGCGGTGGGAAATCAGAACATAACTTAATAAAACCATTGGTACGGGGCTGAGGATTGAAGCTGGTGTTGTTATATTGCAATGTGCTTATGCATCACTGGGCCACGGAAAATTAATAAGAACAGTTTATTTATTTGACCTTCATTTCATTGCACAATGACAGCCGCAGCGTCGAAGGAAGAAATCATTGTTTTGACCCGTGTGATATCAATAGGTCTGGTGCTACCTCTGGATTCTTATTTGTTGCGAGAAAATATTATCCTCGATTGATCGTAAAATACCTATAGATATTCGCTTACAAATCTGTGCTCATATCGGAAAAAATACGATACATCCGATCCAATTTTTCCAATATGTTGAGCTTGTGACACTTAAATAAGCTACACTAACTCAATATAACATTAGGTTATTTAAATAAAATATGAAATACACAATATATTTTTTCGTAAGCTTTTCGTTACATATCTAATATTAGTTAGATATCCACTTAGTTTTTTAAATTAACTTTTACTAGTTATGTACACAATACACGTATGAACTACTACGGGAAACATAACTAAGCTTATCTATACTTATTATAAAGCAGTAAGTAACAAAAATTCGTTACAAAGAACATAATAAAAAATACTATAAGGTAGGTACTTAAAATTAAGATAGATAGATAGATAGATAGATAACTCTTTATTACATACCACTTAAAAGTAAATCGTACATTGTACATCATAAATCACAAAAACAATAATAGATATTGCGGTAAAACAATCGGCCAATCGGCGGTCTTATCGCTTACAGCAATCTCTTACACACAACCTTTGGATGAACTAAAAAAGATGGAAAAAGAGTAGACGGTAGTGACAATAAAATAATAAACAATAAATTAAGCTACTGAACAAGAATAAAAAGATGTTGTTTATCTGTCTGTTTGTTCGCGCATCACGTAAAAACTAATGGGCCGATTGCGATGTAGATTTTACTCTTGGATAGCTTTAGGTTTTGTCTTTAAAAATATGTAGTTGGTATCTCAATGCAATGAGTGAAAGCCGAGCAGTCGATAAAAGGCTACTTGACGTCTGAACGAAGATTTATGAAATGTTGTAGGTATATTCGTAATTTTAGTTTTGGAATAACACCACGCGAGTAAAGCCGCGCACAGCTAGAATATGATATGTTTATTTATAGTGTTTCCAGCGGAATAACTTAGACGTATTAAGAGACCTGCCTCAGGGTGCCAAGCGCATTGTACAGTGCAGTGCAAAATCTTACTCTCCCTAGCGATGAATGTCCTGCTTGTCTCTTTATATGAAACATTTTATTCATGTGTGAAATGTTCATTGGTCGCGCCATTAATTTGCCATTACTTGCATATTTGTCGTACTCGTATGAGGTAGTGTTGGAGTCTGTTGTCAGAGTTGGCTAGGCCACCCCAAGGAGGCTGGCTATTCATTAATAACAGCGGGACTGACAGCTTAACGTGCCCTTCAGAGCATGGATCTACTTAAAATGGTGAATAATGTCGTAAAGAAGCCGTATGTCAAAGAACTTCAAAATCACAATAGAAAGAAATCTATGGAAGAGTGTGTGAAATCATTATATCCTTGCATATCCTTTTTGCTTCAGCAACATCATTACATATATCTATCAGAATTTCCTAAAGGAAAAAAGCAGGCGTTAATGCTACAAATCATTAAACATCACATTTGGGTGGCGTTATCTTTACGACACGAAATTAATCGGAATATTAACAGAGTTCGGATTGTTAGTTCAGAATACTAAAAATAAATGGCGTTACCGTCCCCGTAAGACGGGTTTAGAGACTAAAGGAGAAATTTGGATTATGTCGGTTTAAACCCCAACATCGAACATATCTAATAATTTCGAGAACATATCGAAATTATAAGATATGTTCTCGCTAAAATCATTGAACATCGTTACATATAAATCATCATCAGCTTTATTCGTCCACTGCTGGACATAGGCCTCTTCCACTGAACGCCAGTGAGCCTGATATTCGGCTCATATCATTCCGTTTCTGCCAGCTGCCGTTCGCAGGTCTTCACTCCACCTAACTGACAGGATTCCTTCACTACGTTTGACAAGCTTTGGTCTCAAGGACTCGTTTACCCCAGCGGTTGTCTCCGCAGTGGTTGTCCGTTCTTCGACAAATGTGACCCATTACATATTACATTCTTGAATTTTCGAAATGATGAAAACCTATTCACTAACTATATGCACTACTACTACTACTACTACTATACTACTACTATATTTCACTATTTCTATTAACTATATGTTTATCAAACGCGAACAATACTCAACCTATCGTGTGCATATTTAACCAAAAATATACACTTTTGTGTGGTGTGCACTGAGGTACAATTATATAGAAGGTTTTACATATATTATAACTTAATTTAATCTAATAGTCTATATAAATTTTTGAATTTTGTAACCCCAGGAAGAGACTAGTTTCCCACAACACAGGGAATCTTACATGGAACTAGTATACCCACAATTAACATAATTAACAAAATATCGTTTACTATAAAGTGTCCGATTGTTTTGTAAGATTTTTGGCAACGAAATAAATTATTATTATTACTCGTATTATTAAAGCCATCATACGCGCAATAAACAAGACCTATGTATATTGTTTCTGTGAAACCCATTAAATCAGAACAACTTAAAATCCTTATTTAAGGCGCTATGGGATCCAAATTTTTGTCCTGCTCGACATGGTGCAGGGTAAGCAGGAAAGGTGATGCATCTCGGGAACCAATTTTAGTTTAATATTTTCAATTTAATTTTACTTATTTTTTTATAATCTTACGATTTTTCATAAAACTAATTCCACAGTATTTGAAGTAAGTATTTGAATGTTTGTTGGGATTAGGTACATACATTTGATTTTTGTAAACATGTCTTCGATAGAAACTGAATGAAATTGTTTCATTCCATCGACGGGGCCGTCAAAACGAGTGATTTTTAGGAATCTTTACGTTTTTTTCTATCAAACCAAATTTATTTAATCGTATTTCGGTGACCACATACAGATAAAGTATTTTGTGAACATATATTACACATAAAAAAATAAAGTCAATTAACATAAGCCTGTAATTTAGTTGAGAGGTAAAAGAACACCGCGTTTGAGACTAACCCAAGTATGGGTTAATGTTTCCACAGATATTTTCGTGAGAATGACTCAGTTTAATTCCTTCGCGGAATTGCTTTAATTAAGCTAGACTTACGCAACGTGAAGGTTGAAATACAAAATATATTATGTGTAGCTATAATATCACAATACACAGAGCGTTTAGTGAAAGGTAACCTGAAATTCAAGGGTGGCATTCCAAAAATATGGGTACTGCTTATGCACCAACCCGCATGGCCAGCGTGGTGCGTTAATGGCCAACAACCCCTAATATGAAAATGCACAACAAAAATGGATCTCGAGTTCGCGGCGGTCTGAAAAGCCCCTGCTATGGCAATGGTGGGAACAGGGACCAAGCCAGGGTCAATAATCTCCGGGAGGGTTACGGTTGCTTAATAACAAAAACTATGACCAGGTTTTACATCGGTACTTATAATGGAAGGACGATATCCACTGAAAATCGATTAATAGAACTAGAAGAAGAGCTAGTTCTATTAATCAATATATTCAGTAAGAAAATGTCACCTTACATCTCCACGTTTAAGAAAATCTCTGAGCGAGACTAAAAGTCGAAATACAAGTTTATACACCATCTGCATCAACAGAGGAGGATGTCGAGTTGCTATACGAAAACGTTGTGAAAGCCATAGAAGACCAACGGACTTTCTATAAAATGCTGATTGGTGACTTCAACGCTAAACTTAGAGTGAATGGTACAAATGGCGGCTCTTAGATTGGACGGTTTAGGCACAAGGAACTCACGAGGAGGAACAAGTGACAAAGATACTGGAGAAATCGTTGGTAGGTGATCACGATGTAGACATGACATTGCAGCGAGTGACTGGAGCAATATCAGAAGCAGTCAGCAGAGTGTTAAAGTGAACTAAAGGGAAGACATCTAAAATATCAGACGCAACTAAAACCTTACTGACAAAGCGCCGTGAACTAGCATCAGAGACAGATTGCAGTGTACAAAAATATAAAAAAACTTTAAAAAAACACCCGGAAAAGCATTCAATGTGACGTATACAGAGGCATAATCATCAGTTGGTAGAAACCGCTATTGAGAAAGAGGGCTAGCGTTCTATAAGAAAGCGATGTCCCAAGGGCAATTTCGGATTCATAAACTCATAGATAACAATGGAACTGTTACGCACAACAAGGAGATTCAAAGGGTAGTAGAGAATTTCTACAGTGACTTATACTCTTCGAAAGCCTTGAAGACTGATATCCCTATTTTATTATTTTGTAATTTTGAAGTGCTTATTTATGGTTTATGTATTTATTTATTGGTGGAAAACCACCATCCCTATCCTTTATTCCTTTCCGTGCACGATTTTCTGGACGAGATTGCTCTGAGCGATAAGACCGCCCATTGTGACACGTTATTATTAAGTTTGTTTTTTTTATTTGTAAGATTTTTATTTGTGTGGTTCAATAAAGAGTTATCTATCTATTTATCCCTAATGAGAAACGCGCCCGTCTCGTGAGGGACTACACGGTGGATCTACCCGAAATTAGCAGCTACGAGATCAAAGCAGCAATGAGAAATAGTAAGGCCCCCGGAGAGGATGGTATGTATCCCTATTGAGTTGTTCCGTTCATCTGGACGGTGGTGTACTTTAGAACTAAACTATTTATTTCATGAATGTCTGTACAACGGACTTCCACCGAGGACCTGGAATAATTCAGTGGTGAAAATATTACATAAGAAAGGCCCAAAAACCGATGTACATAACTATAGGCCTATTTCACTGCTGACACATATTTATAAGCTATTCATGAAATTCATCACCAACAGACTAAAAACCCGCCTAGATGGATTTCAACCAGTGGAGCAGGCGGGTTTTCGCAGTGGATACAGTACAATTGATCATATCCACACTGTGAGACAGCTTATTCAAAAGTCCAGTGAATATCAGTTGCCTCTCTTTATGGCTTTTATTGATTTCGACACCGGCTGGCTCTTGACACCGTAGAGACTTGGGCCATGCTTCAGGCTCTTCAGCGCTGTCAGCTAGACTATTGATACATAAAATTGATCCAGTCCATTTACAAAAATGCTACAATTACTGTGGAGGTAGCAGGAAGAACAAAACCAATAAAGATAGCGAGAGGAATACGTCAGGGGGATACCATATCTCCAAAGTTATTTACTAACTTACTAGAAAACATTTTTAAAATCCTAGATTGAGATATAAATGGGATCAATATCGATGGTAAACGCCTGGCCCTTTTACGGTTTGCTGACAATATAGTCATCTTCACTGAGACCTCCAGTGGCCTGCAAGACATAATTTCTTTCTTAGCCGCTTGTCGACGAGTAGGGCTCAACATGAATCTATTGAAGACCAAAATTATGGCAAACAGACCCATCATCACTAATATCTCTATTCAAAATGTACAGTTGCCAGTGGTCAGTGAGTACATTTATTTGGGGCAAGTCATAAGTATGGATAACGACTGGAATGCAGAAGTTAAAAGGAGGATTCGAATTGGCTGGGTCAGCTTCGGAAATATGAGTTACATCCTTAAATCAGACATGCCTCTTCATCTGAAACGACAAGCGTTTAATCAGTGTATATTGCCGAAGTTGACATATGGATGCGGGACATGCCTACTGACGGATGTAGTTATGTCAAAATTAAAAGTAGCACAACGAGCGATGGAAAGGTGTTTAAACACGATGCTCCGAATATCCCTGCGAGGTAGGATCAGGAATGAGGAAATCCCCAGAAGGACTGGTGTCACTGATGTCGGGAGTAGAATTTCTCGGCTCAAGTGGCAATGAGCAGGACACCTAATGTGATGTTCTGATAGCCGATGGAGCCGCGGGGTGACAGAATGGAGACCAAGAACAGGTGGCCGAAGACCCAGCCGTCTAAAGGCAAGATGGTCCGATGACGTGAAGGTGGTGGCCGGTAAGCAGTGGGTTCGATTGACCACCAGCAGAACGAAATGGAAGGAGTTAAGGGAGGCATATGTCCAATATTGCATGAATAGATTCTGATGATGATGACAATCACAATGATGATGATGATCACAATACATTAGGGCTATATAAATAGGTATTCCGTCATCTTTAATGTTGCCTGAAGGAGATGGCTTTTAGCGATAAGAACTCTCATTGTTTCACTTCTTTTGCTATATAAACATTACAAATAATAACAAAATGAGAATCATAGAATTGATCATTTCATGTAATTAACGGTCACATTATGATATGATTTGGCCAAATTAATGAATAATCAGTGTTTGACGATATGAACAGCTAAACACACTAAACACGCGGCTACTTCATGATATTATGGTCAAACATTAGTGATCATATCGTAAAATAGAATGCGAGGGCGGAAACCCAACTTGGCCGTGATAGTCTTCTTGTTTAAACACCTTTTGGTATCATGAAAACCCTACATTAATGATATTTAATGATGTGGCCGAACGTGGATTGAAATATCATTAAACATTGATGTTTCAACAATATAGAAAGTTTTAGCTGGCCATTTCATGAAATAAAATTATATTGCCACGACATATACAAAGCGTTTATCTATCTATCTATCTATGAATCAGCTTAGGGCTCTTTTGCGAAAGTTTCTATATTGGGTAAGTGGTACGTGCCTAACGTATGCCTAGCCTGCCATTTATTCTACAGACCAACTACACTTACATATGTGTACTCCTTTTTACCCGCTAACGAAATAACAGGGAAATAATTTTAGCAGCGTACCTATGTACATGGGTTGTTATTTTTGTCTGTTCCCTTAAACCGCATAAAACTAACCGATTTAAAATCACAAGGTATTGTTTTAATTTTAATTTTAATTTCTCCCCGCGTTATCGACGTCGCTGGTGACAAGAGAGCTGGCTCATTTCTCGCACAGAGAATAGCTATTGCTATTCAACGCGGAAATGCAGCTAGCGTTCTTGGAACCATGCCACATGAACACCAATTATTTTTAGATTATTAGTTTAGTTTTATGGTTTAGGTGTAGGTTTAATTATTTATGTTGGTTGTGTTGGTTTAGGTTTTTACTTTTTTATATTTGAAATGTAAAATTATATGTGTATTATGCAGTCAAATAAACATTATTATTGTTTTAATTGTTTTAGGCAATTGTGCAAGAATTTTAGAATTTTTAAATCCAATATGGCATCCGTGGTACTCCGTAAAGTTGTAGACTAATAAATACAAATCATTGGATTTCATCACGATGATTAATCAAATCAAATTCAAAAGTTTAATAAGATCGTCTCAGAAATAATATATAATAAATAATGTAATTACACATGTGGCAACAAAACAATATTTTAATTTCCTGAAGTTAGGTTTTATATCGGGGTTCCCACATGTAACATGTTAATAAAAAAGATTTCAGTTTCAACTTATTTATTCTTATGTGCACAATTAACGAGTAGCATTGTTATTTTTACAACTTATTCAAAAGTTATACAATACTCAGGTTACACATTGATTTTATGTCTAAAATACGGGTTTATGCTACACGACATGAAATATCAACTGTAAAAATACTTTATTCACAAAAATAAATAAACATATTCAAAATGTTGACTGGATTCGTAGTTCTAAAACATACATAATTAAACAACTTTCAAGTAGCATTAGTCAAATTATGAAAATCAGCAAGATAAATTTACACATAGCATAGACGTTAAAATTAAATTCAAATCTCGATAAAGGATTAAAGAAAAAAAATATTATCATACCTATATCACCCACGCTAGTTTATAAATCAAATCTCTAAAAATATAACCAGGTAGATTTTGGTATCATAAATGACCTGCTCTCATTTATGATAGCAGCTCATTTATACCTAACTGGTCAAAAATATTTTATTTAAGTACGTTTTTTTAGTTTTTCAGCATTTACTACTTTACTTTAACTCAAAATTCTCCAGTTGAGATAATATTACGTATTTACAACAACAACAACAAAAAAGACATTTACAAATTATAATTTCAAAAACATCGAAAATCAATTTAGAAATCAGAAAAACCTACACAGAAAAAACGCTTAAAATTTATTTAGAAATCGCGAGACTATAAATAAAAAAGACTTCAGTTTACCAATTACATAGGTATAATTACTTTTACAATCGCTAAGAATACACTACAAGATAAAAATGCTAATAAGATCGATATTTACAAAATTAAGAAACATATTTTCGATTATAAATTCACTGATTACAATAATTATTTTATGTACTTACTACTAGATGTAACCTGGAAGCACACAGAAATACAGAATAGATCTATAGATACAAATATTATATGATACCTAAACGTTTATTAGTGTTTTCTTTATATGTGATTGCAGCAAGAAATAAATTAAGGAATTACTAGCAATTTGTTTGATAACAGATGTCTATGTTTACATTAATAATTATTATTATTTTTCATGCTAGACACATTAAAATTTATAAAAAAGTGATGACCACAAGAAAGAAATTGAACATGTGGCTGTGGGAAAATCGTACCATTGGCTCTAAATTGAATATTAAATTATCATAGTCATGGTAAATTGATCACGATTTGCACAATAAATGTAATCGGTTATTAAAATTTACAGATATTTAAACAAATATATATCTACAAGTACCCTAGTCACGTTGGTCTCAAATAAACAAACATTTTGACCTAAAAGTATACAAACATTACTCGAATTCACTAATTTAATTAATATAACATGGTTAGTTACTAAATGCGTTTAATAAATCAGTTTACTTAGGTCTTCAAAATTAAATGTGAATAGGGAAACAATTAAATTATAAATCGCGAGTATTTACTGTTTTGTAAATCTATGTTACATAACTAACTACTCCACAGTTAGGCACGAAATATAATTAGCGTCTGAATTGTATACAGGACGAGAATATTATGTAAGGACAGTTTTAAAATACGGACAATTTCTTGAGTAAAGATTCTAGCTCCAATTATCAGGTGATTAGAGATCAGACTATGCTTGAGTGTATCTAGGGTCTATAGGATCTGTCACTCGAAGTGTTACCAACTTCACATTGCTGCAATATTTAAACTATTTAAGTCAGCGCGGCAAAATATGGTAGAATTGCTTTCTTGTTTGCAACCCGGCAAAAACAGAAAAAAAAAGACGAAATGTATGTTTAAGGATTTTAAACACAATAGTGTGATTGATTTGCATTTCGTTGGAAAATCACAGACACACATTGTCCGAGAGCTTCAGTGCTTGCAGGTGCACATGAAAGTGTGGATACGATGAAAACAGCGTTTTGTCGGGAATGGGACCAAATCCCACAATAACCTACCTCCGCACAGCGTGTGCATTTGCTGATGTCATTAACCATGTCAAAAAGGTCATGTTGAACAATAAATTGCTTTGCCCTTAAATACACTTTACTACTAGTATTACCCTGAAATATTGATAAATTGTATGTCAATATTATCCAAATAGCAACATTTTCAATTAGGAACACTTCGAGTGACTTATCCTATAGAATACGGGCCTTAAAATTGAGTATGAAACAAGATTGAAACGCTTCTAATATTTTCAAATAATTTAAGTAGGTTATATGCAAAGCTCGTTTTGGCCACCTGTTACATTTCATGTCTTATTGAGGCCATTGTAAAGTTTACTACACGTATATCTAAAATGCCTATAATACAAAGGTAGCATTTCAAACTTTCCAGAAATTACATATGTAAAACCAAAACCATGCTAACAGACATGTACGTTAAAAATAACTGAATTCAACTAATCTAACCAACAATAATTACACTTGAAAACATAACTTTTAGCTTATCGCCAAGTTCCACATAGATATCTATACAAACAAATTCAGAAAAGAGAATGTAGTGAAATGGGGTTTTAACGAGCGAAATGGCAGCAACTTCTGATTTTATCTCGCTCCCTTTATTGCCGGTGTACGAACATTAAAATAAAATTTACCTTCTTTCTCTACGGAAATAATCATACCAACATCGGCGGTAATATAGTGTTAAATTGTTATTTCTTCTTTGATGTTACCACCTACCATCTCCAACAAATTATTGTCACACGACGCCGTATCTTCTATGCGTGTCTAAGTGTCTGGTCCTCTCGATTTCTACGTTGTCGCGGATATGTTTTGTATTATAAACAACACTATACACATATAATACAGATTGGGTTTCATATAGTTCACGTAATCGGCGTACAAGAGCCTTCGAAGCACTTCAGTCCCGGCTCACAAGTCCCGCTGAAACCTCCGCAATCTTCACCTAAAGTTCTCGCGCACACTTTGCAGCATCTAGAAACAAAATATTAAAAAAGTTACTTTAATATTCCAGCGGAAATCAAGCAAATGTGATTAGCGTAACGGCTCTAAAATTAGTTTTAGCCTATTAGGTGTTTACTCTGCCGTGGCAGTCAACAACGAAGGAGAAAGAAAATGAATATTTATTTAATTATTCCAAGAGATTTTGATATTTTTCTTTACATTAACGTTATGGTGCGGCGCAAGTTCAATGGAAGTTCAGTAATTGCATTACTCGTTGGACCGATTTCCTTTCCTCCTTATGTTGAAGTTCATGGACAAACTTCACTTAAGTGGATCAGTCCCTTGGCGAATGAAAGTTTTTCGATAAAAGCAGTTGGTAATTACCTAGATATAGAGATTTCACCTTATCGCCTAATTTCAAAGTCTCCAATTTATAGACCAATTAAAAGTTTGAAAATTAGAGTAGAACAAACTAAGTGCTCATTATTTTTGTTTGTTTTATAAAGTTTGAAGAAGAATAGAAGTTTTGCTTCATAAATTGGGTTGCCATTGAGATCGAAAACAAAGTCAACAAGTATCAGCCAGGTAAATAGGCATTGCCATTGGCTCCGCTGCTTTAATGTATGGACAATAGTAAAACTAGAGATCACCTTTTACGAGACTCTTATTTTCAAATATAGGAACAAAATAAAATGTAATAATATTATTTACTATGTTATATTGTATACTTTTGCGTTAAAACTTTGGAGCTCATTTAATGGGTACTGTAACAATGTTATTCATTGGAGAAGTCATCATTATCATCAGCCTGTATCCGTCTACTGCTGGACATGGGCTCCCAATAATGATTTCCTCGTTTCCAATCTTATCCTTCAGAGAAATTCCAAGCATAGCTCTCTCCATAGCTCGCTGAGCGATCTTAAACTTGTGGATTAGTCCCATCGTGAATGCCCTAGTCTCGGATTTGTATATCAGCATTAGTAGAATGCACGCATTAAAGATTTTATTCTTCAGGCACTGTGCAATGGACGAAAAAAAGACCTGATGAAGTTTCCCGAACGCTGCAAAGCCCAACTGTATCCTTCTGCAGGCTTCCCTCTTAAAATTGTGTCTAACCAACTGCAAGGTTTGCGCGAGATAGACATATTCATTAACCACTTAGAGGGGCTCACCATCTACAGGTTGCGGGGTGATTAGATCATTATACATGATCTTCAGCCAGGCCGTTCAGCATTTGCTCAAGTTCTTGCACTGATTCCACCATAAGGACCATATCATCGGAAAATCGTAAGTGTGAGATGTACTCGCCATTTGTGTTGTGTTGCTGTATGTTTTTATGCCCATCCCTTTCCAGTCCACAGTCTTTAAGCATATCTTTCAAGGCGTTGGTGAACAGTTTCGGGAATATAACGTCCCCTTGTTTCACTCCCCTGCGCATCTGGATATGTTTAAACTGCTGGTTCTGTACTTGAATACTCATAGTCTCAGCATCATAAAGACATCTCAGCACTTCGATATACCGCCAGTCCACTTGGCATCGCTGCAATAACTCCAAATCAGCCCAGGTCTTAACGGAATCAATAGCCTTTTTATAGTTCACAAAAGCTAGACATAGGGGCTCATTATATGTATATACTCTTTAGACTTTTACATAAACTGCCTCACTGTGTGTATGTATGTGGTCTATACTCGTATACGAAATCCTCCGCGAAACCCGGCCTGCTCTGGAGGCTGATCAAAAGGCTGATATACTCATCAAATCTTCTTCTTTGGTCACATGAACTCCTAAGTTTTGTCAGATGCGAGCGCTTCAATTGCTTGGCGAACACTTTTGACTCTTGATTTTGCTCATTTGCCATTTCGATTCTACGTGTGTTGGAGCATCTGAGGTCACGTCGCACCAGTTTACTAATTTGACAATTGAGCACTCGCATTTCTTATGGAGTGGCCCTATCTTCCCGCCCGTTCTCCATAAGCTGGGGAGTCTCCGCTGAGAGCTTGGACTTTGTACCCGTACATTGCAGCTGACAAAACTTCACACCCTCTTCCCTAAGGATCCCTACCACTTGCTGGAGACCCTCGTCTACGCCCTCTGTGGTTTCCAAAGCAGCGAATCGATTATGTAGATGGAGTTAAAACTGCTCTGATCCCACACGGTTTGAAGCAGGCTATGATGGAGCGTACATTTTTGTCACAGTATCAGGGTTCTGCCATGTACGCTTTCTTTGGCACTGTTTGTTAAAGAATAAGTTCATCAAGAACAGCCCCTCTTTTTTCAAGAAGTTTACGAGCATTTTCCCTTTTTTATTCCTGTTTCAGTTACCGTGTGGACCTACTCTCGATTCATAGCATGCCAGTACTCCCACTTTGGCGTTAAAGTACCCCATGACAATGTTATAGTGCGCTTTAGTGGTGTTGTGTAGCGCTGAAGATATGTCTTCATACATATCTTCCACTTCGTCGTCCGAAAGTGCCGAAGTCAGTGCGTAAACCTGTACAACCTTGAGACTATATCTTTCGGTTAGTTTCAGTACTAGGTACACTACCCTGGTCGAACCGCTGGAGATTTCTTTAACATTATCAGCCAGGCTTTATTGACGAGGAATCCAACGCCACACTGGGATTGTTTACCCTCCTCTCAGAAATACATTATGTGGCCTGATTTCAGGGTTAAGGTGTCCTCTCCTTCTCTTCGGACTTCACTTAGCCCTAGGATCTGCCAACGTATCCTTTGCAATTCCGATTGCAACTGTGCCAAATGCTTATCCAGCCTAAATGTTTGTCCATTGTACGTTGCTCAAGTCAACTAGATCGTAGGTTTGTTCAACAAAGTTCAGCTTCTTACTCGGCGCATGACTCTAAGGGTGGCATCTATTTTAAGCGGATTCAGCTGTGGGTGCGGATTCCATCCACATGATAGTTCGTATCGATAGAATTAATGCTTTGAACAACTCTTTACTTCAAAATTAAGAAATAATCATGGAGCAGCAGTTAGGTCATAATCCACACCAACACTTGTCTCCGCTCGGTTTGAGCACCATGCACTATTTCAAGTTGCAGATGCAGTGCTAACATACCACAATAACTTAATTTTTGCCTAATACGAATTAACCTACCTAGATAACTACAAGAGTTTCTGACTCACATGAGTCGACCATGAAACTGAGTCTTAGACAACGACACAGGTTCAAAGGCAATACTCTCTGATCCCGCATCGCACCTTCTTTACCACCCTCTGGCTAATCCAGATATTAGATAGTTAACTACTTTATATAACTAACTGCAATTGGGATGCCTTAACCAAACGAGCCTAAGACCTGATGCCCAATCCGGACACTCTCCGGCTCAATCACTTTATACTCCTTTGCGTTGCAGATGCAACGCCACTCCCATATCATATCTATATTGCCATCCTGGCTCATCCGAATCAAAGATAATGTGTCACTGTATACATAGCTATAGACTTAAAGTTCCTTACCCGCATGAGTCTAAGACCATGATTCCCAATCCAGGACACCCGCTTGGCTCGAGCACCTCGCACTCCCTCGGGTTGCAGACGCAGTGCCACTCCCGCACCGCGCCGGCAAGCGCTACCACCGCCGCCATCGCCACCCACTGGCTAATCCGGATCATAGCTTCGATCACATCACGCGGATATCACCACTCGTCTTTAAATTGTCCTCATAATGTCACACATTTGTCTGGGTTTAGTGGATCCTCATTCTGAAACAAAATAATACAGGTTTATATTACATTGAATCTAAAAGACTGAAAACCCCCCCGAAACTTTTCACTAGAAGATATGTTTAAGACGCTGGATTGGAAAGGAATGGGCATTAATATCAATGGCGAGAATATCTCACACTTACGATTTGCCGATGATATCGTCCTAATGGTGGAATCGCTGCAAGACTTGCAATGTATGCTGACTAAACCAGATAATGCTCCTCGACTCATCGGTCTCGGAATTAACATAGATAAGACCAAGATCATGTTTAACGATCTTATTGACCCGATACCGATTGTAGTCAATGGTGTACCTCTTGAAGTTGTCCAAAAATATGTTAACCTTGGACAAATATTGCAATAAGTTAAGAACAACTTCGAGAAGGAAGACAACAGAAGAATTCAGCTGGGTTGGGCAGCATTCGGCAAGCTTCGTCAAGTCTCCACGTCGTCCATACCACAGTGCATAAAGACAGAAGACTTCAATCAGTGCGTCTTACCAGTCATAAGCTACAGAGCCGAAACGTTGAAACTCACGGTTAAACTAGTCCACAAATTTAAGGTCGCTCCGCTGAGCTATGCAGGTTGCTTTGAGCTATGCAGAAAGCTTTGCTTGGTGTTTCTCTGAAGGACAAAATTCATAATGAAGATATCCGACGGAGAACCAAGGTAACCGACATAGCTCAAAGGATAAGCAAGCTACAGTGACAATGGGCTAGTCACATTTCCCGGAGAACCGATAACCGTTGGGGTAGACGAGTTCTCGACTGGAGACCACGTTTAGGCAAACGTAGTGTAGGATGCCCTGTAAGGAGTGACGACCTACGAAAGGCGGCCGGAAGAGAATGGATGAGTGGAGCTGAAGGCCTAGCTCATTGGCGTGCATTAAGAGAGGTCTACGTCCAGCTGTGGACAGATATAGGCTGATAATGAGTCAAAACAAATTACTGAGTTTATGCGACTCGAAATTGGTTAGACATTCTCACAAAATCTTAAAGAGTACTAAAAGAAGGAACGGTGAATTTGACAGATCTCCTCTTAATCTACGATCCCAAAGCTTTCAAAAACCTGCATCAAAACCAACGCTATAAAACATATTTTTTCTCTTTGTCAGATAAAAAAATGCCTTGATTTATTTTCCCGTTGGGCTGTTCATCAAGCTTGATTTTTATTAGCGCCAGTGTCGACCGACATCGATCCAGTCCCTCCTGTGGTCATTATAGATGGACGACAACGCTCACTTCTCTCAGAATTGAGTCATTTGTCTCGCCCCCGCTTGCTGCCAAGGAATTCCCGTCCTCTATATTGATTTTTCGTTTAGATTCTTTAACTTATAGAACATTTTCCAAAGCCCGTGCACATCAAAGCTAGTTAGCGCATTGAGCATGAAATCGAATTAAGATCGCTGCTTTGTCCTGCTTTGAATTGCTTGAGCGAAACTTAACATATTATGATTGAGGCTTTGATTACATGCGAGAACAAAGTTGTGGGTGGGTGTGCCTTTTGGTCGAAAATTGGTGAAGTCAATAACTTTCACGATAATTATTTCTTACTTGATGGATACATGATCTTTCGTCTTTTAATACAGTAATGAATACTTATTTTAATTAATAGTGTGAACACTGTTGAACTCGTGAGTTGCCAATTTGCGCTGGAAAGGACGCGTATATAATTGGCTGCAAATAATGAAAAATATTAATGAAAACGGCCCAAGGGTGGGCTAACAGCACAGTCCGTGTGGATTGCTGTGTGATGTTTTAGGTAACAACTAGTCAAGCGTCACAGATTTATTTTGTAATAGAAGTGCCCGCAGCTTTGCCCGCGTGTTTTTTTCTGGGATATAAGTATCCTAGAAGTTATTCCCGGTTTGTCCTGGAATAACATGTAGGATACTTATATCCTAAGTACCTATTAGGTACAATTATATACCAAAGTTAGTTCATCCGTTAGATCGTTTTTTATCGATTGCTCGGCTTCTACTCATCGGGTTGGGACACCAAGAACACCGGTTTTAAGTCAAAATCTAAGGTATCCAACACGGAAAACCGCATCGCAATCAATTCAGTAGATTATACGTGATGCGTGAATAGACAAACGGAAAGAGACGAATAAAAAAACTTGTTCTGTAGCTTGTTACTTACTGCTTTCAAGTATAGCTTTTAACGTAATTACGTAATTAAAATGTACCTATGAAAAAGAGTTATTCCTTTTCATACAAAGCAGCGAACAAGGAATTTTACTTTTCTCTAACAAGAAGCGTAATAAAATCGGCCTACTACTAACTACAATAATTTGAAAATGGATTTTTCTAGAAATACTTTTATTCCTTAACTGCACTTACTTTAATTTATGATTTTAATTTTGTAGGGCAAAAGGAATGGCAATGGAATTCCAGACTCTGATTGGTTCTTTAGAAACTGCGCCGATATAAGTACACTGATGGTATCCTAGCGGTATTCCATTGAGAGTTAGAATCTAGCGATACCGTGGTTGGTCCTCGGCTTCGTACTAATGACTTTCTAAATTATGTGCTGATTTCTATCACTCCGTGCTTCGGAGGGAACGTTAAGCTATCGGTCCCGGCTGTTATTATTAATATTTGTCGTAAAGACATGTTAGAAACCGTCGGGCGGCTTATCAAACTCTAACACCAGAGGCCAGCACCTCATACGATAAGCAAGCAGGTAACCCGAAAGGGCAAAAGGGAAAAGATGGTTTGGCGAAAGATTTTCAGGTTGAGAATAGCAGCTGGCTAGCTGATACTAAAGTGCCTTACAACACCAAAGTGACCACGAAAAGCTCATGCTTATTTTTAGGTTTCCGTACACAAAGGGACCAAACGGAAACCTATTACTAAACTTTCTGCTTCCCCTACCTTTAGAGGGCTGTATGATTATAACCGTAAAGTAAGACGGTTAAATATGTATTATTATGGCACATATTCTAATAAATAAATAAAATAACAAGATGTAGGAAAATAAGGTGGGTACGGTGTGGTGGTAGTCCAACTCGCACTTGGCTGGTTTTTAATGGTTGGTTAAGTTTTCATCAATACCACAAAATATGCCTTCCATGCGAATTTGACAACTGTTTCTGTTATTGGTGCGTCCTCACATGACTAATGTAACCAATTGTATCTGTAAACATCTTGGTGGCAGGTAATTAGTTATTTTAGTCGGTCTATAGTGTGACAACGGAGAACCAAACCATTTAATGACCCACAATCTCTCATCACAAAATAAATAATAGATAGATATATTAACTCTTTATTGACACCAAGAAAATAAAACGATACAGACAGAAAAATACTTAGATTATAGGTACAACGGGCGGTCTTATCGCTAAAAGCGATCTCTTCTTGACAACCTTTGGATGTACAGAAATGATTGATATATAGGTGAAATTAAGATTTAGACTATAAATAGGCATAAAAAATATATTGATTAATTATATTTAAACATTAATACATGGCATAAAACAAAGTCGCTTCCCGCCGTCTGTCCCTATGTATCGCTTAATCGTTTAAACTACACATCGGATTTTAATGCGGTTTTCATCAATAGATAGTGATTAAAGAAAAAGGTTTATACGTATAGTTTGATATTGTTTCGTGTTAACTTGTTGAAATGTGAGGATATATGTTCAAGTTCTAAAGCAGTTAATTACTGATACAATGGGTGTTTTTCAATTGGACAGGTTGCACCTGCACCGGCAACGGCACTGCACTTGGGCGCATATGATGGCAATTTTCCACAGGCCAGCTGCCGTGGGATTGGCATTTAAATGACATCCATCCGTCCAACAGTGGGAAAATACCCAATTTTCAAAGTGTTTAAGATGTAAAACCAACATTAGCTTCGTTCTAGTGAATTTACTGAAGACACTGCTAAGTTTAAATTAAAGTCAGCCCAATGAATCTAGAACTTGCATTACGTTTGCTAATGTGCTAAATTATGGAACGGCATTGCAGGTTTCTCGAGTTCCACAATATCTACTGCAATCGCGGGATCTTGCTCTGTCTCTCTAGTTTCACGAGTTCCAAAGGATTGAACAGATCAGAGAAGGTTGTTTTCTCTGCAATCCATACCAATATGTCCAAGTGAAACGTTGTCTGTCTGTTTGTTTGTTTGTTTGGGGAGCTTTCATGCGATAACGGCTGGATGGATTTTGATGAAATTTGGAATGAGGATAGCTTATACCCTAGAATAAAACAAAGGATACTTTTTACTCCGGTAAATTGAAAGTTTCCACGGGAAAGCTGGAAAATGTTGATTACTGGCTGCAAAGAATATGGTTGCCATGGAAACGAAATAACAAGTCTGACAAAAAACATCAAGAGCGTTGGTGCTATATCTACGTTTGCATTGGTTTTTAACATCTTAGAAGAACATAGGATGCTTTTTTTCGCGATAAACAGTACTCTGCGCGGACGTAGTCGCGGGCGGGAAATCTAGTTTATAATATGCTAGCATAACATTTAAATGATCGTGTTGAGATGTTTTTAAACTTCGATTTCGATTAATTTCGATTTTAGTTAAAGCATTGTATTCATAGATTTATTTAAAAGTGGGAAAATTGAGTACCAGCTTCTAAGGCGTGGACGGCATATTATTAGATGCAAAGCACACAATTGGCCTTTTTTAACTCAAGTCACAATTGGAGTAGCATTTGAGTAGCACGTGTTAGCAATGACTCTAATTCGTGCTACAGTCTGCTTAAATCTCTCATTGTTGTTGATGAATATGATGCACGAGGGTCCAGTACACTACGGAGAACTATTTACTCTGTCAATACAAATGGGAACTCCTCGTCATTAAAGTCTACTTACCGTCTTTCTCAGATAAGAAGAAAAAGACAGATGGCACGCGTGGATCTCCAAAGTGAGGCCAAAAAAGCCATAGGTGGCATTTTACAATTATAATTAAAGTAGTTGTCTTATTAATTTGATGTAGGTTTTTGGTCTTAATTCATTGGCACTGTTTCTAACCTGTATTTAAGTGAATTTAAACCCAATTAGAACGTTATTGAATCTTATGCCTGCGACCTTTAGCTTGATTAGTCTATTTATAATGCAAGAATACCTTTTACCGCAGACGCGACGGCTTTCGACGCAGGTGGTACCTTTTATAAATAGCTACCTATTTATTGTATAGTTTAGACAAGAATTTTAATAAGTGACTTAATATATCTAGGCTGAGTAGGTGCTGCTAAGTTAGATGTAAAAATGTTATAGAATGTCTCAGGATACAAGCACGACGAAGCACCTTCATAAAAACCCGATAAACCGAACAAAACTCAAAATAAGAGAAGAGGCATAAATTTAAGTGAGAATGATTGCTAAAGATCCTAAATGATCATTTGAAATGGAAAATGATTAGAGAAAAAGAAGATTTTTCAAATACCTATTCAATGATACCACACTTAACTAATTTTCTCTTAAATTTTCTCAGAGAATGTATGTTTTATGGTATCCTTAACGATTAGGTTATATAACGAGCATACAGTGTTTTTTTTTATTATTTAATATCATAAAAAAACGTATGATTTATTATCAAAGCAAAATGTTACCATTTATTTTCAGCAAAGAAAGTAAAACATTATTTACTAGCTGTACCCGCGGCTTCGCACGCGTGGTCTTTTCTTTAGGTTCAAAGTACCATAATGTGCTATTCAAGGAACAATATACCGACAAATGTTGGTATATTGGTCCTGAAATGAACTAAATTTCTTCAGCCGTCAAAAATACTTTTATCAATTGCTTGGCTTCTAACTCACCGGATTGAGATACCAATTACACCAGATTTAAATCAAACCCTACGCTATCTAACAATGAAAACCACATTGCAATCGGTCCAATAGTTTTTACGTGATACGTGAACAAACAAACATACAGACAAACAGAAAGAAAGACACGAAAACAAAAAAAAAGTTGTTCAATACCTTTTTTAAGCACCCAAGAGCATTTTTTTTATTTGAATTCATTTAGTAGTTTGGGTGCGATGCGCGGTCAAGATACGGACAAACAGACAGACAAAATTAAAAAGTAAAACAGTTTGGCTTCAGTATCGAATATAGAGAACCATCCAAAAAATATTTGTAATTACTTAAATATTAATATAAATTTGGACCCATATCCCGTAGAAACCCTTTACTTTTTCGGGATAAAACGTGTCCTCAATTTTAACCCATCCATCATATCAAGTTAGACAGTATCAAGTTGCATCAAAACCCGTTCATTAGTTTCAGCGTGATACGTGTTCTTTTAAATAAGTTTCAACCCCTATCCTGCGTGAACTCATACATTTTTCGAGATGTAAAGTGTTCTATGTCCTACCTCGTAGTATGAACTCAAATCATATCAAGTTTCATTTGAAGTCATCCAGTAGTTCCGACGGCATGATGCGCGGCTAAGATACAGACTGACAAACATACAGACAAAAATGAAAAAAAAAAACATACAGTTTAGGCTTCATTATAGAATATAGAGTAACTTCGAAAAAAAAAACACTATATCTTTAATGTACAGAATTTGGACCCATGTCCCACAGAAAACCTTTATTTTTTCGGGACATAATGTCCTACCTCGAAGTATGAACTCAAATTATACCAAATTTCATTCGAATTCATTGACCATTTTCGGCGTGGTGCGCTGCCAAGGTACAGACAGACAGACGGACAGACAAACAGACTGACAGACAAAAATTAAAGAAATACAGTGTTGGCTTTAGTATTGAATATAGAACGGCCTCCAAAAAAATTACATTATATATTCAATTTACAGAATTTTGGACATTATCCCGCAGGAATGCCTTATTTTTCGGGATAATAAGTATCCTCAATTTTGACCCATTATATAAACTATGACTGTGCCAAGTTTCAACAAAATCCGTCGAGTAGTTTCAGCATGATAAGTGTTCTTTTAAATAACTTTCAACGCCTTTCCTGCTGGAACCCTTTAATTTTTCGGGATGAAAAGTATCCAATACGTCCATACTTCGTGGTAGGACTACCTCGAAGTATGGACTCAAATCATACCAAATTTCATTTGAATTCATTGAACATTTTCTGCGTGATGCACTTCCAAGGTACAGACAGATAGACAGACGGACAGACAGACAAACAAAAATAAAAAATAAACTGTTTGGCTTTAGTATTGAACATAGAACGGTCCCTAAAAACAATATCTTTTATTTACAGAATTTGGGACATTATCCCGCAGGAACTCTTTATTTTTTCGGGATAAAAAGTATTCTCAATTTTAATTCAACATATAAACTATGACTGTGCCAAGTTGCATCAAAATCCGTCCAGTAGCTTAAGAGTGGTAAGTGTTTTTTTAAATAACTTTCAACCCCTATACTGCGGGAACCGTTTCATTTTTCGCGATGAAAAGTAGCCTATGTCCTACCTCGTAGTATGAACTGAAATCATACCGAGTTTCATTTAAATTCATTCAGTAGTTTCGGCGTGAGCCTAGCCAAGATACAGACAGACAAACAGACAGACAGACAGAAAGACAAAAAAAAAAACAGTTTTGGCTTCAGTATCGAATCTAGAGTAAGGTCCAAAAAAAAAACTAAATATCTTCAATGTACAGAATTGGACCCGTTACAGTTTTATTATAAGTATAGATAGATTAGAAGGTAACTTTTAATTAAAACTATGTAGGTGCGGTTATGCAGGAGCAATGACTTAATTAATATTGAATTCGTGTCATCATACCTTATAAATTGATATTAAAATGCAATATGATTAAAATATATAATATAAACTATACAATATTCAAAATCAACAAAATAATTGCTTAACATTAACTATTAAGTATTTCGGAGGTTTTTTTACTATATGGCACATTTATAAAAATATGACATGAGCCGGAAGTATATTACAATATTATATTATATTTCTATAAGTTTTATTTGGCCCCTCCCAATCCTCCCGTGGATGTCGTAAGAGGCGACTAAGGGAATACACACCGGAAGATGGGCAGCAGCGTCTTCCGAGTACATATTTGTAACACTGCGGTCACCAATCCACCTGCCAAGCGTGGTGACTATGGCAATACCCCAAAATATATATGATAAACACACCGCAAAGATGGCCCCCAATTCCCTGTCGACTCCGTTATTCTTGGCTCCAGTAGCAGCTATGGTAACGACGGAGCAGGGGGTGCTAAGAATCCCCGGCCGAGACCCAGCTAAGAATCCCCGGCAGAGACCCAGCTACCAACCCCCACGATCTCTGGACCGGGCAACCTATAATGCACGCACCTTGAGGACCGATGAGAAGTTACATTAAAAAAAGTAGTAAGTGAGTTGCGCTGGGACATTATAAGAATATCAGAAGTCTGAGGAGAGGGAGTGGATAAGATGACCCTCAATTCCGGCAACTTACTCTATTACCGAGAGGGCGACCAGCAGTCCCAACACAGTATCGGGTTTCTCGTCCACAAGTCCCTCGTCAACAACATTGTGAAGAACATTTCCAATGCCATACATGCCCCGAAAACACACTTCACAGTAGTGATTTTGGACTTCAACGCACGGCTGGGCATCAGGAATGGCGATGAACTGAGAATGGGGCAGTTTGGATTTGGACAGCGGAACCAAAGGGGTCAGTGATTGGCCAACTTCATGGAGAATGACAGACTCTTTATGATGAATCAAGAAGCACCCGTCCTGGAAATGGACGTGGCTGCACCCCGGCGGTCATAAACACGAGTTAGATTTCATTTTGACGACCGATAGGCATATATTCAATTAAGTCTCTGTGATCAACAGGGTTAAGACCGGCAGTGATCACCACATGGTAAGAGACTCATTGAATATCAACGTAAATCTGGAAAGGTCTCGTTTGATGAGATCTAGTCTTTGCCCAAGTCCTGGCCAAATCCAAAACTTCAAGAGCTTTCAGTTGGAGCTCCAAAATCGCATCCAAATCCTTACCGAATGCGATACAGTGGACGAACTAAACAACGGGCTGTTGTAAATTGTTCACGTGGTCGGGTGGGAGTTCTTTAAAACCCATCGCAAAAATAGAGCACAGAAACTCTCTGCAGTCTTCATTGGATGTGACATGATTTGCTTTCCTATAATACTAATTGCATTAAGAACGCAATAGAACGGAACAAGGGCTACAAAATGTTTGCAAGAGATCTGTCTATTGAGCAAAGCCTGTTTGCGAAGCTGAAGACGGACAGTGGCAGCATCGTCTCGTCGAAGCCAGAGATTTTGAGTCAGTTCGAGAAGTTCTATGGGCAATTATACAACTTATCGCGTAGTCCTCTTAGCACGACTAGCGATGCAAAAGCCTTATACCCGACATTATACCGAAGATATCCCGGACTAGCCTATATGAGATCAGAATGGCTCTCAAACAGTTTAAAAGCAACAAGGCACCAGGGGAGGACGGAATAACGACAGAGCTACTGAAAGTGGGTGGAACACCGGTACTTAAAGTCCTTCAGAGGCTGTTTAACTCCGTCATCCTCGAGGGTACTACGCCAGAGGCGGACAGGAGCGTAGTGGTGTTGTTTTTTAAGAAAGGTGATAACACCTTCTTGAAGAATTATAGGCCCATTTCACTGCAGAGGCACGTCTATAAGCTGTTTTCGAGAGTAGTTACAAACAGTCTCGCTCGTAGGTTTGACGACTTTCAGCCTCCCGAGCAAGCTGGATTCCCGAAAGACTTTAGCACAGTAGACCACATCCTACGTTCCGGCTGATTATACAGAAGACCGAAAAGTTTAATCGGCCACTATGTCTAACGTTTGTGGACGACGAGAAAGCCTTTGATTCACTCGAGACTTGGGCAGTGCTACAGTCATTACAGCAGTGCCAGATTGACTACCGGTACATCGAAGTGTTGAAGTGTTTGTACAGCAAGGCCACTATGACTATCCGTTTTCAGGATCGGAACAATTTTATCCAGTTGCAAAAAGGGGTGAGACAAGGAGACGTTATTTCTCCGTAACTGTTCACCTCTGCACTGGAAGATACATTCAAGCTTCTGAACTGGAATGGATATGGTGTTAACATCAATGGCGAATACATCACTATTCGTGGTTATCACTCACCTTTGATTTTTACGGTTCACATGCTCCTCGGCCAGAGACTGTTTGTGATGATTCAAGAGCCACGTTGAATCGCCTCTATACTGATGAGCCACTAGACGTCAGCTTGGAAGAGATGGAGATGGCCCTGTGTTAATAAAATAGAAAAGCCTCCGGTGAAGACGGAGTTACATCGGAGCTAATAAAGGTAAACCTATTCTCAATGAGTTTTAGGTCTTCTTTAACTCCGCTGTCAACTGTGCAGAACACTCGAGGCATGGCACAGGAGTGGTACTATTATATGGTGGTTCTATTTTTCAAAAATGGTGATAAGACCTTGCTTAAAAGGATTAGGTAGGTACCTAGGTGTTTTATTATCAAGCAGGCTAGATACCTACGTAGATTAAAGTCCCTGGGTTAGGTTGGTACCTAGGAGTTTTATTTAATTGTAAATTATGAAGTCTGATGTTATTCAGTGTGTGCCTATAGATAGGTCTGAATAGATACCTATGCTGACGTCAGACCTGAATTTCTACTAAAATAAGTACTACTTAACTAGTTTGGTTCATAAATGATCTGTTTACTCACGTAAACGAAGTCTCTTCATTGGTTTAATTATTTCGCCTTGAAAAATGATAAAGAGTACGCTCACAGTTCTAAATAAGCTGATCAAGTGGTCGGAAAGGTACAACGTGGTCATCATCCTGCGTAAATTATGGTTTGGTGGGGCTGTCTTATCAAGGCGTAATAAAGCTAAATTTTTGTGAAAAAGGAGTGAACACTTCAGCCAAAGTGTATCAAGAGACTGTCTTGGATCGTGTTGTGAAACCTCTCAGCAATACACTTTTGAAAAATGTACCGTGGACTTTTTAGCAGGTCACAAGGCACAAACTACCCAAGCCTGGCTTGAAACCAACGTCCTGGACTTTATAAGAGCTGAAGACTGGCTCTCACCTAGCCCAGACCTCAACCCTTTAGACTACAAATTATGCTCAGTTTTAGAGGACATGGCCTGCTCTAAATGACTCAGCAACATTGAGTCTCTTAAAAAGTCTCTGGAGTAAGCAGTGGCGAAATTTCCCATGGAAACAGTGCGTAAATCAATAGATCCGTGGCCAGACAGATTAAAGGCCTGTATAAAAGCCAAAGGTGGGCATTTCGAATAGTTTAATTTTTTGTTTTTTTGCTGACACTTTAATAAATATGTACATATAAGTTTTAGTAATATATTTTAGTATTTTTTTTATAAAGTAATGTATTGAAGTATCATAAAAAAAGCATTTTCATTTGTAACAGAAATTATGGCCGGACTAGGTAGGTACCACATTTCTTCAAAATTCGTTAGCCCGACATATATTATTTTAACGATTGCTCGGCTTCTACATAACGGATTTATATACAAAATTCACCAGATTTTAAACCAAATCTAAGCTGAACTTCAGTGATAACCGCATTTTAATCAATCCAGTAGTTTTAAAGTGATGCACGAATAGCATCCATTTCAAAATGATATATTCTCGTTCAGTAGCTTCTGTAAATTCTTCTGTTTATTTGTATTGTTTTCATTTAAAGACTTTTTATTATTTGCTGCTTTATAATAAGTATAGATAGATAAAAAAGTAAATGCAGGTAAAACGTGGTGGTTTGTAGCGTTATATATTGCATTCTCAAGTGCCTACTACATACACTACTTCAAAATTTAAATCTTAATTACAAAACGAAAGATCTGGACCAAAATAATAAGAAAACTGTATTTTAAATTGCTTCTAGGTCACTCGATCGTTAGCCAACCAATTCCAGCTAACCCTATTTCCACAGTTTCACGCTGAAGTTACCCTCATTTAGTATCGAAATTCGTGGGCAAACATGAATTCTAAGTATTATGAAAAATGTTAAAAACGTCTCTGGGAATGGGTGACCTACTTTACATGAGTTTTACGCATTGCGTGCGGGAAAAAGTGAACACGTGCTTGCTGCGTTTAACTTTATAGGTACCTCCTACCTACATGTTAAATCGATCGCAAGCTTCAACCAATAAGGACACCAATCATGAGGGACACAACGTAGCAAACGAAGTAGTATTTTTTTTGTATGAACTCTAAATTGACAATTACCTATATCTATACTTTTAATAAAGAAATATGAATGAAAAAATCAGTACAAGGAATATAAAAAAATGGTCTAGGGTACCTAAAATAAGCTACTGAACAAGCTTTTTTTAACTGTTTGTTTGGTCGTGTATCTCGTTAAAACTACTAGACCGATTGCAATGCGGTTTTCGCTGTTGGATAGCTTATGCTTTACTTTAAAACTGGGGTACTTGGTATCTCCATCCGATGAGTAGAAGCCGAGATATTGAAAAAAATACATATTAACAGCTGAAGGAATTTTGATCAAATGTTGGTATATTGGTATTTTAGGTCTTGGACACACAGAGTACTTTAACCTAGAGAAATGAATACGCTTGCGAAGCCTTGGGCACAGCGAGTATGTAAATATAATAGGTTAAATTACCGCATCTCTATAATAGACGCATATAACAACCCCTTTGGTCTAGTTCGGTTACTTTTGTAGGTATGTGTGTGAGAGTCGACTCAGGTTGCTCGTGCATAGTATTCATAGCGCTCATTCACCGCCACTTGACGCGTCGAGATGGTTAACCCGATTTTGAACAATCGCGTATTATGATTGCAAATACGCTTAATTGTATGCAGACCAAGCAGTTCGAGAGCTAGTTGAATAGCGGTAGGGTGGATTCAGGCGTTAATTCTCTTGAATATTTACATGAATGAATGTGTAGGGACTACTAGCGAGAAACATCGAACACCAATTTCACTCTATAAAGTCATAAGCACATTTTTTCGCATGATTGTAGGTTATATACGTAAATATTTATTAAATTGTAAGAATTTGACCTATTTCATCAAGGAATACTAGTAGTTTTAACCTCTCCAATCTGCTGTTTACGCAAATCTTTTGTTTTAATTGTTAAAGAGCACGTGCGGCAGACGAGTGTTTAAAATTGACCCCCTCCCCTTCCCCCCAAAATAACAAGCACAAATTAAAAAAAAAATATTAGCCCGACCCCCACCACATCATCACATCAGCTTTCAAACATAAAAACGAGTAAAATCGATCCATTCGTTTGAGAGCTACGATTCTCACCCCCATTCTCCCCTAATAATATAGCTAAGAACCATTTTCATCACATCAGCTTTTAAACAGAAAAAAACCCACACTCTATTCGTTTGTGAGCTACGATGCCACAGTCAGACATACGGATACAGTGATACATACATAAATACCATAAACTTGTAACTCTTTGGAGTTAGGGGTTAAAAGGGCAATTAATGATTACCTAACCTGTTATAATGCACAAATTAAAAAAAAACACCCCCTCATTTGTTTTATTACATCTGCTTTCCATCAGAAAAAACGCATCAAAATCGTTCCATTCGTTTCAATCAAGCTGCGCCCCGCGGTAAGAACGTATTCTATGTGTTATTCATCATCAAAATCCGTTGAGCCGTTTCAGCGTGAATAAGTAACAAATATACAATATAACAATATTATCGTGTGATAACAATGTAGCATGTTTAATCATGACTCCGAGGGAGATTTGTTATAATCCCGATTAAAAAGAATATATTGGGTACAACGCCATCTGGCGAGGAGGGGCGTCTTCTCTCCGAGATCGCAAATAATGCCGGCGTTAGCAAGACCTATTGGTAGAAGCGCCATCTAATGGATCGAGGTGCGTTTTCTCCTCAAGTGGAAACCAGTCTCGAAGTTTGGTTAGCAAACGCCGAACGACCGTTCGCTGCGCCACTTACTTATGCAGTCGATGAAGGATCAATGAAAGCGTTTCTTTATTGAAGGCTGAATGATGATTTCGCCTTTCTAAAAATAAATGGATAGTGGTTTAATCTGCCTCTGCACGTAGAAGGGCAAAGTTTTCATCTCATGACTCAAAATGGTTGAAATGGTAAATCCACGCAGCGACAGCTAGTGTCGAGAGACATGAACTAGAAGGAATGTGTAAACGATGCAGAAACCTCTGTCGAGAAGTAGCTCAACTTTTGGGTTTTAGGTGGGATAGTCGAGCATCGACGGACGACCGCTGCCGTCATCACTGCAAGCTGCTGTTGCGCCGTTCGTGGGGCGCACCATCTGTCCCGTGGAAGGCACCGAACGTGAGAGACACCGACTGTGGGAGACGCAGAAACCGTTCGAGAGGAGCGGAAGGCACCGTTCGTGGAGAGCACGAGGAGCTGAACGAGTGGAGTGAAGGAGGCGATACGCGGCGGCACGCGAGTCGACAGTACGGCGACCCGGGAAGCTTCCAGGTTGGTCCGTTCCAAATCATTTCAAGTCAGCGAGCTGCGGTAGTGAGGGAAGCCTTCGCCTACTTGCGTGTAAGGATACAGTTTGAAAGATACTTTCCTTTTTAAAGTTTTACATCCCTCTGGGAAACACAACTGTGCTTAGGTATAGACGACAGTATTCCGTTGCGTTGTGACCAATATATGATGAAATGCTGACCACTCTCTCTAAGTTTTTACTAGCCTAGGATACTGCAGTTCATATCGTACAGGCCGAATTTATGTACTAATTATGTAAGAAATTTTTGTAATCATATTTGAGTATTTAAATTTTATGATAAGAATGAGCTGTGTAGATCATATTTTTGATGCAGAATAAACTTAGTTAAGTGAAAAATACTTCTTTTAGAATTCCTCAGTAAAGGGGATAGAACTAAGCTTTGATAACATATGTGTATATTTTTATTGTAATAAAGCCGTTTGTTATTGAATTAACCATCATGTTTAAATTACCGCCTTTACCTGAGAAGGAGGACCGTAACCTTAGCCGGGCAACGGTCTTTCAACAAGACTATAACCTCTATGCTATAGAGCTCGGCAAACATTTCCAATTTAATCACTATAGATAATTTACACGGAAACTTCAGTAAAACAACACTTTTAAAACAATTAGGCCGCTAATACCAAAAACGGGGAGTTATTAAAAGTTTAAGCCAATTTGTAAATTCGAGTGACGTAAGCCTTGTAAAGGAGGAGGGTCCGAATAGGGCGATGCCCAACAAATCGCTACTATTTATTACAGGCGAAGTTTCCCTATCAGCAATTTGCCAAAACCATTACGCGGATAACGGGTCTAATATATTTTATACCGATAATTTCTACCTATCTATTTCAGGGCCTCTATTATACACGGGCAGTTTAGAAACTAACCAACTGATAACTAGAATTTAAAAAAAAGCATGAAAGCATGCGTTTCGTCCTTGGGTTAAAACGAGTTTTCTCGATAATGAAAACCCTGCTATAAAAAAGGCTAGACTAGAAATGTTATAAAAACAGTTTTGCAACCGGTATAACAGGTAAAAATCAATGCGTTTTGCTTGGAAGGATTTTTACCTTCCAATCATAGGTGAAAATCATCTATATTTACTTATATTAAAGTATTAAGTACCAAAAAGTCTGTACAATGAATATTAAATAAGCTACGAAACAAGAATACATAATTTTGTTTAAATCTTGTCTGTTTGTTCGCGCATCACGTAAAAACTACTGGATCGATTGCAATGCAGTTTTCACTGTTAGATATCTTAAGGCTTAACTTAAAAAGTGGTGTACATGGTATCTCAATCTGATTGAAAAGAAGCCGAGCAATCAATAAAAAACTATTAGACGGCTGAACGAAAGCTGAACATTGTACTTTATAGGTACTTTTGGTCTTCATAGGTAACTTTTAACCCAGAGTAATGACCACGCGGGTAAAGCCGTGGAACAGCTAGTACTTATAATAAAGCAGTAGGTGCGAAAAAGTCGGTACAATGAAGATAAATAAAAAATAATTAGTCCTGCTAGGGTTCTTAAAATGAGCTAGGTACTAAAAGGAATATATATATATATATATATTAGAATCGATCTCTCTGTATGTTTGTTTGATACTAGACCGATTCAGATGCGGTTTTCACTGTTGGATAGCTTAGGGTTTGACTGAAAAACTGGTTCACTTATTATCTCAATCCAATGAGTAATAGTTAAGCAATCGATAAAAAAAACATTTGACGTCTGAAGGAAGTTCGATGTTATTGATACTTTTGGTTTTGGAATATAACATAGGAGCCTTAGGTATATCCCAGAAAAATGGCCACGCAAGCATAACCACAGCTTTTATGTTTCAATTTGATTGCTAACCATACTATCCAAATAGAATATCAGAAGGAGACCAACCATAGTATCGCTCTTTGTAAAAAACAAGGTAAATATCAGCAACACGATGTGTAAAATAAGTAGTATACATACGAGGTAGAATAAGTAGTATATGTAGTACTTGACAATAAAATATCTAAAATGTATTATACATGTAGTACTTAGTCTAGACAAAAAATACAGACACCTCTTCTATTCTCTTTGCGGGCTTGGCTTGGCGCTGACTTCAAATATTAATTTTCAAGAAGTAGGTTATGTAAGTAGATATATCGCTGAGAACTACTTTCCCTGTAGACTCTACGTTCCCAATTGAACCAACAACCCTCAGTTTCCTTTAGTTTCCAACTGTGCGTCAAGCACAAAATATGCCTACTCAAAGTTCAAGGCTCAAACTACTTCGCACACTGGCCATGTAGAAACTGCTTATCACACGTAACACAGGGATGTCGATCTTAGATCAAATAGTTTAATAATCGATTAGGTCAATCTGAATTACTGGATCGATTCACTGAACCGATCTCAGAGCACTAACATTCTGCAATGACAGATTCGCGTAATTATATTGTCAAACTATAAAATTATAATATTATTAATCAATCAGTGCTTAGAGTTTAAAAAATTAATACTCTCTTAATGAGTGGAAAACTTCGTATGCGCGATGCAGAACTCAATACATTAGAACTGACAGTCCATACAGAACGTCATAAATGCATACAAACAGATTAGCGCCATCTAACTTATATCTTTTCGAGTGCGTGTTTGTTACTACTGCACGATTAAACTAATGAGCGGACTTGGATGAAATTTGGTAAATGGATAGCTTATATCCTGGATTAACACACATAGTATTTTTCATCATCATCATCATCATCATCCACCAGCCCCGCAGTTTATAATTTAATATTTTATCATTCTTCGCGTTTGTTTATCAGTGATATTGCCGAATTCATCATCATAATCATTAAGCAAAATATGTCTACTGGTTGAACGTAGACAACAGGGAATAGGCATAGTGAATTTAATATTGTCTTGTTATTATTATGTATACAGTGAACTTAGAGATCACCAACATCAAGCACATATTTTCACCTTTGGAAAGGACATAACTTTTTATTATAGCGAATGTTTTGATTGAAAGTGCGGGTATACTAATCTATCATTGCATATTATAAGCTTTGACGTTTAATAGGAGCAGTTTATATTTTTTGACCTACTGTAAGTATGTAGTCATAAATCATTTACAGCCCGATTAAATCGAGTATCGATTCTGTTGCTTTCAAATCGAATAATGTTTTCTCAAATAGAACGGACACCCCTAGTAACAATGCTGTTTATTTAATTTGAAATCCGCTCGTTAGTTTGACGGCTAGCTAGCACACTTGTTGGTATCGAGAAATTTTTTAGTTGAGTGGTTATGTTTGTTAGCAACTTTATTATGTTAATAATCGTTTAATAATAATTTTGTTTGTTTTTGTACTATCTGACACTACAGTAGAAATTTTAGAACTTAGAGAAACAACACGCCAGTAAGCGCAATTCAATATCATAATAGTTTTAGAATGAACATTTGACATTGGCGCGCTTTTGAGCTGTCAAAGTCAGAATAAGCAGGAGCGGGCGAAATAGTAGATTATGCACCGAGGGGATAAAGCAGTTTCTTAAGTCACGGGTGGCATATTGGATCCTGAGCGCAATGAGGGACTTGAGTTATGTGAAAAATATGATTTCATACCATCCTGCTCGACATTGTACAAATACATGTCGCATAATCTCAACGTAAAGCAAGTCATTATATCTTGGGGAACTTCCAAAGGGTATAATGTATTTGAATAAATTCGTATGACTATTTGTATATCTATGCCCGTATCTACGGGCATTGTAGACAGAGTTTATTCGAAAATTGAACTGGCCACCATAGGCAGAACACAAAAAAAGAAAAGGCGCGATTGTAAAGAATGGGAAACAATTAGAGACGGTATTTGGTGTTATTTTAACAGTTCCGTATTTTATCATTTTCAAATTGACTGCAAAATGTCGCCGAGCAATAGTGATTTGACTCCGGAGTTTATTATATTAGACGCTAGAATTACTAATAATCTACCACCGGAAAAATCAAAAGTTATGTACCTATGAAAAAGCCTAAAACGATTTTAATCAATTTAGAATAATGAAAGAAGTCAAGGATATATCCGAATCCGTCGTTTTAGTTTATTTCCAACACTTAGCATCAACTTGAAAGCTAAGCAGCCTCGCTGCATTTATTGTTTTTATTGTCTCGCAGAAGGTATGAAAATTAAAGTATTCACCTCGGGGATAAAGTCTTTTAGGTCATGGGTGGCATATTGAACCCCTCGCTTCACTCAAGACTTAAGTTACCGCTCTACGCTCTATTCTCTCTACGCTCGGGAGTTAACTCTAGAGTCCCTCGTTACTCTCAAGGTCCAATATGCCACCAGTGATATAAGACACTCCTTTATCCATTTGATGCATAATCTACTATTGCACAAAATTGTTCAAATAAGAAATTCGACGGCTTGAAAATTTTCATCAAGAGTGTTTATTTAGGTCTAAGCTATTGTTGTACCTACAATTATTGTTTTTATGTTATGATGGTGTGTTATATTTACAACTTATACCTTTCTTACATCAACAGGAATAGATTCTGATCCAGAGGTTTGTGAAGCATAAGGTAACAATTTGATTTCTAAAATGATGGTCAATTCATCATCATCATCATTATCAGGCCTTATAAAGTCGGTCCATTGTGTAATCCAAAATTTACATTGCTATATCCTTCAAACAATATAAATACAACTATATCTGTAGGTTTCTACGAATATACAGGTGTGGTAACGTAATGAGGCATTAAGGGTAGGAACTTTTTCCTTTATAGTAAGAAGGTTTTGTTTGTTTTTGTTCCAGTCGCTTGTTACGAGTGCGCTCGCGCAGTGTGCGCGTGGTCTTGCGCGTGGTAGCTTTTTCGCGCGCATGGTAGTAGCTAAGGAAACATCAGGTATATTTTAAAAGCTTTTATTTAACTTCACATGTATGTATTTCTGCCCTGAAATATTGCAACTCAACTTACGAGCACTTCCCGATTAGTTATCCGGCTGAAACTTTTAGAGTAGCTCACAACTCGATGAAATGCACGAAAAAACACATAATGTCATTAAAAAATAACTATAAAGTTTTTTTTTAATTTGTTTTTATTAAAGGAAAACTACTTATTTTTGGATTTTCAAACAAAGCCTAACGTGATAAATACGCTATTACTATAAGTTCATCTAACTTTCACAGATACCTATTTTTCCGGTTTTATTTAACAGCCATTTAACCTTCTGGATAAATCTAAATACCTAAAACTTTTTTTAGAGGTTTAATAGCTTTCCAACAAAAGTTTCAAATACATTAAAATAATGGAAAATAGGCTATAACATTTGAAAGCCTGGAAATAAATCAACATGATGCTTTGCATGTTTTTTTTCAGGGTTCCGTAGGCCGATAAGAACCCTTATAGTTTTTTCACGTCCGTCTGTCAATCTAATGTCTGCTAATTTATTCCGTTACTATTTTTTACTACAAGGTTGAAATTTGGCATAAACTTATTTTTTGTGTCCATACATGAAAAGTGAAGATGAAAAAAACGTGTTTGGTTCGAGTGAGGTAGGTTTCACTTATCACTATAAGCATTTAAATGAATTTTCTTTGACGGTTATTTTTAATTGGTTCCGTTTACGAAATATTAGAATACGGAACGGACATAAGTCGAGTAGGCGAGTTCTTAAGTGAAGACCATGTATGGGCAAATGCCCTCCGGCTAGATGGAGACCTAAGCAAAGTAGCTGGCAGCAATTACATGAGAAGAGCCGAAGATTGGGCTCAGCGGCGCGAATTTCAGTCAGATGTCCTGTTTCTACGCTACACAACGTCCCGGCCTTGTGTGCGTGCTATGGTGCGTGCGTACTGGCGTGCAACTTACAAGCCACATTTTGTACCGCTGTATAAAGATAACTTACTTTTCTGTTGCTAGTATGCCTATGTCCAGCTGTGAACTAATGTAGGCCGTTGATGATGATGACGAAATATTCGACTCTAATATAACTTTTTGAGTTGCATGTTAACGCTAATGATAATACGACAAGGAAAGTCCACTAAACGGTTCATTGCCACGAGGTGGTAAGTTATCATTTGGTGGACCTGTATGTACCCCGTCAACACCTTTTGTAGAACTCGCGAACCATTACCAGTGTGTTGATGTTTGTCTACCGTACTATTCATCATCATATACTATTTACTCATTATTATTTTAAATTGATCTGTGGAAAAAAAGATTTTTATTACAAGCGTGTGCAGCGATACAAGTCATATTATCCGTTAGCTTGTTCTCTAATAGGATCTTGTAACGGATTCAACTCCCATAAATCATTGATAACAGATAACCTAGTGATAACAAAAAATTCAAATCTTATTGCATTTTTACCCGACTGCACGGAGGCATATATGTCTGCATATATGTTTGTTTGTTTGTTTGTTCTACGTTTCTTGGGTGCGTCCTACAGCCTAAACGGCTTGACGGATTTTAATAAATTAGGTATCATTGGATTTGTCGCGATCACGAGAGTGCTATAGGATACAATATGAAGTGTCAAGAAACTAACACAGTACAGCTGCCATATTATATTACCGACGGAATAAAAAATTACCAAATCAAAATGTGAGGTATAAAAATTAAGGTCTTTATGACACCATTTCAAATATATATAATGATTATAACTAAACAGTACCAATTGTCTTGTAACAGTAAGACTGTAAATATTGTAAGAAGCTTAAAAGAAAATTGCTACTATTTAGTTATAATAATTATATATTTTTGATATGGTCTTTTCAAGATCTGTATTTCGATACCTCACTCGATAGGTTTTGGTAATTTTTTGTTACGTCGTAAATACAATATTCCAACTTTAAGCCGCCATACGAGTACTAGTTTTCTTAACTCTTCATTCGATTCGTCTTGATACATCCTATAGCACTCTCGTGATCAAGACGAATCCAATGATCATTTATCAAAATCCATCAAGCCGTTTAGGTTGTAGGACGCGCCTTAGATATGTACAAACAAACATACAAACAAGCGAACAAACATACATACAACCTAAACACATAACACTCCTCAGTCGGGTAATAATGTTGCAATTGAACTATTAAAGTAAAACTAAATATGTAAGTAAATAAGAAACATTAAAATTTATATAAATACTAGCTGCGCCCGTGGTTTCACCCACGTCCCTCAGGCACCATGCATGTTTCCACGATAAAAGCCTATGTATTAATCCAGGGTACACTTAGCGGCACGTAAGCCTAGCGGTGAAGGAAACGTGGCGGGGATCTTGGCAGAGCCAAAGTTTAATAATGTGTTAAAATGTTGAATACTTTTTATCCCGAAAACTGACTGTGGCAAGATCCCCGCCACGTTTCGTTCACCGCTAGACTTACGTGCCGCTAGCTATATAAGCTACCTCCATACCAAATTTCATTCAAATCCGGTCAGACAAATATACACATATACTCATACACACACCCTTACATACATAAAAACTTTCGTCATTATAATATTAATGTGATCATTTTTTCGGTCGGTCAGCTCGTTTTCAATATATTTGTTCACAGATGGGTTTTTGTATTTTATAATAACTTTACTTGTGAGATTATTTCTATGGACCAAATACCAAGTTAGGTACTTGATTAAGACAATTATTTAAAAATATAATAAAAAATAAATATTATTATTATTGGAACAACGTCCATTTACGTAATCAAAATTACGTAACCAATAATAACCAAGATATCCCATCCGTTCAATCAAGCCTAATAATTAACCATGATGTTTGATCGGAATCCTAAAAATGCTTTCACATTCAAGTTTATCTAAATAAAAATGTGTTCAAGTCAAAATTAGCCGGTATTTATTTATACTTTATTGTACAATTAATATATTACAAATGGCGGACTTAATACTAAAAACATTATCTACCAGTCAACCAAACAATGCATGAGAGAGAAGGGATGCAAAACAATATGTTAATATTATTGCAAAATATTAATAAAAATACAACATACAATATATATATTTATATATTGAATAAAATAAGCTAATACATATAATAACATAATAAATATAATATCTATCTATACTTATAATTAAATATAATAAAGGAGACTTTATAAAAGTAATGATAATGGAGTGATAATGATAAAAAGCTACGTAAACGTAAATCTTCATCTAAAAATCATAATATTAGTTAAATTTCCATGAAACTATAATCATCAACGTTTAAATACGCTATTTGCCACCATTACTCGGTTACCATTGAAGCAGAGCAACGGAGCGTAGCGTTAATTTGATTATGATTATGAACCGGATTGCTGGGCGCCTTGGTTGTTCTCGCTTTGCAAACAGATCTGTCGTTAACATGCGGAACATGGTGGTAAATATGAGCGTTCACTTTTGGGTTTAAACATTTAGAGGGTTAGTTTAATAAACCATATTCACTGTGACATGTTCATCTTGCTTGTACAAGACAAAAAGTGGTGCAAAAGTAATCACAAATGTTTGTTGTAATTTTTTTTTAAATGAAAATTATTTGTTCTACTTGTGGATTATGTTTATTTAATTAATTAGTTTTTTTTTTCCATCAAGTCGAGAAAGTGATATCGGCCAAGTGGCCACCGTAAGCCGTCGCTCGTTTTATGGCATTTTCCATCACTTGTGTCAGAACTTCCGGCGATAGGTTCTCGAAATCCTGTCAGATATTCTCTTCCATTCCGTTCCGTTTATTCCACGTTCTTGAAGAGTATTCCATGGCATATTGACGTGTATTTTGCATCTGTTTACTTCATATATGTCAAAACTGAATTGACATTTGCTGCGATTTGCAAAAGTTATATCGTCTTCCAATAGGATGATTACTTTTGCGCCATCTTGTTTTTCTTTTTCCTACTATTTCGAATGGCATAAGTATTGTTTTGGAATATTGGGATAAATATGTTAGAGTCCCTTTAAAAATCCACCCCCCCCCCCCTCCCTATTTAGGCTCATCTAGCAAATTATTTTTCTATTGCGTAACTAATAGCAATCATGTAACATGCGACCGTGTAAGCAATGTCGTAAATACTTAGCCGTAAAGATACCTAAGTTCATGGCATTGGAATCTCTACAAATATCTTAGTCAAGGACCGCCATATAAACGTAGGTACAACGGCAACTTTACACCCATTTCATGGTACATTGATAATTAATTAACGCATATAATATTCTACGTCGTGTAAGCCCCCCCAAGCGTCACCTATTTTCGACCGTCATTATCTTTTACGACGGAGATTACTCCTTACAACCACACTTAAATAGTTCCCGAACTTTAAGTTGGCTACAGCAAATCTGAGAGGATTTGATCACTTTGATCCTGCTCTCTAAATATCTTCAAAGGACTAATTTTCTGTGACGTCTCAAAAGCTTTTTAATTAAGTACGAAGTAATGTAAATTAGATTAATCGCGGAATATTATCTGAATTAATTAAATTAGGTTGTAATCTGCGTTTTCCGTGAGCTTATGTTCCGTAATACCATAAACTTGGCGGTAATGGTTTACATTAATGCACTTACTGTAATGACTAATGGAGACGAATGTGGAATAATTTCATTAGACTATAACAGAACAAAGATGGTACATAATTTATTTTACCGAAATAGAGTTCACTCATGACCAACTTTCATCAGATGTAGTGCTTCGAATTAACAAGTGATACGAGTATATGTAAGTACACCCTATCATTAATCGAGCAATTTCTACTTAAAAATATGTCAATATCATGATCATCTACGTTCCAGGTATTATTACAGTGAAGTAGTTATATTTTTCGTATTTTTGTTTATTGTCAATATTGGCATCAACAGTTGCGATGAAAAGCCTACAAATCAATCAGTCAGGATCTTCTATATGCCTGAATGGCATTTTATTGAATCGATCCCTATGATTCTAAAAATGTCCATCGTACCTTGGGCTACGTTACACTGCGTCAAGTAGTATTAGCAGGCTATTCCTGACACCATGATGTTTCGACCTCAGGGCGCACTCTATCGACACGTCAATAGAAGAACTTCTCATCTTCGGTAATCCAGGGAACCAGCATACTTAATGAACCGAGTATTATGTAGGTACAATTTGTTTTTTAGCATTGATGCCTGCTTAGCGAAAACAATCTTACACAATTTTTGTAAAGGAATAGTTTGGATTACGGACGGGACTCTAACCCGCATCATCCGTGCCTCTGCGCGCCACATGCTTTTGCCAATTAAGCTACCGTTACCACTACGTCGCTATACAAATTCTACCTTTGGTTTGTTTTTGACTGTCTTATGGAGATGGTAACGCCATCTATTGGCTTAATAATGAATTAACCAAGCGATAAGGCTAATAATACCATATGTGTAATAAATTATTACACATATGATAATACCAAGGAAAAATTATATCGCAGCTTCACTGTCGTATGCCGCGTGGGGGCACGCATGATACAGGTTCGAGTCCCGTCCATAATACAAATTATACCTTTGGAGAAATTCTTAGATTAATGTTTATAAATAAATCGGAACGATTTGTATCAGAAGTCAAAAATTGCTTGTGAATTAAAAAATAGCAGGGGTACATTATAACAGACGGTCCGCACCACGGACACGCGGGATTTTTACCTATACGATACGTACGTTAGAGACTTTCTCAGGAAGTGTCAATTTCAAAATGTAGTCGTATCGAAATTGTTCGGTTATAGATATTCATCATCATCATCATCATGTCAGCCTTTAGAAGTCCACTGCTGAACATAGACCTCCCCCAAAGAGCGCCATGACGAGCGATCTTGTGCCACCTTCATCCACCGACTTCCTGCGATGGCTACAATGTCGTCGGTCCATCGTGTAGGTGGTCTCCCCACACTATACATATCGCTTGCTTGTTCGTGGTCGCCATTCGAGAACCTTTATTCCCGAGCGGTTGTCGGTTCTGCGAACTATATGGCTGCCCATTGCCATTTCGACTTGCAAACTCTGAGAGCAATGTCGGTAACCTTCGTTCTTCTACCGATTTCCTCATTTCGGATTCTATCACGTAGTGAAACACCGAGCATAGCTCTCTCCATTGCACGCTGCGCAACTCTGAGCTTTTGTATGAAACCAATAGTTAGCGACCACGTCTCAGTGCCGTATGTCATCACTGGCAACACGCACTGATTATAAACTTTCGTTTTGAGGTTCTGCGGTATCTGCTACGAGAAGATATGGCGTAATTTCCCGAACACTGCCCATCTGAGTTGGATTCGTCGGTTGACCTCTTTGTCGAAGTTGGATCTACCCAGTTGGACCGTCTGACCCAAGTAGACATAGTGATCAACAGCTTCAATAATATCGTTCCCAACATAAACGGGCATGGGTACTACATGGGCATTTGACATGATGTTCGTCTTGCCCATGTTCATTTTAAGACCCACCTGTTGGGAAACAATATTGAGGTCACTGAGCATTGTGCTTAGGTCTTCCAGGGTTTCAGCCATGATGACTCTATCATCAGCAAATCGAAGGTGAGTGATGTATTCGCCATTGATGTAAACACCAAATCCGTTCCAGTTCAGAAGCTTGAATATATCTTCCAGTGCAGAAGAGAACAGTTTCGGAGAAATAACGTCTCCCTGTCTCACCCTTTTTTGCAGCTGGATAGAATTCGTGCTCTGATCCTGAAGACGAACTGTCATGGTGGCCTTGCTGTACAAACACTTCAACACTTCGATGTACCGGTAATCAATCTGGCACCGCTGTAATGATAGTACTGCCCAGGTCTCGACTGAATCAAAGGCTTTCTCGTAGTCCACAAACGCTAGACATAGTGGCCGATTATGCTCTTCGGTCTTCTGTATAATCTGCCGGAGCATATGGATGTGGTCTACGGTGTTAAAGCCTTTCCAGAATCCAGCTTATTCGGGAGGCTGAAAGTCGTCAAACCTACGAGCGAGATGGTTTGTAACTACTCTCTAAAACAGCTTATAGACGTGGCTCAGCAGCGAAATGGGCCTATAATTCTTCAAGAGGATTTTATCACCTTTCTTAAAGAACAAAACCACTACGCTCCTGTGCCACGCCTCTGGCATAGTACCCTCAAAGATGACGGAGTTAAACAACTTCTGAAGGACTTTAAGTACCGGTATTCCACCCGCTTTCATTAGCTCTGTCGTGATTTCGTCCTCGCCTGGTGCCTTGTTGCTCTTAAGCTGTTTGAGAGCCATTCTGAACTCGTATAGGCTGACGTCCGGGATATCTTTGGTATAATGTCGGGACAAACGGGCTCTTGCATCGCTAGTACTGCTAGGTGGACTACGCTATAAGGTGTATAACTGTCCATAGAACTTCTCGAGCTCACTCAAAATCTCTGGCTTCGACGAAACGATGCTGTCACTGTCGGTTTCAAGCTTCGTCAACAGGCTTTGCCCAATAGATAGATCTCTTGCAGCCCTTGTTCCGCTCTATTGCGTTCTTAATACAAGTAGTATTATAGGAACGCAAATCGTGTCGCATTGACTTGGAGATCTGTTTATTTAGCAAGCTGTAACTCGACATATCCACTGAAGACTGCAGCCTCATCTCGCCGCGTTCTGCCATAAGTTTGAGTGTATGCTCAGAGAGTTTCTGTGTTCTATTTTTGCGGGGGGTCTTAAAGAACTCCGACCCGACCGCGTGAACAATTTCCACCAGCCCGTTATTTAGTTCGTCCACTGTATCGTATTCGGTAAGGATTTGGAAGCGATTTTGGAGCCCCAACTGAAAGCTCTTGGAGTTTTGGATTTGGGCAGGTTTTGGGCGAAGAGTAGATCTCATCAAACGAGACCTCTCCAGCTTTATGTTGATATTCAATGAGCCTCTTACCATGCGGTGATCACTGCCGGTCTTAACCGTGTTGATCACAGAGACATCATTGTATGTAGGTACTCTATGTAGAATTTTACTGAAGTTATTTTATTTGAACTTTTTAATACCAACATCAGTTTAGCTCAATTCTACTTAGCGGTTTTTTTACAAAGGCTTATTCATATTCGACTATTCTATCTAGTTGCCCCTGACTCCACCTGCCGTTTCCAAGTGAATAATAATTGCATACTTACAAATATCAATTCATTTATTAGTTATCGTTCGACCGGTATCAATTATTTAGTTGAAATAAAACAAAGCGCCTCCTGTAAGTGGCCTAGTGTCACGAACACAAAGGTTTTATGCGTTTGAACAGAGGTCGACAAAGTCCCCAGTAATAATTAATTAAGGGAGAAAACGTTTCATGGCAGGTTAAGTATTAAAAAGATTGAGTCAGAGTTACTTTTCACTTAAGGATTTCGTAAAGTTGTACCTGCTTAATATATACTTAAAAAAGAGTAAGTTGATTCTAATAATCATCGCACGAGCCAAACCGCAAAAGCTACGATCTTGAAATTCATCCCATAAGATGGTTATAAAGAGTGTTAAACACAATACATACACAAATTAAACTTTGCTAAAAGTATCTTCAAATAAACCTAATAATCGTTTTGTATGGCGTGGAAATCTGTATACATCGTTTTGGATCTATATATCCACGTATCTCCAAAACAGTTCAAGTTACAGATTTAAAAATTAATAGGTATATTGATTTTCTATTGCAAACAAAGGAAAGTCGATCAGCGAATTCAAAATTTTGTAAGAGGTCGCATACTTTCAGCAAACAACTTTATTTTAATATCGAAATCTATTAAAGTGTAAGATGACAACCTTAAAGTATTACCTCTTCAATACAAACAAAGAAAACTAGTTTCAGGATTATTCAAAAAACAATGCCGTTTTTTAAAGCTTTCATTTAACGTCACTTGTATGTATGTATCTATCTATGCATTTCTGTCCGCCTGGAATCTTGCGACTCAAATTTAGAGCACTTCCCGATTAGCTATCCTGCTGAAACTTTCAGGGTAGCTCACAAATCGAAGACAATGTAAATAAAAGATTACAAGAAAACTTAAAAAGAGAAAATGCAATAAAAATACATAAAAAAGAAAACGTAAAAATGACAATGCAATAAAAAAAACAAAAAGACATTATTTAAAAAAAAGCTTTTTTTTAATTGTTTTATTTTTAATTATACTTATTTATGTAATTATGATACATCATAATATAAACAAATGACAATGTGTCTCTTAGTTTTTAATAATCATCCCCAGGGGTTACTTGAAGTTCGTCTGTTGAGTTGTCTGCTACATATAATTTTTGACAAAATAGCGTCGTCGCCTTGAGTCGATTGTTTGTTTGTTGTATGAGGTAGTGCTGGCCTCTCACGTGGCTTAACGACAGTTAATCAATAACAGCCTTGAGTCGAGGAAAAAGCATAAGATAACAAAGCAGTTGATAAATGAGCTATATCGTCAAGTGTGCATTTGTGGATAACGATGTGTAAAATGTAAGAGTCATAGGGATTAAACATATTCAAGAGCGATGGTAGCCTAAGGGCTCAACAGTGCAACTTAGAATCCAACGATACTGGGTTCCATCCTAGGCTCCGCACCAATGACTTTTCTAAGTTATGTGTGGTTGTCCATAGCTCTGTGCTTCGGGGGGCACGTTAAACTGCCGGTCCCGGCTGTTATTGATTAGGGCCAGGCTCCAAAGTTACATTTTCCCACTGTCACCTCCCCTACACTCTGCCACCCGCTACCCGCAATAAGCACTGAAGTGCTGCATAACAAGGTTGAATATCGCGAGCGCTGTTTGAACACACAATTTAGCTCGGAACTAAATTACGTATGTCTCAAAAGTTATTTATTTTGTTGTCAGGCTAATAATTTAGTTAGGTGAATTTTGTCTAAGCTAATGCTTAGACAAAATTTACCTAACTAAACTAACTTTATTATCTAATGATAATAAACTATATTTTCTTGTTGTGAGATTTATTTTAGAGATAAAACTTAAGCCGTTGAGCAGAAAAATGTAAAAATGTACCGAAAACAACGTAATGTTTGATAAGAAAATGTATCGAATCAAATTCTGTTAATCATGTTTTTGTCTAAGTCTTAGAGAGTTATAGATCTCAAAAACATATATGTTAAGTTTCGCATTTATCAGGTTTGTAGTTGACCCAGCATATTTATGGAAAAACTCCTTCAAAAGCAGAGCCTGGTCTTAATAGCAGTCGCTAAGCCATGTCAGAAGCCTTCGGGTGGCCTGACATACTCGGACACCAGAGGCCAGCACTACCTCATAAGACAAACCAACAAACAAACATATTCAAGTAAGTATATTCCGCCATTTCATATTTTTATTATTTCTGTGCTGTGCAGTGCCTAAAATTACCATAACAGACTATCACTTTGAGCCAAAACTTTACTTTACAGTGACATTTTGGTGTATCAGTACATTTTACTATATGTAAAGCCCATTATTAGCACAATTAGCATAAAATTAGTAATTCGTAATTATGTGGTTTGTTTGTACTGTTTGTGTGCGTTTTTTATAAGTAGACGTGAAATTAATTGTATATGTATAAAAAACAAATAAAACAACACACACTTCCTACTGTTCAATGAAACTGTAAAACGTTTGAATGCCCAGGGCCAGCCTTAGCCATCTGGGCGCCCAGGACGCGTTTTTTTTCAGCAACAGTTTTTCAATCTTTTTTATACCTTTACCCCAAAATGGTTTTTAATATCTCTCACAATCCTCAACGCATCCGTAAACATACTGAACTGATATAACAGCGCACGAGCGAAGCGAGCGCTAAATAATTGAGCTAGGTACCTACTCAAACATTTATTAGAGAACTTATTTGAAAAAAAAAACAAGCGTTTATTATCGATCATAATGTGACTGCAAAATATTTTAGGAAAGGCGCGAGCGAAGCGACAGAGTTTTTTTTAACTTTTTATGTTATGAGAGTGAGGAAACAACAAATATCATTTAATAACGGCGAGCATAAAGCGTGCGAAAAGTTTCGAAAAAAAACTCGACATTAATAAAATTTATCGGCTTACGAAAATAGGCAATATTAAAAAGGCACGAACAAAGCGAGTGCAAATATATCGGACTATTAATAATTTATAGGCGTGTACACGAAAAAAATAGAATTCCACGATAATAGATCCACGATACTAATTACCGTGGATCTCTTGAGTAGGTAGGTATATAAAAGCAGCCAATATAAACAACAATGCGCGAGTGTGGTGTGAGCAGTTTTAGAAGTGTTTGTTAAAAACTGAAAGGATAAAAAGGATCTCTTCATTGCTCAATAGATCCGCCATCATCCTTCTGTCGCCGTGTGATCACCCGTAGAATTTACTTTGCCGCCCTAGAGCGGCCCTTAAAGTTCTGGGACTTATGCCCGTATTTACTAACCACGAACAAGGCGACGCCTTACTAAGGAACTCCTAATCTAAACAAAGTCTTAAGCGTTGTCTTCTGTTTCACAAATACATTTTTAATAGGTGACTCTTAGGAGTCGCTAGGCGCGCTCGCTCACTCACTATTTTACATGAGTGCGTGAGCGAGCGCGGCATGGGCTATCAGTTTAAGAGTTGCCTATCATTAGGCACCTTAACATCACTAGTTATCACCTGAAGTATGGTGACACTTTTTTTTGCCCTAGGCAACACCTACATATTTAGACCTATGATTTAGGCGACATCTAGGGTTAGTGAAAACGACCAGTAAGATTAGTCTGTGTGGACCAAAAACATCTTAGAATGAGAGTTTTAGATATTTTTTCTGACACCAGATGTTGCAACGTAGGCGTAGAGTCTAAACAACTGTCAAATTGTACTGAATTTTATGCTAGTGGCACTTTTTACCGATTATTCATCGTATTTGCACTGTTTTGCAATATAAATATGGATTACCAACAAAGAAAAATAGCAAAACGAAAGATTAAGCTCAAACGCAGAGATGCAAACTTTTGCAACTAAAGATCGAGCTCAATGTAAAGTTCAGCTACTGTTCTTTGTCCGCAATCTATATTTATAATGTAAAACAGTGCAATACGATGAATTTTGGGTAAAAAGTTTCACTGGCATAAAATTCAATACAATTTGACAGTTGTTTAGACCAGACGCCTACGCAGCGACATCTGGTGTCAGAAAAAATATCGAAACCCCTCATTTGGACGCTCACTGCAAACTTATTCACTTGCGCTTTTATAATTATGAATATATTTTGTTATAATTTGGGACTAAGTTTTCAGTTTGCTCAAAGTTTTCGTGCTCAAGCTGATTCATGAAGTTAATTTTTTAAGATTAGGAATGAAACTAAAACTATGTCCTCTCTGACAGAAATAACTCAAAATTCACGCATTTAGAATCATAGGAATCGATTTATTTATTTATTTTTATTTATTAAAACGGATTCTGGGAAAGCGTTGCGCGTTTTTTTGGGTGGCCTGACAAACTCTGATACCAGAGGCTACCACTACCTTATACGACAAACAAACTGAATTGAAAAGATACAACTGTATTTACCAATAAACGCTCAATCTGGTTGATGTAACACTTGTCGTCTGATTGTCGTTATCTCTGAGCGTGTTAGTACACGATTGATGTTTTTTTTTTGTTCATGAGATGTTAAGTTTTGACTTGTAAAAGTGGTATTATATTACCTATTTACAATAAATACTTTGACGAAATAATTTGAAAATTTTAAAGTCTGACTGAAGCTATCACGGACGATCGTGATTGATTGTCAGGCATCGCTTCAGTCTAAAAAATATTTATAAACACTATGTAAATGAATACTTTTCCCATGTATTGAGAACTTTTTCTACAACTTGAGAGTCCATCAGCCTGTTCTAGAACGGTGCTCCGTTTTAATCTCAACTTAAGCATAGATTTCAGATATCCTTAGAAATCGCCACTTAAATGTAAACATAAGTCGAACAGAGATTCAAGACGAGTGTGTTTAAGAATCTACTATGCAAAGGTGATCCATGGTCTACCTCGTGGTCTTTGACATGAATGTGAGATAGCGGACAAAGTGAGCCTAGGTGCGATAAGAAATGCCAAGGTTAAATAGAAATTGATGAAAAGACCTAAGCCAACTTAGCTAAAACTACGAGTAGCTAAAATAAGTCCCTGAAAATATGGCCCTGGAAACTGCGTTCGAAACACCCATAAATCTGTCCTGTCCTGTCGAATGAAAATCGAATTCGTTTGGAGCCTTTCATTTCACCGTGTCCATCTTAAAAACAGGAACAAAAACAAAGCAGCTTGTTAGTGACCAGACGCGTTGTAAATGGAACGAGCGACCTACGCCAGGAAATTAATCAACTTTCTAAATAGAATTGGGATAAGGATTAGAGGTCAAGTCAATATATAGAGGAATTAAAATACGGACATACCCACCAAATATTTTACTCGTCAATCATTAGCTCGGCGTTCGTCGTGTGGCAATTAAGAACAGAAACAGTCGCTACCAGGTAAAAAATACCACAGATTTCTTTTATTAGTATTTAATAGCGGGGGTTTAAGTTTTTAGTTGTGAGTTTTGATAATTTTGATGTATATAATCATTAATCATTAAAAAATAAAGCCAAAGGGAAATCATTAATTTTATTTGGAACAACGTAATTTGTAACAACAACAACCAAAAATTTAAAGCTTCTGGTAACACCCTAAAAAATTAACATACATCCATATTTTTTGATAAGTCATTCAAAATCGCGGTTCGACATAGAAAAAATACTTCACTTACTCAAAAACTAGTAGGGATCTTACATGTTCTATTTTACTCTTTGGTAGAAATTGTCACAAAATATGTGTTGTATGCATTTATTTATCAGAGAAATCATTAGAATGTCCTTCCTGTTCCATCTCGATTTCATGTTCCTCGATATCCTAATTTTTTAAAAGATTTTGTTCGTCAATGTCTACTTGTCACAATATCTATAATTTTATTTATAGTGAAGTTTCTCAGTGAATTTATCATGTTTAAATCTATAAAACAGTGATAAACACTCTGCAGAATAATTTGACACAAAAAAGTGTAAAAATAACAGTCACTACTGGGTATTTTATCACTTTCTTGTTTGTCTGTCTCTCTGTAGTTCTGGGTGGAATCTTGCAATTCAAATGTTGAGCACTTCCCGATTAGCTAACAGGCTGAAACTTTCAGGGTAGCCACAATTCGATGACAATCCATTCCAAAAAAAACGTCGTTTTTAGATTAGTTTTTATCTGCATTTGGTGCTTGTTTACATTATTACTTTGGGTGTCCACTGCGGCTGAGCCCGTAGTTACTCGTACTAGTGACCGTCTCACAAGGTACGGGTCGGTTGTTTATCTGCAGAAAGGTACTGTAAAGGTAAGTCGCTAGAGTGCATGAAAAAAAAAATAGATATGATAGATAATGTATCTCTGACCTCTGTAGTATTTATACCCGTTAGCAACGAGCGCCGAGTTAGAAAAGCAGGTTACGATCTTAGGTTTCCAATTTGTACATAATATTAGGAGCTGCGCCATGTTAGAGGACCTCGGGCGGTCTTATAAACTCTACACCAGAGGCCAGCACTACCTCATACGACAAACAAATACCCCTTCTCATCCAGTTGTTCCTGTAAAAATCAGTAAAGGAAATTGACAGCAATATTTTTCTACTGCGATCAGCAAGCCATCTGGCAAGCGTGGTGATTATGGTAACCCCCTTACCAAACATCCCAAAAAAGGCCAACAGTGAGTAACGGCTCGTTTTGGCATTGTATGGGGGAGGTCAATGTTCAGCAGTGGACCTTTACCGGCTGATGATGATGATGAATCATGTCTTATTCCTGTCAATCTTGCCATAACATCAATCCAGTTACCTACGTCATTTCTTCGGTCTATATTTTATATAACGAGAGGCTCGTAAACAGCGTAAAGGTCAATACAAAATGTTAACATCAGCTAAACTTACTCTCCCAGTATAAATCTACCCTTCTGTTGACGCAGTGTCAGTAATTAGAAATTTGGGTCATTCTGAACCTCTGACATTAAATTAGAATCACTAATTACTCGCCAGGAACTTTGCCCTTTCCGCTATAAATTAAATTTTATAAAATAGCACAGATTAGGAACATGTTTTTAAATAAATTAAATTTTGTTGTACACCCTGGCTCCGCTGTAGTAAGCGCTGTTTTATTACTTGGTAGGAATTTTTTCGTTGACACTTATTTGACGGAACCATATGGAACAAACCATAGCCTACTAAAATTAGGAATAATGTTGCTTTCGAAAAGTTAAATATTTTTTGAAATTGGTTTAGCAGCTTCATCTGTACAAACGACCGAGGTAAGCTTTGCTGTTTAGCCCATAGTACAACTTATTCAAAAGTTTACACTATGACTATTACAAATTTCAGCTAGACAGGTCTACAACTTTATCTTTTTGCTTACAATACCATGTCTACATTTGAAATTTTCTATTTGAGTAACTTTGAAACTAGAAAACCGCGAATCTAATTTTTAGTTTTTGAAATTCTAAGTTTCAGCTTCCTAATCCTTTCGTAGCCGAAGTTAAGTTTTTAGTACTCCTACATTTTCTTCTGTTTCTTGCTGATAATCAAAGCCTAAATGAGACGTATAGCCCTATAACCAGACCAAAAACTCTGTCTAATAAAAAATACAGTATTTAAATTGGATGGGCGCAAAATGGCGACGGATATACACGTACATTGACTTACATACTCCAAGTCAATCGCTTAACAGCTCAACGCTTAACGCTTAACATTTTTTTTAGTCAGGCTCGTTCCATAGACAATTTTAATGTGATGTTGTTAAACAAGAGTATCATTGTTGTGCACACCATTCATTATTATAATAAACGATGTAGAGGCTTTAACACTCTTAATTTACATAAACCATTTACATTTTAATTTGAAAAATATTAAAATTACAATTTAAGTAGACTTTTAGATAAATATGAAATAAAATTCATGTGCAATTTCGGCTAGATAATAAATTTTTCACTATGAACTTTACTCCTTGAAAATTTCAGTTCATTGAATTGAACATAATTACCATGATGGATAAAGTCCATTATTTTCTACCCTCCAATCGATAAGATATAATGTCCATCCCATACAACATTTCGATTTACCGAATATCTGTGTTCATAGTCAAAATGGCGTTTTTTCGATGGCCTAGATATTTTCTTTACTCACATAACACTTTGCAATGAATAGAGAGTCCTGTTTTCTCTTTTCACTCTGCATTGCTATATAAAGCTGTACACAAATCAGATTACATTTCGAGTTCGTTAAACTTTCAGCAGACAAGGTGCGAGTCTGATTGGAATTCTCTCTATAGAGCTGTTCTAACTCTGCTTCTGGGAAACAATTTTTCATTGAAAATTAAATAAATTATTTATAGAGTCTGGTATATAAAAGCACAGTTCGCTTGGGGCCCGGCTCGTTTGTGAATCGCATAACATTTTATCAGCTAGACTTCTGTTGCATATTTTCAGCATTATTATCATGTTAAATGTAGAGAGAAAATCACATTTACCATGTTATGATAGCGTATAACTACTTTGTTTCGTTACAGTTTGAAATTTACTCGTACGACCGCATATCAGATATGAAGTTCACTTATAAGCTTTTTTATGTTTTAAAATTTAAAACAATGGTAAAAAAATAAAAATGATATTGGTAATTGTGTAGACTCCACGAAGCTAGCTCGCGTTACGCTCCTCTGACCTAAATCCTCCTTTTCAATCATAATGCTAGTGTGAACCCTCAATATAATGATCTTTGCGACGTTCTCGGCTATAACAAAAGGTCATAACCGATAACGTCTTTGCGCAACTTTTTAAGAACAACTATAAGAAAGTTCTTATAACGCCTCAGGGTCTGGTCCTATAAAGATCCGGGCTCGATGACACCACGCAATAAAGACTTGTGTGCCCGAGGGAAACCAGTGTTGTGTGGAGATATGCCGGTCCGGAAAGTATCTTAATAGGAAAAATAATGACATCTGGGGAAAGGGACTAAATGAACACCTTTTTTATTCCTATTCCAGACATGTTTTATTAAGACAATAAAGAATGCTGGCTTTGCGGCTTTGTTAATCAGGCTGTGTTTGTTGTCAGTACACCTGCGACTATCTCTGCCTATATCGACCAGTAACTTTAGAGTATAGCTCTGATAGAGTAGATACCAAGAGAAAGTAATGAAAAGCTTTTAGAAGGGTGATCGAATGGTGATGAACGTCGGGAGACAACGAACAACGTGCAGAAAGAGAGAAGACCGATTATTACTCTCATATTCAGGTTCGTAACTGTATAGTCTACTATAGTAGCCATCACACGTGCAAGCCAAAATATATCAGCTCAAATCTGAGCAAACAAAATCATGAAAATTAGCACAGTTAATTTGCAGAGCCGGTTAAAATGCTACTAGCTTCGCACGACCGCTGCCAGCCCGATGAATATTTCACGTCTGCCAAATTCGTAATTCGGAAGACCGGAACGTGTTATTCCCATCCCCACTGTGTTAATATTAAAATGTGCAAATCACGGCATTACCATGTTCCTTCTACCCTCTTTTCTACGTAAATGCAGCCGCATATTAGATAAATAAGCATTCAAAATTCGCTACGAACTGAATACTTGGACAAGTAATTTATTAACGGCTAATTATAATCCACACCAATATATATAAAAATATAGGTAAAAAAACTAAAACCCGACTACGGTCTTAGTGTACTAAAAAGTCACAAACAAGAATATTTAAACGTTTAAGAAATTTAAAACTATAGAGCCGGGGGAGTGCGCTTTACCGACTTGGTTAAATATTGATAAATTTATATCGCACTCCTACGGCCCTTTAGTTTTAATTTCTAAAACGTTTAAATATTCTTGTTTATGACTTTTTAGTCTACGAGTACTAAGTACCGTACCATAGTCGGGATTTAGTTTTTGAACTTATATTTTTATTTAAATTATTTTGGGGTTAAAATATATATGTTTTCCAAATGTGCTAATAATTAAGCTCTTTCATTTGATAACGAACACGGCATCATTGAAAAAACAGTTCACATCTTTATGTAATATAGAGGGCGATGATGAGTAGTTTAAAAGTTATGAGGGAACAGCTGATCATACATATATACCCACCCACATATAGACAGACATACATACATACATACATACATACATACATACATACATACATACATACATACATACATACATACATACATACATACATACATACATACATACATACATACATACATACATACATACATACATACATACATACATACATACATACATACATACATACATACATACATACATACATACATACCAGTTAAAACCATGATCCCTCCTTTTTGCTTTGCCGTAGTCGGGTAAAAAGTGAAAAGTGGTCTGTTTGTTTGTTTGTTTGGGGAGTTTTAACGCGATAACGGCTAAACGGAATTTGATGACATTTGGAATGGAGATAGCTTTTAACACGAGGAATAACACAAGGGTTTTTTTTTTGTTCCGGAAAATGGAAAGTACCCACGGGAAAACTGGAAAATATCGATTACTAAGGAACGGTTGCCATGGAAACAAAATAATAAAAAGTCTATCAAAAAGCATAAAGAGCTGTGGTGCCAAAGATAATACAATACGTTGGCGCTATACTTTTGCATTGGTTTTTAATATCCTAGAAAAAGATAGGTATTTTTTCGCGATAAACTGTAGTCCACGCGGACGAATTTACGGGCGAAACTTAGTTTATGATGAATTTTCACGTGTGTAAAGAATCTCCGCGAATAAAAAAATGAAGCATTGCTTTTGTTTTTTTTTGTGTGGCTTTCATTTAACGTTAGTCCATTCAAAGTTAACCTATTTTTTTTATTCTTGCAGTAAATCGCTGTTTAGGGACTACCTAGACTAAAAATCTCACGTATTATGGCGTGACTTTACCAATAAAATGGTTTGTGTATTGGTTTAAGTCTGAAAAAACGTACTGGATCTTAAGACCAGGCTCCACTATTTAAGGTTTTTTTTTAAGTGAAACTTCTTATGCGACTTCCAACAAGGTTGCGTTAAACGTTTAACGCTACCATGGAGACCTTCCTATTTTCATTTCCACATTACGAAGTTTCACTTCTTCCGCGCGGAGGGACTCCACGATCGACGGTGAAAAAAATTATCACCGTCTAGGCAACCGTTTGACTACGATCTCACCTGATGGAAAGCGATGATGTGGTCGAAGGTATGGTACGCTTGCCTAGTAGATACCTATTCACTCTTGACTTGAACACAACTGGGTTATATTTTACCGGAAATACTGATGAGGGCAGGGCATTCCACTCCTTAGAAGTTCTTATAATAAATAAAGAAGCGTAACGCTTCGTTCTTTGTGAGTTACTTCAACCATAAAAGGATGGCGCTTTGCCGATCGTCTAGTCGTACGGTAATGGAAAGGTGATGGGGGAATCAGATTGTGCAGTTCTTGTGCACACTCTCTATAGTGCAATCTGTAGAATACCGACAGACTTGCGCCCTTACGCCGATGCACCAGACTTTGAAGCTTACTCTCTGAATCTGGACAGCGTCGCAGCTGGCTTGAGCATTGGAACTGTATCTCTCAACCACAGTACTGTCATATGCATACCCAAAGGTACCGGGCTTTAAAAGGTCATTAATGTGAGTAAAAACAGTGTAGTGAGAGAACCGATCCTTGAGGTACACCAGCATTGATGGTCATTTGATCAGACGAGCAGCTCTCTAGGACTTTCCGAATAGATTGTACCCTCAAAAAATCAGCTATCCAATTGCATAAGCCAACAGGTAATCCATATTAGGGAAGCTTGTTTAAAAGGCCATCGTGCCAGACTCGATCAAAAGCCTTAGATATATCAAGGGAGACGGCAAGCGCCTCACCGTGCATCTCAATGGCTTCGCTCAATACGTGAGTGGCATACGCTAGAACATCCCAAGTAGACCGGTTACGGCGAAATCCGTATTGCCGGTCACTGAGAAGATCATTGTCTTCAAGGTATGCCAAGAGCCTAATGTTTATGACACGCTCCATACACTTACAGAGGAAAGAGGTTATCGAGATGGGTCGAAAATTGGCCAGATTAGCACGACTACCCTTTTTAGGTTCCAGCTCTTCGGAACTTAACCTGAGTGAAGAGAGAGGCGGTACAAACGCATTAACCTTAACACGTTTGTTATAGCAGCATATTGAATTGTCTCCCACCTGGGAGACCATTCAATATGCTGCGTTTCCATTAATATAACCTGAGAAATGGGGAACTTAACATATATGTTTGTGAGATCTTCATCTCTCCATGATCAAGACAAAAACGTGATTAACAGAATTTTATTCGATACATATTCTTATTAAAAATTACGTTATTTTCAGTAATATTTTCATTTTCCTACTCAATGGCTTAAGTTTTAACTTGATAATAAATCTCACAACAAGAAAATATTGTTTATTCTCCACTGTCAAGATAAAATTTACTTAATTGCGAGTAAATTATTAGCCCGCCAATACAATAAATAACTTTTGAGACTTACTTCATTTATTTCCGAGTTAAATTGTGTGTTGGAACAGTGCTCGCGATATTCCACCTTGTTACGCAGGCACTTCATTGCTTATTGCGGGTAGCGGGTGGCAGAGTGTAGAGTGGAGGGAGGAATGGGAAAATGTAAGGAAAATGTATTAAAATCACGGTAACGAGTATGTACCTATGTGTAGTTGAAAATTGTTAATATTAGATCTACGGTTATCATAAAATGACGTGTTTATTTTTGATGTGTAATATCTTTCCGCTCGCTTTCCTGCAATCTATGGCAGTGATTTCGTGAATAGTAAAACTAAAGTGTAAAAATTAAAAAATATATGTGAAAAATGTAAACACTTCATTCGGGAATAGAACTGCGGACTTCATATTAGTAGCCAAGCGTTTCCAAGCTAATATATCCAGACATGCGGGTTTCTGATGCAGTGCCACCCAGAACCTAGGTTGCAAAATCTTCCGCATCACTGCACTGCGCTCGTCACCCTGACACTTTGTTTGTTAAGTCTCATTGCCCAGTAATTTCGCTGGAAACATTGCCCATCAAACCGAAACAGAATTGTTTACACACTACTGCTTGACGGTTGAATACCTGACAAAGGTGTGTACTTCTCCAGGCAGCCTCTTGCGTAAGAGACCTACCACTACAAAAGAATTATGAAGTAGTTGATACTCAGATGAAGTAGTTGCCGATTCACAGTTGACCAATGAGCGCGCGCGGTGCTAGAGTATGTTATTGTTGTTTATTACCGTTACAAGGTGAGATGTCAGATGTTACACAACATATGCGACTACTGTAAGGGTCGCTCGATTTTAAGTTGTTTTGTTTATCTTTATAATTACAGACTTCATGAGATTTCAAGTGTTTTTACTATAATAATTTATTGGTACACATGCTCAAAGGACACATAAACTACATCAAAAACTATGGGCAATTATAAAGGATTGTAGACAGTCAAGGGAGGCTTTCCCGGAGTTAAATCCGAGATACTCCCTAAAACTTCTAAACCTTAAATGGAACAAGTGGTGGAAATTGTAACTGGTCACTGTCCTCTTAACAAACATCTTCACAGATTAGGTGTCACAGACAGCCCCTTGTGCAGAGGATGCATGCGTAAGAAAAAACGGCCACGCATGTACTCCTTGAGTGCGAAAGCGTGGCGATACAAAGGGAATAATTCCTGGGAACAACTTCTGTTGGAATGTAAACTTGTTGCTAAGGTACTCAAAAAAATAACAGGTGTCAATAAAACTAAAATAAAGAACTAAGACGCAAATAATTTATTATTTTTATATCATGGCAGCAGAGCGTGGTTCAGAGCTCTAAATTTTTAGTCGCTGTGCTGTGCGAATTAAAACTTCGTAAAATGGCGTCTTGTACAATGTTGGAAAAATTACAAGGATCGTCCAACTGGACATCCTGGAAATTCGACATGAAGATGATACTGATAGATCACGATCTTTGGGACTGTGTTCAAATTGTTGATACCGAAGGATCTAAAGATGACTCAAAGAAACAACAAAAAGCGTTAGCGAAAATCTGTTTGAACATGAGTACATCTGTGCAGCATCACGTACGCAATGCCACTACGGCTCATGAAGCCTGGAACAGTCTTGTGAAGGCGTTTGAAGACAAAGGACTGTGTCGACGTCTTGGACTGCTGAGGAAACTGTTTAATACGAAGTTGGAACAGTTCCCATCGATAGAGGCTTACCTGGGAAGTATTATAGATATCGCAGACAAGCTGAGCGATATGTCATCTTCGATAGATTATGAATTTCTAGCAGTGATAATGCTTAGTGGGCTCCCTACCAATTATGACCCACTGGTTATGGCGCTGGAACACAGCAAAGTAAAGTTGTCCAGTGATCTTGTTAAAATGAAACTCTTACAAGAAGACACCAGAAGAGACAACGCCACTGAACGACAAGACGAGATTGTCTTAGCAGCTAAGCCCAAGAAGACGGCTGAAGTAACGTGCTTTCGGTGTAAAAAGGTTGGGCAGTGGGCACATAAGTAAAAATTGTCCCCAGAAGCCTAAGAAAGCTGTCTCCCAACAAAGTCGAAGCAAAGTAGAAGCCGATATGATTGTTCTGACTTCAAATGTGAAGAGAGATGCCTGGTACATCGATTCCGGATCGTCGTGTCACATGTGCAATAAGGCTGACCTACTTACGAACTTCGTACCTGACTCCAATTGGGAAGTAACCGTCGCCAATGGTGAAAAACTTTTTAGTACTGGTCGAGGTGATGTGAAACTCATTTTGGACAAAGAAGGTGTAATGACTCTAAGTGACGTCGTCTTATTTCCAGATCTGTCAACGAATTTGATATCTGTTAGATTTTTGACACGTTTAGATTTAAGAGTTGTTTCTTGAAAGATTTTTGTAAAATTTATTCTAATAAAAATGTGCTTGATGCAACCGCGAGTCTCTGTGAAGGTATGTATAAATTAAATACTGTCGATGGCTGCAACAAAAAACTGTTAATCGGTGCGATAACAAAGTCCGATGTACAATCTGTAGAAAAAGGTCTGAGCATCATAGGATCCGAAAAGAGTTTTACTTTCTTCTTAAGCATTACGAAAGAAGAAAGTCAGGAATTATGGCATCGAAGACTAGGTCATTTGAATGCACGAAGCATGAACCTACTGAAATCAGGTATGGCTTTAGGAATAAATTGTGATAAAGCTGATTTCACACCATGCATTTCCTGCATTGAAGGAAAACAAACTAGGATTCCTTTTCCGAAAAAGTCTGTGAGTAGAGCTACGCGGATATTAGGCTTGGTACACACATATGTATGTGGGCCCATGTCACACATATCTCTTGGAGGTGCGCGATATCTTCTCACGTTTATTGACGACTACTCGAGAAAGACTTTCGGGTATTTAATAAAGTCGAAAACGGAAGTGTTTGATAGGTTCAAGCAATTTAAAGCTCTCGTTGAGAATGAAACTGGCAAGAAGATTTCTCTTTGTAGAAGCAACAACGGTACTGAGTATATGAATGATATGTTTCAGAATTATCTGAAGGAGCATGGGATACGTCATCATACCACTGTTCCCTACTGTCCACAACAGAATGGAGTAGCAGAACGGGCAAACCGAACAATCATCGAATCAGCGAGATGCATGTTGCAGCAGGCTGGCTTGAGTAAGGAATACTGGGCTGAAGCTGTGAGTACTGCAATTTACATAAAAACAGATCACCCACAAAAGCGGTAATGGGAGTAACACCTGAGAAAAAATGGTCAGAAAACAAGGTAAACTTGATTAATTTACGAGTCTTTGGTAGTTTAGCATATGCTGTTGTTAACAATAGAAGGAAGTAAGATGCGAAAAGTAAAGCGTTTATTTTCGTGGGCTACTGTGAGGATACGAAAGGATTTCTTTTGATTGATCCTTTATTTCCACACAAGGTTGTTAAGGCCAGAAACGTCAAGTTTTTAGAAGATAAATTTTACACCCAACCCGTGTCTAATAACAACATCAACATTTCACGATGTGAGATGATGAACGAACCGAATCGTTCATCGAATGAGTCTGTTCAGAGTGTTCAGCAGGAACGAACAGTTAATAGAAATATTTCTGAATCTGAAGATGAGGATTCTGAATCGAATCTTTCTTCTGATTTGACGGAAATTCCAGATGCAGGAGACATTGATTCTGAAGATTCTAGAACAATGAGTGAATTTGAAGATACTTTCAATATGATTGCGATTTCAAATGAAATTAATGGCAATGAACCCAAGACGGTACATGAAGCTCTTAGTGGACCAGAATCTAAGCAATGGAAGTCTGCTATGGACGATGAGTATAAATCTTTTATTGATAATAAATGTTGGACACTTGTTGACAAGCCAAAGGACAAAAAACCTGTCAAGTGCAAGTGGATATTTAAGAAGAAAAGAGGTTTAAACGATGAACTTTTGCAATACAAAGCAAGATTAGTTGCAAAAGGATATACTTAAAAGTTTGGTATCGATTACCAACAAACATTTTCACCGGTTGTGAGATATTCAACGATTCAAATGCTGCTGGCTTTGGCTGCTGAATATGATATGGAAATAGATCATATGGATGTCAAAACTGCATTCTTAAATGGAGAGTTGAAAGAGGAAGTTTATATGGAAATCCCTGAAGGATATGAAATTAAGCAAGGCAAAAACAAAGTGTATCGTTTACAAAAAGCTGTTTATGGATCAAAACAAGCGCCTAAATCTTGAAACGAAAAAATCAACTCTGTTTTGACCGAGAAACTTAAATTTAATAGATTGATGTCAGAACCATGCGTCTACATACGGTCAAGAGGGGGAAAGATGGTATTCATAGCCCTTTATGTAGATGATATAATGCTTTTCACCAATTCAAATATTTAAGATTAAAGAAGAACTCATGAAAGAGTTTGTGATGAAGGACCTTGGTCCTGTTCGCCTCATCTTAGGTATGCGAGTCGAGAAACATGGAAACAAGATTGTTTTGGATCAATCTAGTTACTTGAAAAAGGTACTTGAGCGGTTTAAAATGGCTAAATGTATGCCAGCTCCTACACCCATGGAAGTTGGACTAAAGCTAACTAAGAGTGAACAGAAGAATGAGAAACTATAGTACAGGAATCTCATTGGATGCTTAATGTATTTAGCTGTGTGTACTCGCCCTGATATTGCTCATGCTGTTGGAGTATTGAGTCAATGTAACGATTGTTGTTCAGAGGAACACTGGAAGGCTGCGAAACGAGTCTTGAGATATTTGAAAGGCACATGGAGTACCAAATTACTTACGAGAAGACAGGAATAGATGTCACTGGGTATGCGGATGCAGATTTTTCTGGGTGTATTATTGACAGGAGGTCATATACCGGATATATTTTCAATATTGGTAAGAACTTGGTTTCATGGGAAAGTCGTAAACAACGCACTGTTGCGTTATCCAGTGCAGAAGCTGAATATATGGCTATCTCAGACGCCGCGAAGGAAGCTTTGTTTATAAAGAATTTCTTGGAAGAATGCTTAGGTCAATTGAGTGTGATACAACGATAATCAATCTGCAAAGAAAATATCAGAGAATACAATGTATTCTCGACGCACTAAGCACATTGATGTTAGACATCATTTTGTACGAGAAATTGTAAACAGTGGTACACTTAAGATTAGGTATCTTCCTAAGACTGAGATTTTAGCCGATATACTTACCAAGCCTTTAAGTAAGGATGTGTTTAATAAGTTTGTTTTAGGCTTGATTTATAAGTAGTAACTACCTCCAGTTTATGGGGGTGTGTTGGAATGTAAACTTGTTGCTAAGTTACTCAAAAAAATAACAAGGTGTCAATAAAACTAAAATAAAGAACTAAGACGCAAATAATTTATTATTTTTATATCAACTTCCGCTCTGAGGGAAGCCTGCGCCGGAATTCGCAAGCTGCTGGGCCTTCCTGAGGGACATCGGGTGGCTGAACAAGCTGTCGCCGCCCGTTTCACGCAAAAAGGGCCGATGATCGGCCTAGTTGTGGAAAAGAAGCCCGACCACCAAGTACCAAGTACCAAGGATACACATGCTGTTCCTCGCAAAATGTTTTTAAGTAAGTAAAAAACTCAGTAAAAGGCTTTATCAGATGGTTCTCTATCGATACGCATAAACTATAATATCATATTATTTTACTTATCTTAATAATGTGCAAGCATAATAATAATTACGCATACAGGTTTAGGCATAATCGTGTTTAGCATATCTAAAGTTAACATAACGATAAACAAGCATACGAGTATGTAGCATAAGAATTTTATTTCTGGCCGTGAGTGAAATACATTACTTTACGTACCTACCTATATAAAACAAACATGTTCGCGGCTTAAGGGTGGCCCAAGGGCCACATTACCTCTACACAACCTACTATCACAGTATATTATCTAGATTATATTGAATGCGACTCCATAGTGATCCAAAATAATATAGACCAAAAGATCATCATGCCTACCTTAGCAGTATGCCAAATACTGTTTATGTAAAATTAATAGTATGTCATTTAAAGTTATGCCTAACTCATTATACCAAAATAAATTAGTATTAAAAAAGTTATGCGAATCAAAGGGATACCTTAAAAGACGTACTTGTAACATCAGAGAAGTGTAGCCACTGTCGTAAACAGGCTATTCAGATCTTAGAGTTTTAAAAATGAGTACTCCGTCATAAAATGCATAAATACTGATTAGCGCCATCTATCTTTAGAAGTTTGTGTGTGTAACTCCTTCACGCTCAAATGTCCTGAACGGATTTGGATGAACTTTGGCATCAGGATAGCCTTATCCTGCATTAATACATAGGCTACTTTTCATCATCACCATCATCATCCATCATTATGATCATCATCAGCGGGTGAAAACGCGGGGCGCAGCTAGTGTGTTTATATTTATTGGCAATTTTATCTTTTCTATTTGGCATTTACATGACGTGTTTTATTATGATTACTGACATATAAAAAATATATAAAGAATCTCTGTCTACGTAGTTATATGTACCACAAACCCACCGTTGTTTACCGAAGTCCAATTGCGACATATTTAATCATACAAGTAGGTACTAACTTAGATTGTGAAAGTACCAAGTAAGCACTTTTTGTACTTATGTTTTTTTTCTATGAATAATGCGCAGTAGAGGTACTCTACATGTTGTTTTGATTTAATTGCGCATAGCTGAATAAGTATTTATGTACTTAGATGTTTTTCTCGCTAAAGTATGAGAAATGTAACTACTTAGTTGTTATTGCAAATGAAGAATGTACTAGAAATCGCCTACGCATTTATAAAAGTTATATAAGGAAGTTAATAAGTACAAATTGTCATTATTTTATCTTCGCTTGAATTGTACGGTCAAAAGTAAGACCAATAAAATTAACTTCAAATTTAATTTGTTGTTTATTTTATTAAAATCTCGGCTCCGTCCAATTTGTCTACGTACTACTCTGTTTTTATAACTTTGTATTTGTAATTGTATTTTCTTTTCCTGTACGAGATTCAGATTCAACTCTGAGTCGGCATATTATGACAATACATTTTCTCTTTCAAATTCAAACCATACTTAGTTTACCTAATTTTATTGGTTTGATCTATTTATAATATTTTATGCTATTTCTCCTTCTTTATGACATGTTAAGACTTGACTATCAAACGTGCTAATATTTTGCCTATTTACTATAAAATACATTGACTCTATTCTTGATATGATTATGTTTTCACTAAAATAATAATACACTATCTATACTTATAATAAACTGTAACGGGTCCAATTCTGTACATTGAAGATATTTTTTATATTTTTTTGGGGGCTGTTCGGTATTCCGTACTGAAGCCAAACTGTTTTTTTTTCATGTTTGTCTGTCTGTCTGTCTGTATCTTGGCTAGGCATCACGCTGAAACTACTGAATGAATTTAAATGAAACTCGGTATAATTTGATTTCATACTACGAGGTAGGACATAGGATAATTTTCATCCTGAAAATATAAACGGTTCCCACAGGATATGGGTTGAAAGTTATTTAAAAATACACATACTGAAACTACTGGACGGATTTTGATGCACCTTGACACAGTCATAGTTTATATGAGGATACTTTTTATCCCGAAAAATGAAGGGTTCCTGCGGGATAGGGGTCCGAATTCTGTACATTAAAGGTATTTTGTAATTTTTTTTGGATACTGTTTTATGTTCATACTGAAGGCAAAATTGTTCCGTTTTTCTGTTGTTTTCTGTCTGTCTGTCAGTAACTTGGACGCGCGTCAGGCCGAAACTACTGAATGAATTCAAATAAAACTTAGCATGATGTGAGTTCATACTACGTGGTAGGACATAGGATACTTTTCGTCCTGAAAAATTAAAGGGTTCCCGCAGGATTTTTATATTTTTATATATTTTTTATTTTATTTAGAGTTGGTATTCATGTTTTAAGGTTTATAGTTACTTTCGTAGTTCACCTCTAGGATACTCAAGGAATATTCCTCTAAATTTCAAATACCAAGGTCCACCGGTTTAGGCTGGGCGTTGTCTGTCAGTCAGTTAGTCAGTAGGTATGTCACGGTACTGTTTTATAGGCATGATTAAAAAAATCTACTAAATAAAACACGTATGTTTATTATTCTGCCCAAAAGTGAAGGGCATACTTATAATAAAGTAGTAAGTACCAAAAAATCTGAAAAAGGAAGATATTTAAAAAATAGATTTAGGGTACTAAAAATAAGCTACTGAAAATGAATGAAACATTTTAAAAATTCATGTCTGTCTGTCTGTTAGAATGTCACGCATCACGTAAAAACTACTCGACCGATTGCATTGTCGTTTTCACTGTTTAATAGCTTAGGGTTTTACTTAATAACTGGTGTACCGATGAGTAGAAGCCGAGCAATCGATAAAAAAAAATTACGGCTGAAGGAATTTCGTTTAAATGTTGGTATATTGGTATTTTAGGTCTTGGAATGGTAACAGAGTTCTTTACACCTAGAAAAATGGCCACGCGTGCCGAGGGTACAGCTAGTATTTATATACTCATACTTACAAACAACATAGCAAAAACAGTCAATCCTTATAGGTTGTTGGAAATACGATCGCTCTTGTTTGTACTCCACTTCTATACACGGTACAGCAAGGCCGGTAGGTAAGTATTCTAGAACTGGGCCCAAGTTTGTTCAGCCAAACACTTTCACTACCAACGATTCGCAATTTGTACTTACGAGCTAGCTTTGCCGTAAAGTTACATTATTTAAAAAAAAAATGGTTTTCAGTATAGTTTTACGGCTGAATTCTATTAACCAAAGACTTTTGTCGTAGCTGAATTGTAGAATTCGCTGTATACTCTTACCCATTTTACATAAAGGCTTTATACAAAACGTAGCTGTTTTGAGAAACGTTTAGCCAGATTGCACTATGGCTGAACAAACGTACGCCACATTTGATGGGGATGTGTTTCTTTATTTCTTTAAATTGTTTGTCGTATGAGGTAGTGCTGGTCTCTGTTATCAGAGTTTGTCAGGCAACCCGAGGGCCTCTGACATGGCTTAACGACTGCAATTAATCAATAACAGCCGGGAACGACAGCTTATCGTGCCCTCCAGAGCACGGGAGGGATGGAAAACCGCACATAACTTAAAAAAGTTATTTGTGCTGAGCCTAGGATCGAACCCGTTATCGTTGTATTCTAAGTTGCACAATTGAACTATTACGCTACAATCGTTTCTTCATGTAAGAAAGTATAAGACCTTGTTGGTGTCATCATCATCATCATTTCAGCCTTTAGCAGTCTACTGCTGAACATAGGCCTCCCCCAAAGAGCGCCACGACGAACGGTCTTGTGCCGTCTCCATTCACCGACTCCCTGCGATGGCTACAATGTCGTCCGTCCATCTCCCTACACTTCGCTTGCTTGTTCGTGGTCGTCATTCCAGAACCTTTATTTCCCAGCGGTTGTCGGCTCTGCGGGCTATATGGCCTGCCCATTGCCACTTCAACTTGCAAATTCTGAGAGCTATGTCGATAACATTGGTTCTGCTACGGATTTTCTCGTTACGGATCTTATCACGTAGTGAAACTCCAAGCATAGCTCTCTCCATTGCACGCTGCGTGTCTTTGAGCTTATGTATGAGACCAATAGCGACCACGTCTCAGTACCGTATGTCATCACTGGCAACACGCACTGATTATATACTTTCGTCTTGAGGCACTGCGGTATCTGTGACGAGAAGTTGTGGCGTAATTTCCCGAAAGCTGCCCATCCGAGTTGGATTCGTCGGTTGACCTCTTTGTCGAAGTTGGATCTACCCAGTTGGTCGTCTTGTCGGTGTAAATCAGCTAAAATATGATAGCGATGTCACAAAATATGATTGACAATATAACATTATTATAGTCAGCCAAAAGTCAAAAACATAAAGCAACCTTGTACTGGTGCGAAATCTAGCCGGAATTTAGGCAATGCGATATCAGGCTGCGAAATACCTGTCGTCGGTATTATCACAGTGCGACACGCAGTAATGCGATACAGCAATATCCATTCCTATTAAATGTTGTACGACACGTGTTGACTTGACATATTAGTTAATATTCATATGGTTATGTCGATTAATGTGGTATGGTGTGCGAAGTGCAGAGCTGACTACCAGAGCCGCAGCAAACCAGTGTTGTCAACAAAACAAACCAAGCACCGCTAAATACTGACTGGTATTCCGGTCGGAATTTCTCCGATGTGTGGGGAGAACCGCAAGATGAACCAGTCGGTATTATTGCTGGTATCACGATTGTATTCTCTTTGGCTAGTATTATTAGTCAATATTCCGGCTGGTATTTTTGCAGCCAAAGAAAATGCAAACGCTATTCGAACCGGACTAAGGATAGATGTGGCAGGGGAATAAAAGCTTATTACTGCTAGAGTACACCAATTTTGATGATACAATGAACCTCCACGTGACTCCAAAGAATCAGAAAATTGCACAAAACATTTGCAGTAGGTTTTGACAAATAGAAGTTTGAGAAGTTATACCTTTTGATCAACTTCCTCCAAATAAATGTATTATTCTCCAGCTCGTTTTAATATGTAGTGCTATTATATATACTGTGATAATATGCTATGCACTAGCATAGAGAGCTAAATGACCATGAGCAAAATGCTATCATTATTAAACTACTTCAAAAAAGGAAGGTTCTCAAGTTGTTGTGTATGGTATGTATGTAATATTGTATTACACCCATATTAACTAACATTAATAATAATAATAATAATAAACACTTTATTACACCGTATAAGGAACAAATACAATAACTTATTTTTAAATACGGCACAATGGGCGGTCTTATCGCTAAGAGCGATCTCTTCCAGACAATCTTTGGATGGACAGATATTACGAATTAAAAAAAGGACGGTGGTGCAAAACAATACAATAGATCATGCAAAAATTACTATACCTACATATTTAATAACTACATAAACCATACTTACTTACATACATACTTTATAGAACTATACATACATATACTTAAATATAATAATTAATGCCTAGCATAAATATATCAGTTAAAGTATGGAGTTTTTTTTTAATTAAATCAATGAGCTTCAGTGGAAAGGTAGAAGTTTTTGACTTGAGCCTTAAAGCTATTCAGCAATTAAGCGCGTCTAATAGTGACTGGAAGGGCATTCCAGAGACGCACAGCCTGGACAAAAAAAGTGGTACTATGTACCGGAGTATGCAGGCGGAGGTTTTCTGAGGACCTAAGAGACAAAGGATGGCAATAACTTAGAAATTGAAAACGTGCTTAATATGGGTGTCTAAGCATATATATCAAATTTTGTGTAGGTATGTATGTGATAGTGTTCAATTTTTTTTAATAGTTATTCATATATGTTAGTCAATTTGACCATCTGACCAAATATACAAAATTTCACAAATGTATGTAAGTATGTATGTCCACAATCTCTCGAAAACTTACAAGTCTGATAGCAATAATTCTTATTGTAATATGTTCAGTATTTTTCAACTTGAAGAATAAGTTTAAGTTTGATCAAAATCGGTCCAGTAGTTTAATTAAAAGTTCAGAATCAGAATCAGAATTATTTATTCACAAGAATGTAGTAATTAAGTAGATGGTAATAACAATTATAAAAGTTCAGTACATCCTACCATAACAATGGTGTGCAAACATATCTATACAAAAAAAATACAACGATAATAAACAAGATTCAATAGTAAAATATAGGGTTTATTATTTAATTAATGTCAAAATGTCAAATTAAAGTTAATGTCAAATTATATAAAAAATTAAGTCATAGTTGCCAATTAGCAAGCATTAAATCAAGAATTTTAACATTAATTAATCACATTATGTTTCATTATTTTCCTTATATGTCATGTACTCATTGAGATTATAAAAACATTTTTCTGAAAGCCACACAGTCAGTCTTCTTTTAAACATGTTAAGCGTCAGTTCTTTAAATGTGCATGGTAATTTATTATACACCTTAATGGCGTTAATGTAGGCATTTCTTTTAAATATATTTAATCTCCATCGAGGGATATAAAGTTTAAATTTATTTCTTGGAGTGACATTTCTCCTTACTATTTCCGAATGTAAATTGAAGTATTGTGGATGCTGCTTAACAAAAACACACAGCTCTCTAATATACATGCAAACCAATGGTAAAATTCGAAATTTTTTAAACAATGGTTTGCAGCTGTCCATAAACCAGGCGCCAGAAATAGCTCTCACGCATTTTTTTTGGACTCTAAATGCTTTTTCAATCTCAACAGAGTTACCCCATAACATGAGACCGTAAGAGAGCACCGAAGACACGTATCCATGGTATGCACTTAGTGCTGCTTCAGTAGATACTGTTTGCCTTAACCTTTTTATAGCAAACACAAACCTTCCAACTTATCGCAGAGATAGTCAATTTGCGTCTTCCAGTCGCAGTGTCTATCAATTATTAGTCCTAAAAACTTAGTAGAGTCAACCTCCTCTATTTTAATGTTTTTGTAATTTACATTTAGGTTCATATCCCGTTTCCTATAGTTTTGAAAATTGTATAAATTTTGTTTTACTAACATTGATTTTTAAATTATTATTACTCAGCCAATTAATTATTTTACTAAGTGCATCATTTATTTCTTGCTCGTATATGTTTATATTTTGACATTTGACAATTAGAGTAGTGTCGTCCGCAAATAATATCAAATAATATGGAATAGTTATGGAATGTTATCCGTTTCCAGTATGGTTTTTTCTTAGCGAACTGAATAAGTACTTCATTTCCTTAGGCCTACTTTACCGAAACTAAAATGTAAGAAAAAAAACCGTCTGCAAATCGTATAAAACTGTTTTTTTTTAATATAAATAAATAATTTATTTTTTTTGAGGTGAGTGCCAGATAAATGCCTACTTACTTTATTCAGTTTAGGCGTAGCACAGACCTCATTTTTTTAAATAATTTCTTTCATTTTATTTTTATACGATAGGTATGAAGGCGTTTTCTTTTTAAAATTACTTATTGTTACAATCTCTTTCCCTAAAATATAATTCATTTCTATCAATTTCCATTGATATAATTACTAATACATCGTAACATATTGCGCAAATATTTTCTTGTTTCCATTCCAAAATCTTTACTCCATATTTTGTGACGACACGGCTTGCACATGTAAATATTGAATTTGCTTTCAGCGACAGAAATGGGATTCGAAAAGGTTTTTCCCCAAACCGGTTAAATCTATGTGAATACAAATAGCTTCCCCTTTGTTTATATATCCGCAATTGTTTTGTATTGTACTAGTGACTCGCCCCAGCTTGGTACGGGTAGCGTTCACACCGCGGTATTTTTCTTACTTTTATCACTTGCATACCCATCGTACCTTCTAAAAAAACCGCCAGTAATTCAAAATCTTTGGCAGCAACAATCGTGGTGCTTTGTGCTTTCAGGACTTAACAGACTTGTTATTAATTCGTATCAGTACCATAGAGCGAGTATACATTATTTTTGCAAATGTTTGATACCTTGAGTTACATTATTGCAATTTTCAGAGAAATCTGTTTTTTTTTTAATTATTAAATATGTCCTACGTTACTCGCAAATAATGTAGTTTTCTTTAAAAAACGGTTCTGTATTTTTTGAGTTTTTCCATTACAAACAAACACACATACAAACAAACTAACATACAAATATACAAACATACAAAAAATGTAATATTTCTTCTTTATAATATTAGAGTAGATAGTAGGGGTATAGAAGTGTAAATATACATTATTTTTTATGATTCAATTGTACCTAATCCAGAATTTATTTTGAAATCTATGAGCCAATATAACAGAACGGATGAACAGATTCAGATATTATGATTATCTGAAAAAAACATGTAAGTATAGATGACACCAGAAAAACCGTCATAGCTGTCTGCCAGTTTCTGTTAAAATTAAGATTATTATTTAAATAGCCAAAAACTAAAATACTATTAGCTACTCACTAGCTTTGAGTTATAGCCAAATATGTTTAGTGATTAAATATTTTTTTCTAAGTAGTTATGAGTTTTTTACCATTATAATTATGTACCTTAAAAACTATAAACACTATTATCCAAACTAGGAAAGAAAATAAAAAGTATTCCTTTGACGGCAACCCATTCGCTTCTATTAACCTTTGTTCAGAAATGAATAAACATATTACGCGAGGCAACGTCCCAAAGCACCCTCTTTAATTTACTTAAGAGCATTACTTCGCGGTGAAAGGAACAGTAGGGTCCACTGCATCACGACAACCCTTTGAAAACTCGCCCATGTTTACCTTAAGAAACCCTTGCAATACTTACAAGAGCTGACAGCCGCACTATTTGTTTACAAAGCCATTATTTACCTGCCCACTTTTAAACTCAACGTTTATCAATTACAAAAAACAATTGAAAAATAAATACCTTGGTGTTCACAAAAATCCGTGTTGATAACAGACTTCGGTCACAAAACAAACACAATTATATAACGAACGTGTGCGTAAGAACTGTCGAAGAGCAGACGGGGTGTCGACGCGTCCACTTGTCGCGATGTCCAGATGAATACTAAGGCGCGTCAACGTCGGAGCCGGCAAGCTTGCCAAGAACGGTGTGAAATGCGCAAGTCACACTCCGCTTAACTTATCCACCTACTTTTGAAATTCAAATTGTCATTTACTCGCTCTTATTATACGGTACACACGCCGAGACCACTGGGGATAAATTTCCGGTATGCGGGGACTACGTGTTTTCACGGTTCACGGCCTCCGGAATAGTTCTAGGGGTTATTTGGATAAATCACTCCGCACTTTCCGACTGCAAAACCGTTTACGGGTGAAAGACTTTTAAATGGATAAATGCTGAAATTCGGGAAATCATTTTCTGCCTATAAACCGTCATGTCGTCACTACATTAGATATAATAAAGCTCCAGTCATTTTTATTCATATATGTCTCATTCTTTTTTTTTGAGTTCCGAAGTCCAATTATTCACCTTTATATTTTCTCCATGTATGTCTGTATGACACTGCTATTACAAACAATTTTAATTTTACATTACAAGGTTAAAATTTGGTACATGTATATATATTTATTACTACATAGGTGATACAAATATTGTTTTTTTGTGGCAACATCCAGAAAAGATTAAAAAAATGTTTTCTCCTTCAAGTTGGTTCCTGTTTTTTTATTACATTCTAGAGTAGCATTCTAGCGCATAATAGTAATTTGATATCAAAATTATCATGACTATCATACATATATTTTTATAGTCTACGAGCTATTAACAGTTAACGCGTAGTTCTGCCCACGTCAACTCTGAACAAATTCCTTCAGTAGAATTCAACTATATACAATAACAAGCGCAAAATATGAAAACTACTGGACCGATTGGAATGTGGTTTTCATTGTTTGTATGGCCTAAGTCTAAGTCTGACTCGCGCTTGGCCGGTTATTTATTTAACTACTACATTGAAGAGTGTTTACCAACATAAGTAAAGTCATAGAACAACTATAACGGTATGTTAACGTTACTGTCAATGTGTTTCATTTTGTGTGATTTAAGAGCCTCGTAGCCATTTCTTAGCTGCGTCGTAGCAATATCGTAAACGCACCGTAGCGCGTAGCTCGTAGGCAGTAAAATTTTGCGTAGTAACTGTATTTTTTAGTGGCCCTTACTACTTGACAGCGGTCATACTGTAAGAAGTTATTAGTTAGTTTATGTACTACGTTGTAATCTGTGGCCTTTACAAGGACTACAATATTCGTCTTTGTTTTTTAATGAGCCAAAAAATGTCGATACCTCAAGGTGTAATTCAATAAAAATCCTATAGTTGAAGATTAAGAGAAAAATCAACACACTTCATGACACTCTATCCTTGAACCAAACATTAAATAAAAAAATAAAAAGTACAAGAAGAAAATATTATGAAAATACAAAAACCCGACTGGCGTGCAGGTGTGGGGCGCAAAAATACTCGGGTTTTTGCTTTTCAGCCGCGATAGCGGATGGACGAACCGCACCGCCCGCAAAAATAATCATTATCAGCCTGTGTTCATCCACTGCTGGACATAGGCCTCTCCTAATGAACGCCACAGAGCCCGATCTTCGGCTCTCCTCATCCAGTTTCTGCCAGCCGCCATTTGCATGTCGTCACTCCACCTGGCCGGTGGACGTCCTACACTACGTTCACTAAGATGTGGTCTCCACTCAAAGACACGTCTAAGGAACGTCTCGAAGGACGGACAACCACTGGGGAGTGGTTGTCCGTCCTTCGAGAAATGTGGCCAGCTCATTGCCACTTCAACTCGCTATTCCTTTGAGCTATGTCGGTAACTTTGGTTCTCTGGCGGATAACCTCGTTTCGAATTTTATCCTTCATGAACACCCTGAGCATAGCTCTCTCTATAGCTCGCTGAGCGATTTTAAATTTGTGGACAAGTCCCACTGTTAGTGTCCACGTCTCGGATCCGTACGTCATTACTGGTAGGATGCACGCATTAAATAATTTCGTCTTCAGGCAACTGTGGAATGGACGACGAGAAGACCTGATGAAGTTTTCCGATTGTCACCCAGCCCAACTGAATTCTACTGCTGGCTTCCCTATTGAAGTTGTTTCTGCCCAATTGCGAAGTGCTAGCTTTTCTTGAGTCAGAATCAATTGAATTGGTATCAAGAAAACTAAAGCTAACACGTCTTCCTCGTCGGAGCTTTTGAGAGAATCATATTTGCTAATAAAAACATATCGCTGTCAAGTCGCAGTGGACGGGCTGTGGTTACTAACATGTTATATAACACGGTAAGCTAACAGCATTTTGTTAGTAACATGTCGCAGTAGACCCAGCTTAAGGAATTGTTGTTAGGTTATGTTTATTTACTTAATTGCTTTGCACAAAAATATTGTACAAGGAACGACTAAATGCTAAACATCACTATCTACCATTCATCCAGGTCGTGAAAAAGAAAAGGAACTGTTGCAAAATATTTGTACTAATATCGGACAACTGTTTCCCTGCACAGTGAAACAGCAGCAACATATCTGAACATATTGTTTTGTAATCTCGCTAGGCAGTAACATATTGAAAATAATAATAATTCAAAAGCCTAGTCTGTTACAGTAGATAGGTAATTGAATAGGTATATATATATATATATATATATATATATATATCACGCATAGGTACTTAATTGCCTACCTCATTATGCCAATAAAATAATTAAAATCTCTATGACTTGTTTCAAAAGTCGTTAACAGTAACATAACCAATAAAACTTTGAAGCCTAATAACAATTATTCCTGGCCTCTCCTATGAAAAATTCTCAGGAAATGATGTTGAATTACAAGTGATATTTTTTGTCTAAAGACGCCGTGAATTTTACTGACATAAAAACATGTCTGGTAGTTCGCCATTGTTCTTTAGATTGGAGGCAGTTATACCCTAGAATAAAACATAGAATACTTTTATCCCGGAAAACTGAAAGTTTCCGTGAGAAAACTGGAAAATGCTGACTACTCACTGTAAGGAACGGTTGCCATCACATAATGGTCTGCGGTTACCATGGAAACGAAATAACAAGTCTGTCCAAAAAGATCAAGAGCATTCGGTGCTATACCTACTTTTGCATTGGTTTTTAATATCCTGGAAGAAAATAGGATGCATTTTTTCGCTTTAAAATGTAGTCTGCGCGTACGAAGTCGCGGGCGGGAAAACTAGTGGTATATAATTCTAAACACAACTTGAGAATATTTAAATTATTTGTGTTACCCGGAATTTGTATTAAATTCTTCGGAAATGTATAAAAAAACTACTGTTTCTTTCCATCCATGATCAGGCTGATAATTATGATGATAAATTGTCTATTCTATTTATGTTTTAAGGTATCCTGGTTTTTACTCGTTAAGAGTAAAAACTCAGGGATAAAAGTTATGATCCTTTTATCCCTGAAAAATGACCACGTGGGCTAAGCCGTGGCCATAGCTAGTTTTATTATAAAATGAAACTGTTTAGCCACTATCTTCATTCAAACATAACACATTGGCTTACCGAAGAAAACCAAACACCAACCCCTTGCCCGTGAAACTATAATAGCTAATACTGATAAATGAAAGAGGGATCCCGAACGCAATGCCCAATATTTTCCCCCAGATAAGATACAAGCAATACCGTCGGTTTGTTTATGTCGACGTCGGTAGCCGGCAAAGCCCGTGGGACCGAACCTCAGAACACAACTGTACAAATATAGAGAAATCAAATACGGAGGCCTATTGCAAGAACTATCGGAGAGTGCGGACGTTTGTTACTTGTGGTACTCGGATTTTGGCATCTGTAGTGTGTGGTTTTGATTTGGGAAACACAATTTGGATTAAATAGTGTTTTAATTAAAATATTCAAAGTCAAGTATCTGTATTCACAAGGGCCCTAGCAAGGCGCTCATAAATGTCTATGCATAGATTGAAGCATAAGTAACGACTTTAAATGTGATTGATGAGTTCAGTTGAACATTGAAACTAAGTACAGTCGATTTTTTATTGAGACGGAGTAAACTGGCACAAACTGTGTTTCCAGTTTTTCTTGAAATAAAATAGTGCAGTAGAAAAAAAAGTTCATTCACTGAGTTCAGTTCAGTGAACTGTTTCAGGCTGTGCATTATCGTACAGTATAGTTAGGCCATCATAGAGATTGGCTAAAAGCTACATATAAATAGATTGCATTATATACATTTAGATATGACTAGCTGTACCCGCGGCTTCGCACGCGTGGTCTTTTCTTAATGTTCAAAATACCACAATGTGCTATTCCAGGACCAATATACCAACATTTGATCAAAATTTCTTCAGAGGTAAAAAATAATTTTATCAATTGTTTGGTTTCTATCTCACCGGATTGAGATACCAATTACACCAGTTTTTAATTCAAACCCTAAGCTACCTAACAATGAAATCGAAATCAAATCGAAAAATCGAAATCGGTCCAGTAATTTTTACGTGATGCGTGAACAAACAAACATACGGACAAACAGACAGAAAGAAACGATTCAAAAAAAACTTATTCAGTATCTTTTTTAAGTACCCAAGACAATTTTTTTATTTATTTTCTTTTTACAGCCTTTTTCGTACCTATTGCTTTATTATAAGCATAGATTGATGACTGTATCAATTTGCATCAAAAAAAAACATCTAGTAGTTTCAGCGTGATACGTTTTCTATTGTTCATTACTTCAAAATTAACATAACTTTGGACCCCTGTCCCGCAGAAACCCTTCACTTTTTTGGGTTAAAACTTGTCCTAAATTTTTACCCATCATATAAATTATGACGGTGCCAAGTTGCATCAATATCCGTCCATTAATTTCAAAGTGGTACATGTTCTTTTAAATAAGTTTCAACCAGTATCCTGCGAGAACCCATTAATTTTTCGGAACGTAAAGTATCCTATGTTCTACCTCGTACTATGAACTCAAATCATACCAAGTTTCTTTTTAATTAGTTCCGGCGGAGTGATGTATCCAAGATACAGACAGACATAAAGACAAATATGAAAAACAAAACAGTTTTGGCTTCATTATCGAATATAGAGTAACCTCCAAAAAAAACACAATATCATTAATGTACAGAATTTGGACCCAATTCCAGCAGGAACCCTTTATTTTGAACCAACATCCATCCGATAGTATCAGAGTGATACGTGTTCTTTTCAATAATTTTCCACCCCTATCCTGGGGGACCCTTTAATTTTTCGGGATAAAAAGTATCCAATGTTCTACCTCGAAGTATGAACTCAAATCGTACCAAATTTCATTTGAAGTCATTGAGTATTTTCAGCGTGATGCACTGCAAAGATACATACAGACAGACGGAAATACATACAGACAGACATAAATGAAAAAAAAAACAGATTTGGCTTCAGTATTGAAAAAATAAAGACTTCCAAAAAAAATTACAACATATCTTCAATGTACAGAATTTGAGACATTATCCCGCAGGAAGGTCCGCTCTTTATTTTTTCGGGATAAAAAGTATTCTCAATTTTCACTCATTATATAAACTATGAACTGTGCCAAGTTGCAAAAAAATCCCTCCAGTAGTTTCAGCGTGATACGTTTTTTTTTTAAATAACTTTGAACCCCTATCCTGAGGGAATCATTTATCTTTTCGGGATAAAAAGTATCCTATGTCCTACCTCGTAGTATGAACTCAAATCATACCAAGTTTCATTTAAATTCATTCAGTAGTTTCGGCGTGATGCCTAGCCAAGATACAGACAGACAGACAGACAGACAGACAAAACTGAAAAAAAGTACAGTTTTGGCTTCAGTATCGAATATAGAGTATCCTCCAAAAGAAAATGTCAAAATATCTTTAATGTACAGAATTGAACCCGTTACAGTTTTATTATATGTATAGATTAAAATTGATTGATTTTGTTTGACCACCCACCTCATAATCAACTTATTAACCGTCGGCGAGCCTTGGAGAGTTTATTTTACATCTTGGCAGTGTATGTAAGCTTGTTCGTTAAGTCCTTTATTAAATGGTTGTAAAAATAAATCCGAGCTTTTCAATATTTATGTACATAGTTCAGTTCCGTCTGAATTGAATAGTATCAACAACATGACAGCGTGCAACATTATTTTACAAAGTGACATTTAGATCTGTCAGTTTACTCCGTCCAGATAAAAAATCTAATGTATGAGTTCTTGTCCCATAAGTTTAAAAGTTACTAAAGAAAGATGTTCAATGTCATAAATAAAACAATCGTTTCTAAATATAGGTACTTACTAAGTTTATTTGGTAGTTGAGAGCTAGGAAAATATTAAATTCCTAACTTATCATTATTACACTAGCTGTGTACGCGGCTTTGCCCACGTGCTCATGTAAAAGACATCCCTAGTATCCTTTGTTATTCCAGGACCTAGAATACCAACATACGTACAGTTTTTTATCGATTAATCGGCTTGTACTCGTTTCATTGAAAAGGAAAGCCCACCAGGTTTTAAGTAATATTCTAAGGTATCCAACAGTGAAAACTGCGCTTCAATTGATTTAGTAGTTTGATGTGATGCGTGAACAAACATCCGGACAGACAGAGAGACACACCATTTTAAAAAATGTGTTTTTCTTGTTCATTAAGCTAATATAAGTAAACTACACCATTTAAAAAAATATTGTCTTCGTTGCGCATAGTATGACTACGAGTCCGTCGCCATAGCATTTTATTTTCACACATTCTAGTACATAACGCAATGCAATATCTTGTTTTTACCTGAGTACGGCGAAGCAAGGGAAGGGTAAGGCCACAGCTGCACTGCCGGATGCCACGCTTAGCGTCTAGCCACTTCCACTTGGTGGAGGCAACTAGCAAGGGTACTAAGCACGCAGTGCGGCCGGTCCCATATGTTTTCGTACGTTTCTTTTCTTCTCGCTAAGAAAGGCATCAGGCAGTGCAGACACGGCCTTATAACTTGACAGTCTATGTATGTATGTATGTATGTATGTATATATAAGGATATTCTACCTTAGCGTCGCCCCTATTGGTCCGATTTTGACAAGCCCGGTATAAACCGATTCGTCTTCAGTTATAGTGTCGTAGGCAATTTTTTTTTTAAAAGGAAGGTTTGTGTCTTCAATCTTAAAACTTGGACCGATTTTAAGGTATCAATAGATTCGTCTTCATTTATACAGTGTCATAGGCTATTGTGTACCCTATTACAGCGAAGCAAAGGAGGGGTTATGTGTTCAAACTAAAAACTTGCAATAATTTTGGCATGCGCAGTATCAATCGATTCGTCTTCATTGCAAGAGTGTCAAAGGCTTTTTTTTACCTGACCACAGCGTAGTCGGGTTTTAGTTTTCAGAACTTATGTCTTGTTATCGAAAACAATAGCAGCTAGAATAAATAGAAAAGTCAGTGTAGAAGTTTTAGCATGTACTCGTAATTTATATGTTTTTCTAGACCCAAATATTTTTTCTTAACATACAAAAACTATTAGCTGACCTAAATAAATGAAGGTACAAAGTAAGGTTTTAGTTTTCAGCTTTACTTTTTGCCCACTCTACCCCCTCGACGCCCTCGATATAGGGGTGTGAGGCGTTTATCAGCAACGGCTCCCTTTTCATTACTTATAGTTAGGTAGAACCCGAACTATGCCCGGGGGACAGCCCTACTCTATAGTCGGCCTTGGATCACTCGTTAGAGTCTTGTTTCAAAACACTAATTTGTCTTTACAAATACTCGAATTTCTAAAGCTACAAATAATAAAGATGTTTATTTTTATTTACTAGATTAGTCTTATTCGATAGTACGTCTGGGCGGTCTGTATGAATTTTGACTATTTTTTCGTCAAGCCGTAGGTATAGATGATAAGTACTTTTTTTTATAGGCACTGCAGTGTAAAGTTGGCACTGAAATGGTGATGGGCAGACTTGCTTACTATGGCCACCATCTCCGTTCAACGAAAAAAATAAGGCATCGCGGGACGCCTGGCAGATGTGTTAACATAAAAAATAAAATAACTAAAACAACGAGCAACGTTGTGGAGGCGAGCTGTGGATCCAAGTGGACGGAGGGACGTTTTGCACTCTCATTGGTCAACTGTGAATTAGCAACTCTTCCTCTTTTTCTTCTTCTTCTTCTTTTTCTTCTTGTTCATGTTGTTCTTGTTCTATTTTGTTCTTGCTCTGGTTCTTCTTCTCGTTTTTCTTTTTGTTCTTCTTTTTTTCTGCTTCTTCTTCTTCTTCTTCATTCTTTATGTGATGGCTTATAACTTGAATATGGTTGAGCTGAGGTGGAAATAGCCGACAAGCCACAAGCGGCAAAGCGTCGCGTCGCGGAACCGCTCGATCACCACGCCAACAGGCCGCGTTACATCTAAAGGCGCGGTACGGGGCTGCGCGTTTAGATGTTTACACATAAAATTTATTGGTTACCATCGATGCTTTAATCTAAGGCCTACGTTGGATATATATTTTGCTCTCGACAATTCTTATAAAAAAAACTTATAACTGCTGTGATACCTCTGTTCATGTTCTGTTCCCGCCCTTACAACCTATAGCATACTTCAGTCATCCCTGTCAACCTGTACCTATGTCTGCCAATTCTGCTGCCACAACTGCCACTTTTGTACTGACTTCATGCGTCGTAAATACATCCCTCAAAATTGTTATAATCTAGCTGTGCCCGTGGCTTTGCCCGCGTAGTCATTGCTCTGAGATATAAGAATCCTATGTGTTATTGCTAAATCAAAAGTTCCAATATAGCAAATTTCATAAAACTTCACTCAGACGTGAAATAGGTCTACTCATTGTACTGAGATAACAAGTACACCAGTTTTTAAGTCAAAACTAAGCTATCCAGTGAAACCCGCATTGTAATCTGTCCAGTAGTTTTAAGTTATGTGCGAACTGACAGACAGCAGACAGACAGACATAAAGACACGATTCAAAAAAAGTTATATTCTAGTTCAATAGTTTATTTTACGTACCATAGATCATTTTTTAAAATTATTTTAACAGTCAGCACAGACTGTTTGTGGTGGACTGCTTTATTATAATTAGATATGATGATATTCATGATATTTTGATAACAATATGAGCGCAAAAAACCCGTTGTCTTATAAACATTTTATAAGTATTCCAATCGATGTCATAACCTACTTTTATGAAATAACTAGCTTAAAAGCTAAAAAGCACGCCTGCCCTGCCAAAAAAAGAGCTTTTGCCAGTAAATTATATACTGTTGGAATGTGCTAATCAAGATCTTAAATTTGATACCCATATTGTAAATTACGAAGGTACTTTTTTTTGAGTTTGAAAATGGTGCCTTAACGAATGTTTTAATAAAATATGTTACTCGGAGGGATGTCAGGATTCTAACGATACCCCATACGTCTAAATCTGTTCAGGCATTTAAAAGTTACGGTGTAATAAAGAAACTTACATAAAAAAACATACATGAATGCTAAAAACATAACACTCCTTTTTTTGGGCAGTCGTGTAAAAACTACATCTAATCCAAGTACTCGTATCAACTTTTTTAGATTCTTACTTTAACCTTTCCTGCAGTAAGTATGATATTGAAATAGTTCAATAATGCGCTAAGAGGATACAATGCTATTTTCGGCGCACACCAGCTATTTCAGGATTAGCCTAACGGATATTGTATGCTTATGGAACGTTATTATGACTAAACCAGGAAATTTTGCTTGCGCGCATCGTGTTCTAAAACACTCCAAGTTATTACCAGATGATAGATTTTTCATAGGTTTTGGTATGATATGAGTTATCGTAGCCAAATAGTATACTAGTACGAGTTAGAATCCAACGATCCGGGTTCGGCCCTCGGCTCCACACCTATGATTTTTCTAAGTTACGTGTGGTTTTTCGTTATTATTTATTAATAGCAGTCGAAATCAAGACATGTCAGAGGCCCTCAGATGGCCTGACAAACTCTGACACCAGCCGCCAGCACTACCTCATACGACAAGCAGGCAAGCGTAGGTTTTGGCGTATGTTTATTAAATAAACAAGCATTTATTTACTTAATTTTTTTTTATTAGCTTTTATTTAAGTTAAAATACGGTAATTCTATATTAGAACATAACACGACATTCTCGGTGAGGCGTCGTTTTGGACGTTAGTCAAAGTGCATTTTGTATTTTTACCCAACTGCGGAGGGTTATGTGTTTGGGTTGTATGTATGTATTGTTGGTTTTCTTTTCCCTTTCGAGTTGAACAGGTAATTTAATGATAGTTTTTTTCTTATTGATTGAATTCAAGATAACGCATTTTATACAAAAAATTAAAGCAAATAATATGTATGTATCGACAGTATTTTCGTCACCAGCATACAAAAAAATTACACTTCTTCGTAAAAAACTTTTGTTCTTGTGCCCTAAAATACGTTTTCAAAATGTAGGTTTCTTAGGCGCATCTTACAGCCTAAACGGCTTGTTGATGGATTTTGATAAATGAGTTATCATTGGATTCGTCTTGATCACGACATGGAGTGCGATAGGTAGTGTGTTTAATATTTTAAATCAATCCTAAGGCAAACTGAAATAGCATACAAAGGTGTCAGGATTATTCTATACCTATAAAACAGTACAGTGACTGACTGACAGACAAGGCACAGCCTAAAGCTGTAGACCTAAAGACTTGAAATATTCCTTGAACCTTTCCTTTCCTTCATTCCTTGGGTGCACTAAGGAGGGTTTTTGAAATTCCACCCCCAAATGGAGAACGGGGGTGGCAAAGTTTGCACGCTTGCCCGCGTGCAAACTTTGCCACCCCCGCACTTTTGCCAGCCACGAGGTGCGACTAGTTCTTAATATATTAAATCTTTCACTATCGTGAAAATTCTTCCTATCAGAAGTGACAAAGCAGTTTTGACAGCAACGCTAGCAAGATTAGCATTTCTCGTCAATGTGCGGATATTGCGTGCGAGGCGGCACGTAGCTCGTCAGGAAATTGCCTGGTGCCTGTATTGTCGATGTCGGTGCAAAAACAAACCGCCGCTGCCGCTTTTCCTCTGAGGGAAATTGCTGCCATTTGCGTGTGGATTAGAAGCGGGGTTTGCGTGAAATCCTATTGTTTTCATTGATTGCTATGGACGTTCATCGTTCTTGTGGGATAGGGAGTTGAGGAGTTCGTTTCTAACGAAGTTGCTCTAGTTAACAATCTGTGAAGAAATGTCAAAAACATGCAAGACAGTAACCAATCAATATGTTGTATGTGAGTATCAAATTTGTGTATTATAGTTGTAATGTATACCTACATTTGGAAGTGTCTACAATACTCTGCTTAACTCATACAGCGGCCATTATAAGTGATCGGTGAGGCGTCGTAATCTACTGCTGTACTCGTATGTTCCTGAGTTCAGATCAAACAATCTAGTATCTATGTTAGATTCAGATTCAAATTTATTTATTGACCACTAACCGTGGTTTCGGCTTTGCCTTCGTGGTCATTCTTTGGTCAACCTATGTATTATTCCAGGACCAAAAGTACCTATCTGTGCCATATTACATATCATCAGAATGCGTTTAGGCGGCAAAATATTAGTATTTTAATTTATCGATTGCTCGGCTTCTTCCTAGATAAAAAGTACAGAGTTTAATACAAATCCCATAAGATTTGAATAAGTCTGGTGTAACTACTGGACATTGAAATGCGGTTTGCACTGTTGGGCTATCCAAAGTTAAAACCGCATTTCAATCGGTCCAGTAGTTTTACGCGATGTGCAAACATACTGATAGACTTACACCATTTTTTTCAAATGTTATATTCTTGTTCAGTAGCCTTAAGTCCGCAAGTAAAGAAGTAAAACAAAACGTAAGTTTTTTCTTTGCACACCTACCGTAATAATTGTTTTAATATTTATGTTTTTATATAGAGAACATTGATAACATATTGTTTCTTACAGGTGTACTTACAGTAGTATGAATAACATTATAATACAAAATATGCTAAAACAACATCATCATCATCATCATCAGTCTATCTTGTCCACACAATATTTAACGATTATTACAATTGCAAGTTAACACGTTTAATCTTAGTTACCTATACAAAGCTCTACGTACAAAACTGTACTTAATTTATTTTAAAAAAGCCATTCAACTTAGAACTTTACCGCCTTGCATTTAGGCTTAAATGGCACGAAGAAAAATCGTGATCGTTTAGAGAATCTAATGTCAATGTGTTATTTTTACTTTCATATTGTTCTGAATATCTGCACTCACTAGTTTAATCGTGCAAATAATGTTTAAAATAAAATAAAATTTTAAAATATAGTAACTTTTTTTATTTTTTGGTCCTTCGAGCCGTATCTTAGGCAAGTCATTTACCTACTTTTTAAGACTAAGTACAGAGAATATATACTTATCAATAATTAGAAAACATTTACAATAGTATTTGGTTTTGAAATTGATGCAGGCCTCTCCTAATGCACGCCACTGAGCTTGGTATTCAGCTCTCCTCATCCATTTTCTGCCAGCCGCTTTTCGCAGGTCTTCACTCCACCTGGTCACAGGGCGCTACGTTTGCCTAGAAGTGATCTTCACTCGAGAACTCGTCTACCCCAATGGTTATCGGTTCTTCGGGAAATGTGACCAGCCACCTACCACTTTAGCTTGCTTATCCTTATCTTGTCTTTCAGAGAAACTCCAAGCATAGCTCTCTCCATAGCTCACTGAACGATCTTTTTGTGGACTAGCTTGACTGTGAGTGTCCACGTTTCGGCTACGTAGGTCTTGACTCGTAAAACGCACTGATAGTAGACCTTTTTCTTCAGGCACTGTGGTATGGACGACGAGAAGAGTTGCCGAATGCTGACCCAGCTGAATTCTTCTTCTGGCTTCCTTCTCAAAGTTGTTCTTACCCAATTGCAATATTTGACCGAAGTAAACTTATTGTTGGAAAACTTCAAGAGGTACACCATTGACTGCAATCGGTTCCGAGTCAAAAAGATCGTTTTAGATGATCTTGGTCTTATCTTTTCTTCCGAGACCGATGCGTCGATGTGCTTGCTATACCTACGTAATTGAAATTGATGTCATTTTATTATTAGGTAAAACTTCATGCACTTTTAAAAAAGTTTTTGTGTGGTACATTTTTATTAAAATAGTTTTTAAGGTACAAAAAATTTTCAAATACAATGCGTGCTTAAACAAGAATTAAGTTCAACATAAACAAAAAAAAATGAAGCAACTGTATACGACTCGAGCAATAATTTTGTAATGTATTTTTCTCTCATTCTCCTTATAATTAATGCTGATACCAATGATCCAATCTAAATAACACTTCTTTGAGCTATTATTTGATCTATATTTTCATGTCGTCGAATCTAAACTTTAGCGTATTGTTACTGACAGTTGCCTTTTGAAGCAATTTCGCCCACTTAGACAGGGGGTCTGTTTGTGAAAATTAAATCAGAACAAAATCTATAAATAAGCTTTAACACATGAAAACATGCCAAAATTAACTGTTAAGTAGTTACTATTTAGAATTCACTGAAGTCTTTCCTGTTAATTTTCATGTCTTGTTTCGGTGGCTTGATTTTGTTTGTTTGCTACTGATTCAAAATTACGTGGCTGATGTTGGCTCTTACACTCAACTAATAGACTCAGTTCATAGTAAGTATTAAATGTGTCCCAATAGGTAGAACTATAATTTTGTACACAAGTTGTCCAAACAAAGCTTACTTTAACGATCAACGAAAATACAGTTAAATTGAAACTTTTCACATTGAAGCCGAAAGGTCACTAACTATTACTAAAACATTTGGCCCCTATAGATATGTTCCGCAAAGTTTAGATGGCGAATCCAATTTAACTATTCAAACTCCCCTTGTTATGATGCTTTCAAATGTAAGAATGGATTCTATTTCAATGATAAAGTTGGCAAGTGAAACAGTTAAGGTACACAAGCGGCGGCAAACCACAAAAATTAGAGAAGATAAATGAAATGACTGCTATCTCTAATTCGGATGGATATTATCTTTTTGCTCTGAGTCGTATAATGTGCAAGTCTTTTAATGGCAATTCTAAGGGGCGTTGAGCTTTGGCTATCGTGCGTAAATGCAGAAAATCTGAGTAATTTTCACGACTGCAAACCTCTCAAGAACAAAGGATCTAACCTAGACTCATCCACCAACAAGCAAGCATAAAATATAAAGAATGACTTTCAATTACTGGTACGCGTCATGAAAAGTATAGCAGTTGAGTGTTGAGACTAATTTTGGCACGTTTACCTTTTCGGAATTGTTTGAATTGTAAACTGAAGTTAAACTGTTTTAGTTCGTAACGTACACTGTAACTGTAAGTAGAGTTTAGTTACGAGAATCCTTCTCATCTCAAATATCACGTACACAGTTGTAATTTTCTAAGCAGTGATACACAGATTGAATAAATTAGGGCGTGCCCGATCTGATTTTGTACGTTTTTAATTTGTTTGGAGTTAATATGACGATCTGACCCATTGCTGTTCATGTCGATGTTGTTCAAGAGTACCTTGAGCAAACGCTACATTTGGATAAAAAAAACATTGAGAGATAAGCTCGCAGAAAATACAGCTTGTCTGGGCAGCATTTGGTACACTTCGCCAAGTATTTTCTCACCATTTCCCCAATGCTGGAAGATGAAAGTCTTCAACCAGTGAGTCCTACCTTTAATGACACATGGAGCTGAGACACCAATTCAAAGTCGCTCAGCATGCTATGGAAAGGGCTATGCTTGGAGTTTCTCTGAGAAATTGTATCCGGGACGAGGTGATCCGACAGAGAACCAAAATTATCGACGTAGCCCAAAGGATTAGCAAGCTGAAGTAGCATGGGTCAATAACCGTCGTCGAGGTAGACGTGTTCTTGCGTGGAGACTGCGACTCAGTAAACGTAATGTAGGATGTTTTCCGGCTAGTGGAGCCACAGAATAAAGAAGTGGAGTGACGATATACCCATTATGGCTGGCGGTAGTTGGAAAAGAAGAGCCGAAGATCAGGCTCAGTTGCTTTCTTTGAGGGAGGCCTAAGACTAGCAGTGGACTGATACGGGCTGAGAAAGATGATATAATTATTTGAACCAAAACTGTGCCAAAACACCGACTTCTAATGGATTTAATTTTCTATATTCTTCTTTCAATTTTCTTGAAATGTATTATTGAGAAGAACCACACTATCAAATAAAAAATAAATTAAAAAACTTGGCCTCAAAATCTAGAAAAAAATGTTGTCAGTACGTACATTATCAAAACAAATACATCACCATGTCATAGATTATGTATTTAGATAAATACTCACACAACAAAAACACGAACAAACAACAAATAAATATTCTACTGACCAGTAAGTAGAAACAGTCTTATTATAACTTGAGATTCTGTGCTTGAGATATCAAGTTAAACAAATCGATCACATTTCATGACATCACCAAAGAAAATATAGCACCAAGTTCACATAATTTGAGAAGACAAATTTTGGGTGACGGTTCTTGATTCTCATTGGTTCTCATACACAGCAAAAAGTATACTTTTTTCAAGAAAGTCATCAGGTTTGTTGGCAAATTCTCCTTCACTGTGCACCAGACCTAAGTAAGCTAATACAACCGTTGTCCAGTGGTGAGCCGGACCGGTCTCCTAGCACTGGCTTAGTTAACAAGGCACTTTAGTGGCTATATAATACTTACAATTAGACATAAACAAGGTTTAACTGGAGAAGTACTAGCAAAAAGTCGTATTGTGTATCTTTAACAAGCCTATATCCTCAAACAATGCTAGTAATGTGGTCATTATTTCGATAACCTTTGAGCAAAGTCGACCTTGCCGTGCTTCTTGGATAGGCGCCAGCAAACTTGTATGGAATTTCACTATTGTCGTTTTGCGGCCAGCAATTTCCTTTGAAAATCCTTTACTGTCGTGTTTTGTTGTAATACTATTATTTATTCTGTGGTTTTGATAACCACCGAATGCGAAAAGATAGGCGTGATAGCTCCAAAACGAAAGGACCGATTTTGATGCTCTTTTCTGTTTGAAAGCTGATGTGATTGAGATGGTTCTTAGTTCGATTATTATTATGGTTCTTGTTTTGTTGTTGTTGTTTTATTGATGTTGTTGTTTTTTGTTGTTGTTGTTGAAACTGTTTTTTGTTGTTTTTTTGTCGTTGTACTGTTGTTGTTGTTTTTGTTATTTGGGGGTTACATACATTTTTTTAATCTGTGTGCTAGTTTTATTTAAATTACTCGCATTGTTTGAGTAAAGCACTATACAAGCCTTGATCCACAATGACTGCACTGCTGGCCACGCTATGATGGCCTCGAGATTTGCTTGAGAGCAACGCTCTCGGATATCACCATCGCTGCCAGCAATGCAGTCATTACAGTCCGCGGCAGTAATGTACAATTAGACTCTAATTTCAAAAACTAGAAGGAAATCTTATTGCAACAAAATCTTTATTCTATTTAGTTTCACTGCTATGTCACCTTAGTGACGACGCCCATAAACGATAGTACACGGTTACCAAGACTTATTCAATCGTAACTTCCAAGTTATAACTATTGGAAAAACAGACTCCTGCCAAGGAATTCAATTCTGTAGCAATAGTACGTATGATAAATTTACATGTAAAACGCTTAGTGCGTATAGGTAGTTTATCCACGATATATCCTGTGACACACAACCCTACGCCTGATCGTCTGATTGGGCTTGGAGGGAATACGTTGCGTAACTCCAACGCGCACAAGCCAAAATTTATTCAATAAACCCACTCTAGGCGTGCAACTCTACGTCGATGCAACTAGACAAAATGCTTTGTTTTGCTTGTTAGCCTCTTGGTTCGTATCTTACTTCTTCTTCCTATAAAAATGAACGGAGTCGTTTTTCCAACGTCTCGTTACTTTTTAACGTTTTTTGTATGGCGTTCATGTCACAAGCTGACGGATAGTAAGCGAAAACGGTTCGTTCTAAGATATAGGAACCGGTCATTAGTTCACTATTTAATTTCTTACCACCAGTCAGTAATGTTACCTACCAGTCGACTTTTCTTACACTTGTTAAATTTGCTTGCTTGTTAGCCGCTGGCCTCTGGTGTCAGAGTGTCAGGCCACCTGAGAGCCTCTCATATGGCATAACGACTGATATTGCAGCCTGGAATGACAGCTTAACGTGCTTTCCGAAGCACGGACTGATGAAAACCTATACCTACGGCGCACATAACTTATAGAAAAGTCATTGGTTCGGAGCCGAGGACCGAAACCGATATCGTTGGATTCTAACTCGTACTACTAACCGTTCTACTACCGCTTCTCTAACATCGTTCTATATACTTATATCGCTCTATATCTTTATCGATAAATATACTTACATCAGCACGATTACACTAATAGGTTAAAAATTACCATCAAAGCTGACTTGACTGACTTCATACATGACAGTATGTATATTTCATGATCAAACGAACTTACCTGTACGTGAAGTTCGATCATAATTATATGATCAGCTTCATTCTTAGCGATTTTGTTTACATATTGTAGTCAGGTCCCCACGTCTCAGCCCTCGCGCTGTTTATTTAAAGGAGTATTTTTCTTATGGCATGGCAACCCGTCCCTGCCAATCTCAGGTACCGCCATTTTGTTTTCATTTTGTATAAAGATGTAAAACGAAAACAAATTTATCATTTTTGGGTTGGGAGTATAGCTAGCTATAGATAAATTTAGGGAGGGTAAGTATAAATCGCTAAGAATGAAGCTGATCATATAATTATGATCGAACTTCACGTACAGGTAAGTTCGTTTGATCATTAATTATATTTCTCAGCTTAATTCTTAGCGATTTTGTTTACATATTGTAGGATGTTTAGAGAAATAAAATGTGAAGTTTATCCTCATTATTTGTTCTTGTATCCTCATAATTTATAACATTAATTATTGTTATAAATTATAATAATGTGTTATAATATATATATATTAAGCTATACTTATAACTGTACTAGTCAGTGTCTACCTTTACGCAGAAAGAATTACTATTCATGCGTTACTATTATAGTTTCTATATTATTATAATTTTTGAGTTACTATTATAGTAGAAGTATTTATATAAAAAAACACCTAAAGTTTACATATTAAACATTTTAAAGAGTAAGTCATGCTTTTTATGAGTGTTATAGTAATGATAATTGATAAACAATATTCTGTCGTATTCTTCTAAAATATAAACCTTTAACTTAGATTACTTAATTATTTGTTATTAAGTCATAGCGAAAACAGAATATCCATCTTGCGGTTTTCTTTTATTTGTAGTATTCGCACCAAGCCAACGAGGATTTATCGAGCTGCAGAGGTCGAGTAATAATACTTATGTCACGTTATCGGACAAAAGTCGAATTATAATATCTATGTACCGATAAGACCGCCTGTTGTACTTTTCTTTACGAAATTTTGATTGAATTTTTATATAAAGCGTTAACCGATACATCTATTGTACTTATCTTTAAGAAATGTTATTTGCATTTTAATATAAAGTGTTACCTATCTATCTACTATGTCCACTGAACACAGTGGTGTTACGTCCGCTTTTGTCTAGGGCGTCCTTGATTCAGTGACTTATAGTTTGAGATTATGTCTGTGTATGTGATTTTCTATAACTTAAATAAATAATCTTGATATGTTGAGCGTGACAAGCTTGTTTTAAATGTGTGAGAGCTCGTGCAAGTGACTACTGTACGCATTAAAACTACAAGTCCAGGTCTGGTATCTGTATAATATGACTTCATTGACCGATTTTTCATGATTTTTGATTGAACGTGGTGTGTAGTTACAAACGTTACAAAAAAAAACATATAAGTACAACTTGAGTTTACCTTGGCTTGGTTACGGGAACCAAGGTTATGTGAGACTAGTGTTTAGTGCCACCACTATAACTTTAACATTATCTTGGCCGATAATTGAGACTTTTCCAAAATCAGTGCAAATGGTTTAAAAGCGATAAATTTACATAAATGACCACGAAACTGCAAACACATGTAAATCCCCATTACAACAGTGGTCAACAGGTCACGATGACTGAACTGGTGCAACGCAGAGAAACCGACGATGCGGGCTCGTGTCCTTTCAGTTAATCCCCACTTTTCAACATAAATAAACTGGTTATTTTGTAATGATCTCATTTCCATTCAAATTAACACAACTTGACCTTAATGAAAGTTGCTTGGTTTAATATAACATGGCAATATTTTTGAAGAGATGGTACCCTAGATCACTACTTTGGATGTAATATCGATAAAAGTATTCATTTTTGTTCTTGATGTATAGCTTTTCTAAAATCGAAGTTAAAATGTGATCAACAAACTGGAAACTTCCAGAACTAAAAAATAGTAATAATGAAATAAGTAAATTGCCGGTCAAATTTTTGCATTTTTATGATTTTTTAAATGTTATAATACGATTGTACATATTGTGTATGTGCTATTCGTTAACTTAGACATAGATTTTTATATGGCAGAAGGGCCTAATTACAGAAATAAAGTGTGTAAAGTATGAATACATTTATATAAATCTGCAAAAATAGTTCAAAAAGTTGTTCAAGTATGAGGTATAATTTCGGTCAATATCTACCATCTAAGATAGCAATAATGCCCCGGATTTTTATTATATTTGGATTTAAATATATTTACCTAAAAGTTTTCTTAAAACAGAGTTTTAAAGTCACTGCCGTAAATTTTTATGATACCTAAATTTTCCTTTACATTCATTAAATAGTTATGTAGGTTTATTTACATTTATGTTCTAAAACTATGCAATATGCATTTTTCGTATCGAATGAGGCAATAAGCCAATATATAAAACAATAATTATTTTTCAATTTTCAAGTAGCACTTTTTTACATTTAAGCAAATGGGGTTTTAAGGATTCATTTGTACTCAATTTTTAAATATTTTTTTTGGCATTAGTTTTATACCCTACTAAGAAAAAATAAAGTTATGACTTTAGCGGCGAATGTAATATATATGGTATCGTTGAATTTGATTGAATTGTCCGCGTGCCATAGTTTAGTTCATTGGATTTCATCATGAAGGAACGGACAAATCCAAAAACGTTGAAAGATCTTTTCAAAAAATATAACATGTGGCTACAATGTATGATGATGCAGAACAATATTTTCATTTTAAGAAGTCGGGCTTTGACATTTAAGATTACAGAGATGCACAGATTTACTAAAATCTGTGTGTTCCTGTGAAATAAATGGAACTTTATAACCTAGTAAACCACTAAGATGATATCGGGTCATCGGTAATTTGTTGCTAACTTAGAATGAAGTGACGAAGACCGGAATATTGTACCTTTAAATTTCCTGTGGGATCTCAGACCATGGCTGGTGCTGGCCCTGCTGGCTCCCACTGTTGAAAAGTGAATAGTCGCTGCGCTGGATGAGGCTTCCCTGCATCGGCTTGGTCGTCGTTTTTTGAAGCTGGGATTTTCAGTAAACGTTTCTCATTCTTGTTGTTATTAATAAATTGTTATTATAAAATACCTCAAATTTTTCATTTCTAATTTATTTTAGGTAGGTACCTAAAACAGAACCAGCTGGTTTTGATGTAATTTGTTGATTTTAACTTCTCAGATAATAAAATTACATCGTAAACTAATAAAAAAAACATGTATCTCTTTACTTTAATAAGAGACGTCTTAAATCAGCATTGATTAACTAACGACAGAGCCTCGTTGTGTCCTCGTCTCTCCGCAATGGCTATCTTGTATTCATTAGTTCAACTGCCACAAAAATTTAATAATCATGAAGTATTTTAGTTTTTTTTTTTTTTGGTTACACCCCATAAAATCATGGCAATGTTATCCTGTATAAAAGCTAAATCCTTATGTTCTGCTTTTCTGAACAAAGTTTTAGGCTTTGGTTTTTTCACCATGCAAAGAAATATTTTCTTTGTTAAGTTCGGGGTCATCATCCATAACATTTCATTTTGATGAACTCGCCGTTCGGCTCTGGCGTAGGAGGATGGGTTCATACGACAGGCGAGAGAGACGGTATCAGGCGGTGCTACGTCCGCGGCAGAGGCAAAAGTTGAGGGTACACCATTAAAATATTCTGAAACGAACAGTAGGTATGTTATTTTTAATAGAAACCCTTTGAGGGTAGAATGTGACTCGGTCCACACTGGACTCGGCTATGACTCAAATTTTTTCTCAAGAGATATCCCGGATGGAATCACTTTATGGACATATTTTTATGAAGAAATTATATCTTGACGGTAGTAATCCTTCGTGGAAGTACGCATCACTCACTTTTTCTTTGCGTGACAGAGATAGCTTAGATGGTGTCTCGCAGTACTTTTATAACATATTTAATAGTAATGTCACATTTTGAACATATCTTAGTGAAGAAATATAGTGACAGTAGGTCCCCTTCATGGTAGTACGCATCACATTTCTTCTTTACGTGAAAGAAATAGCCCCGCTGGCGTCTCGCATCACATTATTTCGAACATTCCTTTTATGAAGAAGCAGTAGAAAACCTTCAGGGTATTACGCATTTCATTTTTAGGTAGAACTATGTAGGTAGGAACATAGAACAGTAATAATATTTTTAGTAAGGAAAAATTATAATAACTAATAATAAGTTTCACTGTCCGAGGATATGGAATATAATTCAATGATGGCATCGCCCGGCAGTGTTTTGCTTTTGTATGCAACTTTTTTATTGTAAAACGAATATATATTATTCTTTTTCACCTGTAAGTACTCGTTTTCTTCCTAGCCATGTTTGAAGGTAGGCAACTTTTTATTTTTTGTAGGTAGACTGACTAAGCGCGTGCGAAGGCTATGAGCACGGAAACACGAATGAAAACAAGATGGCGGTACCTGAGATTGGCAGGGACGGGTTGCCATGCCATAAGAAAAATACTCCTTTAAACAAACCGTGCGAGGGCTGAGACGTGGGGACCTGACTACTATATGTAAACAAAATCGTTAAAAATTAAGCTGAGAAATATTTTTAATAAATTTTCAGGCCTAATGGAACACTAAAAGCCAAGCAACATGAAGGGTCACAGTTGTAAGGATGATACATTATTTTCTGGCTTCTAAATCACGCCACGCCTACACGGCTAGGCAGACACTGAAATAAGGGCAAATTTACGTCGGTTAGCATGTAAGTTGATCAATCAATACTAATGCCGAAGTTGAAGGCTATTTGTACTTTAATATAACCTAAATATATCTACTTATATATCTGATCTTACATGTTATCGAGATGTAGTCTTATTGATTCTAACCCTATGACTACAATGTATTTTTTTGCGTTAGCATCAAGCGTTACGCTATTATCACGTAAACGAAAGCTGGACTAGATACATCTAAAGGCAAACACCCACAAAGCTACATTCTCAGCGTCGCCGTCGCGTCGTGCTTAATGTGCATTAGAGAGACATCCGCAGACTTTATCGCGAATGAGAGTCACTGCTAACACGTGCTACACAAACGCCACTCCAATTGTAAATAAGGCAAAAGAAGGCCTATTGTGTGCGTTGCACCTAATTTATGCGGTTCACGCCCCCGAGGAGCAGCGAGGGTACATCCCACTTTTAATTAGATCTATGGTTTTAATTTTCATAATATGATATTTTTGACCAGAAAAAAATGTTGTCTATTTAATTTAATACGTAATAAACCATTATGTGGTCATGAAAATGATGGATAGTCAAAAAATACTTACTCTAGGAACGTCTCAAAAATTTACATTATTATTTTGCACACAAAAATGAGGTCTTCCTTCAACTATAGGCAAATATGATTTTATTAATACCTTGTAGACTATTTTGTGTAATAAATATTTTTTCCACGACTATGGAATAGTAGTATATAGACCGTAACCCTAATAAGCCATTTCGTTCGTTACCTTAAATATGATACAAGGTCGTCTAGCTAGAATAAGTTACCTTTTTAACACGTTCGCTGCGGGGATTTTTTCAAAAAAAAACATATATTTCGATAAGAGGCTGATAAGTCTATACTTTTTTCATGACTGCCCAAAAAAGGATTGTTATGTTTTTAGCATTCATGTATGTTTGTGTTTGTATGTGAGTTTCTTTATTCCACCATAACTTTTAAATGCCTGAACAGATTTAGATGTATGGGGTATCGTTAGAATCCTTACATTGCCCCGAATAACATAGGCTATTTTTTTTAAAAACATTCAATATGGCGGCAGTATGAAAGTTATAAAAAATATTTTTTCTTCGGTATTTACAATATGGGTATCAAATTTAAGGTATTGTAAGCCCATTCCAACACTATACAATTTTTTGCCAAAAGCTCTGTTTTGGAAGGGCAGGCGTGTTTTTTTAGCTTTTAAGCTAGTTTTGTGTGAATATTGTGTTAAAAACAGTCGAACGGAGTACAGGACTCCGTTCCGGAGTACAGGAGGTCGCTGGTTTATTCAACAGTGCGATAAAGGTGTTTCGACCTCTAATCATATCAATTGCTTCTTATGAAAGCTTATCTTCTATGAGTAGAACTATCACAAAAAAGTTATTTATAATTTAAATTAGGGAGGCTATGTAAGCGTGACGGGCGCGCCCATGACTAGGTCTCAATATACATAATCATGTCAAAGCGCAAGCGACCTTTCGTTAAGACGCCTAGAGAAACCATCATCCATCCTTGTAACGTACGCTACTTAGTTTTATAATAAAAAAACAATATTTAAAAAAACTGGCAATCCAGTACGATAATTTCGTAAAACAAAGTTTTTAAAGCAATGAGTATATATTCAATCATAGTATTGAAACGAGATGCATACCGTTTGGGAAGGTTAAATAAATTTCATGACAACAAACCATCTAGTAAAATTAGCATCTAACACAAAGCAATATTGTCATTTGCTTCATAGATTTGTACTGAATGCTTGTCTTGTTTGATAATAATTGCCTCAGCAATATTCTTTTAAAAATAAACAATTAATCACCACATTTGAGACTCAGAAGCATAATCAAATTTTATAAGACAAAATACCTAACAAACCAGACGAATGTTTTGATAACGATAGGTAGGTAGGTCTTCGCGTATCGTCCAAAGCAAACGCGTGAATGACGTCAAGTATCAGTGAAGTGAGCGCTCAGACAAAATTAATGGATGGAATATGGAGGAAGTTCGTTCCGGCGTCGTTTCATTCAAAGACAAGGCGAGCCCACGCTTGTGTGCGCTTCCAGTAATGGCATTCAGCGGTATAGGATCGCGAGTTCTAAATCAGATGCGTGAACTGCAATCGATTTATTCCTGGAAGTGCTCTAGAATCCCCAAAAAAATATGTTAGATTCTTCACAGGTGCACTAAGCACTGTAGAAAGTTTACGTAAAGTTGAGATATATTGAGAAATTGAAACGCAACGCCAATTTTTCTTGCAAGGCTTATTGGTGTTGCAAAATATTGAGATTTTCAAGTAGTGTTCTCTTTCACAAACTCATATTGGGGGCTTGGATGCTTCCAGCCGGCCAAAACTGGCGTTTTCTCCAAGAGGTTTTCTGATCGTATTTTTTATTGCGTAATGCTACGACGCCGGCATACTGTTGATCGAGCTGGCATACAAAGCAGCAACCTGAGGCGGTACAGTGCCTGATGCATATATCATTTCTCCCTATCATTGGATTTATTTGACCATCACTGCATGTTGCAATCAGTAATTTCATTTGGATCGTTGTAATATTGCAAAAACATGAGACCCTTCAGCATTCCAATTAATTTATTCATAATATACACCAACCTTCCTCACAATAACTAGCGTAGAGTGATCATCGAGATTGACGGCCAACTCGTTATGTAATGAGAAAATTGTAGTTGGACCAACGCACAGTTAAACGAATATAATCATCAGCTATTAAGAGAGGCAAAAGGCAATAGCAAAAAGACGTGGGATGCAATAAAACGGTATGTGATCGAAAAAAAAAACAAAATCTAAGAACTCAGATCTGTTGAAAATCAAATTATGTCCTAAAGACTCATTGAACAAAGTAAATGAATACTTTACCTCAGTAGGTGAGACTTATGCTAACTCAATTCTTCAAAAGCTAAAAGAATCTGAAGCAGTCAATATATCCCGCAACAAATCGCCTTCCTCCTTTTTTATGTATCCCACTAACAAGACTGAAATTATAAACATTATAAGCAATTTAATATCACGGTCAGCTCCAGATCCTGACAATATTTCGAATGACATTCTGAAAATGGTAAAAGTAGAATTGACCCCACACCCCCCACAGAATTCACCAATCATGTTTGTATGTTATCTTAGTTTAAGTGCGGGTATAGTGCCTGATAGTTTAAAAGTAGCAAATGTACGTCCAATTCATAAAGATGGCGACACTAAAGTTGCACCTAATTTTCGACCCATATCTTTATTGAGTACATTATCAACAAGCACAAAGAACCATCTCGTTTACCTCAGCTTTCAAACTTAAAAACCCGCAACTAAATCGGTCCATTCGATCGAAAGCTACGTTCGGGGGTTGAAAATACTTGAAAAATTAGTAAACATAAGACTTTTGAATTACCTGGAGTCACGGAACCTTTTCATAGGCAATCAGTATAATTTTCGCGCTGGCAAATCAACGGAGGATGCCGTCACTAACCTAACATATTTTGTAGCTAATAAAATGGATGATGACTATCGGTGTGTTGGTGTCTTCCTATATCTTGCCAAAGCTTTTGACACCGTACCTAGGCCGAATCTACTTAAAAAGCTGGAACAGCTTGGTGTTCGTTTCAGTCGTACCTAACAGATGTTAGGCAGAGAATATTACAATATATATATAATAATTGGGTGATCATGTAAGTGAATATAAAACCGTCTGTTTTGGTGTACCTCAGGGTAGCGTGCTTGGTCCTACCCTCTTTTTGGTATATATTAACAACCTTTGCACACTAAATTTACAAAATGCTGAAATATTTGCCTATGCAGACGATACTGCTATAATATTTTATGCAGATTCTTGGGAAATAGTAATAGATACTACTCAAGAGGGCCTTCGTAAGGTTTCAAATTGTCTGGAACGTAACCTTTTGTCTCTAAATACAAATAAAACTAAAGCACTCTGTTTTAGAGTTTCACACAACTGTTGTCCAAACATTATAATCAATTTAAAACTACATTCCTGTAACTTTCAGCATGATTGTTTTTGCCACACTGTAGACACGATCAAATATCTTGATATTCTAATAGATGATCGTCTTTTTGACATTGAAGACATTTGATTTGAGGTTCCCAGACCTCAAATCAAATGTCTTAGTAAAAGAGTCAGGATACTTATGCATATATTTAAAAGATCACGACAAATTGCGAGTAAAGAAATTTTGGAACTTGTATATACCACATTGTGTCGATGTATTCTGAGTTATGGGATCATGGCATGGGGTCCAGCACATAAAACTCATATGTTATTATTGGAACGTGCGCAGAGAACACTGCGTGGAATACTTAAAATCGCGTACAAAAAGCCTTTCCAATTTTCCTCTGATGCACTGTATGAAGAATCAAAAGTCTTACGAGTAAGACAAATTTTTATACCTGCTACCATATTACGATTTCACAGCAAATAAATTCTATTTTAGTTTAACTCTGCCTGTGGTTCTGTTGTTGGAGATCCGTCTTTTTTTTTAATGAGTTTCTTGAGCTTTCTATCTTACTAATTTCTATGTATTTTTAGAGTCCTTCTAGTGATATGTGGATAATTAAACCAAACTATCGATATTAACATTTCGTTGTTTAGACAAAATATCCAAACTATGAGCGCTAGCACTTAATGCGGGAGCTGAATAAGAAAGGGGGCTCTATATTTTAGAAGTATTCTTTGATGTTGACGGCTGGTTTTCTGATTTTACGGTAGTCTTTTGATTAACACAACTGAGCTTTGGTACCACAAAAAGGTTTGGTTTTAAGTATCGGGCGATACTTACATGTGTTGTTTCCATTAATAATTTCAAGTAGGTATTTTTTTACACGGTTTGTTTCCACAAAACTTTATTTTATCTTTTTAAGACGCATATACACAGGAAATATGCACTTTGTATCGACGCGCGCGCAACACTAGGAAATAACTAGATCACATTAAGTGCGGAAGAGGCAAATAACACGTCCCAGCTTTGAGAAGTTTTAAGACCTCATGGCCACATTGAACGTATTTCTTCCCTTTCAGTGCGGTTCGTGGTCTAAAGACTTCTAACATATTTTTTTGTATTACAGAGTCTCACTTAAGAGACAAAAACACAAACTTATATTTGGCTTTTCGTACACCTATAAATTCTCTAGTTGTCAGCCCTGCACTAGAGGGTAACAGCAGGACTTTACTGCGCACTGAGCGTTAGAACACGCAAGAGCTTTTTAGGCCTTCTATCGCAGCGAACGTGTTAATTGTAGCCTTGGATACCTATGAAAGTAGATATTTTGATTTCATATTTCTGGAGTTATTACATTTTTTCACTCAATTTTGTAACGAGGTAAAGACAAGTTGGAGGCTAAAGGGTGTTTTGGTTGTTTTGTGTAATTTTTCTTCCCATTATACCAGCCAGCGCAAACTACCTATTTCGCAAAGATCTAAACTCGAATTTTAGTGAAATACAATAGAAAACATAGTGGATGAAAGTGGTATGATACAAAAACATAATTTTAAGTAAATTGCAGTTAAAGTGAAGGTAAAGTTTTTTAGTTGTAGAAATGGTATTTCAAAAGATATGATATTATAACTTATATTATATTATAGATAATAAGTATTCACACAAGTATTTAAGCTTATTAGACAATAATAATTTTAGAAGTGTGTTGTTTTAATAAAAAACAAAAATGACAGTTGTGTGAATAAAATAAATATGATTTAAGAAGGTGTTTATTGTATGAAAATTAATGATTAACTAGAATTTCTCCCAAAATACCTATACTTAGGCTCTACTATAAGGAAATTCATAATTTCCAAAAATTTCTTCGAAAAATACCCATATTCATGTACTTATCATAATTTTCGAGGTTTTCAGATCACAACATGGCGCTTTCATTCAAATCGAAAGACCGAGTTGTCGACTCTGGTGAATTAAACTGCGAATGAAGAAGCTATGTATCTACATAATACTTTCTTCTATAACACAATGTCGAGATAATTCATTTAAATCTAGCACTAAGTGCACTTAATGCGATCGTCCATAACTAAAGTAAGGTTTGGTTTTAACATAGGCCATTCATCTATTATCTAAAACACTATTCCCACTTTAAAACATAACAACTGAAGGTGCCATGATCTTTAAAACTACTTAAAACCTTAATTCATGTAAAAAAGTAGAAAATTGAAAAATACGACATAACGCCTACGCCACACATGTCTTCAATTGTAGGATATGAGTGTTGGCAGTTTTATTAAATTATTTTGAACAACGCGTGGTTAGGGCTGTATACGGGACGTACATTTTCCTGAGCAAAATGTTCTTGTTACATTTTTGAAGACATCGTTTTAGTGACATTTAAACCATTATAATCTGGAAGACGTCTACTGCTGTAAATCTCCAACAGATCGCTACAATGAGCAATTGCTCGCTGTTTTTCTAAAATAATTTCGCCAAAATCACCACGCTTGGGTTCTTGGTAATCGCAGTAATTGGTGGTAATACCTAAACTAGAAAATACTGCTATCCATTTCCTGAATTCCCTTTTGTTGGTTCTCACAGCACACGCGGGATGAGGAGGGGTGGTCCTACTATTATATTCTAGCTGTGCCCGCGGCTTCGCAAGCGTGATCATTTCTATGGCTTAAAAGTACTCCATGAACTATTCCAAGACCTAAAACACTAATATACCAACATTTGATCAAAATTCATTCAGCCGTCAAAAAGTTTTTTATCAATTGCTCGGTTTTTACTCTTAGGATTGAGATACGTTCGCCAGTTTTTAAGATAAACTCTAAGCTATCCAATAGTGAAAACCGCATCACAATCGGTTTAGTAGTTTTTACGCGATTATCTAACAAACATCAGACAAACAGGACAAACACTATTTTTTAATATGTTTTATTCTTGTTCATTCGCTTATTTTAAGTACCCTAGACCATTTTATTTTAATTGTTTTCTTTGTACTATCTGTTTCAATCATATTGCTTTATTATATACGAGTAATTATGTACTACAAAAACATCATGCGTAATTTTTTCCATACTTTTTATCTAGATTCCTATACTTTTTCCTCGTTTATCCACTGCATTTGTGCAATGCACTAACTTGCGTCTTCTCAACTGACTAACAGCCTGCCTCCAGGTTGACGCGTCCACGACGTGACCAGACTACAGCTAGCCTATTTGCATGGGATTTGCATAACCGGCTTCCTTAAGGTTACATTAGTGACGTTGGTAGTGTGGGAATGGAAGAACTGAGAAATTCGAATGCTTAAAAAGCTCTAGGGTTCAATAGAACATTTTACACGTTGCAATGCAACCATTTTTAATCGTTTACATATTGTATATATGTTGGAACATACGTTTGGGTTGTTTAATAAAAAAGCTTTTGTATGGTAGATTGTACAAAGAGCGCATATAAATATATTTTATCCGATAAGTTTATCTGCCCGAAAGGCGAGGGGGAGGGTACAGGTAATATTGCTAAGAAAAGAGAAGAGCTTCTTTATAAGATAAAATAAAGGGTTGTTTTTAAATGATAATGAACATATTAATAATAACCATATTAATAATATATATTAATAATGAATGATAATTTCTTATTTTTTTTCTTGTTTCAATAAAATGAGTAACTTATATATTTACTCATTTTATTGAAAATTATAATAGCAAATTATATTTTGTGTGTTGTCATTATTTTGTTTACTTATTACGTCTCATTGTAACTTTTAGTTTTTATGTTTATGTTATCTAATTTCTTGGTGTCCACGTAGACACTAACAGTGGGACTTGTCCACAAAAAAGTCGCTCAGCGAGCTACGGAGAGAGCTATGCTCGGGGTTTCTCTGAAGGATAAAATCATCCAATAGAGAACCAAAATCATCGACATAGCTCAAAGGATTAGCAAGCTGAAGTGGCAATGGGCTGGTCACTTTCTCGAAGGATGTACAACCGCTGGGGTAGACGTGTCCTCGAGTGGAGACCGCGTATTGGCAAACGTAGTGTAGGTAGGACGCCCACCGGCCAGGTGGAGTGACGAGTGAGAAGTGCCGAAGGTCGGGCTCTGTGGCGTTCACTGTGAAAGGTCTATGTCCAGCAGTGGACGAACTCAGGCTGACGATGATGAAGACTTTCTTGGTACCTATGTAATGAAGAGGTATTATTTTGTTTTGTATTCAGCATTTAAATCTATGCCGGTAATCTTGGCCGTCAAAACAACCTAACTTTTGGTATATAAAATTAACAAAGGTCCTTTGTTCTACGGTACCTATCCGGAAAAATACGCAAACACTTTGCGCCCCACCGCTTAAGGGCTTTAGGGATATGAGAACTCTGGAAATTCTGGGTCAGCGATAACAAAGTCAAATAATTAAGAGCTCCTCGTGTGGACTACGCAAAAACCATTTTAAATATCTAAGCCACGATCCACAGAAAATAGATGATCCGGTGTTTATTCGTGTTTTTGTTTTTGTATTATAACAAACATAAATGTGCCGACTTATTGTTTTTATTTTTTATATGTATATTATTATTATGTATAACATATTCAAGTGGGCGTGGTTGGCTAAATCAGAAACTATGAGGAATAGCTAAAATTACTCAAAGGAGTCTCGGACCCGATTTTGATGAAAACTAAAACTGCATATTTGGATTTTTGAAAAAAAAAAATATTCCTAGGCAGGAATCGAACACGTTGATTTTGGAAAAAAAAACACACTGTATTATTACACCATTTGATAGTGTTGCTAATAAGGATTGAATTCTGGGAAGAAATGACATACGGCAAACTTAAGGAAAATGTTGTATTTTAATAAACTGATTCATATATTAAAGTACTGTTTTCCTGTATATAAGATTATAACTGATCATATAAGATTATTTGCAAACAGCCACTTAAGCATTTCGAAGTATGGATTTCTCAAATATTGAAACAAATTAGACTCACATCACGATGCCCAAGTAATAAAAACAGCTTATATTTTCCGTCAGAACGAATGCTCAAAGCATTTGTAGGTATCATCCGCTCAGACCCCATTCAGTGAGCAGTACAAAGTCCCACAAAGTAAAAGCCGTCTTGTACCAAAGGAACCGTAAAATTAATTAAACGAAACGCCGAGGAGCCCACACGTTGCAACGCGTTGACACGCGCGTGTAAGAGCCGACTAAGGCTGGTTTTCCACCGATGTGTACGTAGTACTATTATTTATTCTGTCCCACGACACGGCACCCGGGTTATACAAAAGTTTCCGTCACCGATGCCGTGCCATCACCATCAAATAGTGCAAAATCACCTTATGGCTTCATCTCCATGAAATAATCTCTAGCGGCGATATGCTTTTGGTGATATAGACTTGGTAATAATTGTGTAATTTTTCCTTCAATATGGCGTCTAGCAGCTGCAATCTTAATTCTCCTTGAACTTTCAGATAGGTGGTAACGATTGCATGAAATTAATTAGGTTTTTAAACTAGGTACTTAGGCTCAGTAGCATTCACAAAGAGAGGCCTACATCCAGCAGGGACAAATTTGGGCTGATTATGACGATGATGAGTACTAGGTAATTATATCGTACAATGTGCTATTTACCTATACATCTCTATGTGTGTCATTTTGATAAACACAAGGCAACAAACCGAAGATTCAAACTAACGATACTATAATACATACCTACTAACATTTAAAGGTAAAATAGGCACAATATTTTGTTCGCTTTACGTGATACTAAGCCTGAAGTTACAAATATACCTATAAGCGGCTTTCAGCGGCGAGTATACTATAAACTGAATATCAGCCAGGTAATTCTAATTTGTAAGAATCACGACGGCCACCGCCACCGCGTCGGTGAGTGTTCATTATTAAGCCCTGCATACGTAAGTACATAGGTACGTACGTGCACAAGTGGCAACCTTTGAGTTTAGGAATTACGACACGTTGCTTCTTGAACATTTGCACACATATATATTACGTGAGTTGACACGCTCATAGAGGTCTACAAATTTGCAAATTGTGTTTACTAGATTTATCTCGTAGTTTGATAATTATACCTAAGTGAAATAAACATTATAATATAATAGGCTAGGATCACGTTTTAATGTTGCGCACGATCTCGCAGCGTAAACTCCTGAAGCGGACAGCCAGACAAACATTTAGACGGGTGGAGTAAGCTTAGTAATAGGGCCCCGTTTGGACCCTTTGGGTACGAAACCCTAAAAAGGCAGTGTCATAATAAAATTATGACTATTGAAATAAAATTTCGAGCTTTGATTTCGTTACAAACTGTACCAATAACACAAGTTTAGGTATTTTAGAGAATACTCACGTATCAGTCATCCGGTACATTCGTGATCCAGACTAATTGCAATTCAGAGATTTACGCACAATGAAAACACCCGGTTGCGAACTTTAAATAGTTATAGATCCTAAATAGTCATTCCAAATGAAAAATTGTAAGCGAAACTTATGACTAAGATTATTTTCAAATACCTATCCAATGATACCCCACATGACATAGTTCGACGACTTTTTTATTTTTCATTATATAGCGTTTGGTTGTCGCCGTATCGAATTTTACTGTCATGTCTTTAGTGAATCAGCAAGATAAACACATTATCGTCCTTTTCGTTGCGCAGTCTAGTAAAAACAAGACGATCAATGATAAATCCACAAGAGTCCTATCTCAATCAACTCTGAAATAGCTCCTTAAAAAAAGTGGAGTTACTCGTTGGTTTAAGGGACAATAAATCGTGGAGCCATCAATTTGCATGCTAATACAGCGGCCGCGTGGTCGGGACAAGTGACTGACAAGGACACCGCGCCACCGGCCCCCCGAGGCCTCCTAAACGCTCCCCCGAGTATTAAGACATTTTTCTTCTTTCGGCAATTATATTAAATTCAGAGCCCGCTTCAAAGAATCGTCTGACCCTCTTATTAAAAAAACTTAAGTGAATAAAGTCGCGGAGCGAGGACTGATAACGGTTGACATTTGACGGTATCCTGAGTTTAGTACAAGGATAAGCTTAAATAGCGGTGCCGTGTCATTTATAATCTAAATTAAGTGTGCCCATCACGTATCAGACTCTACAAACGAATTAAAAAAAAAAGGAATTCTGAACCGATTCGAATGATTATTATGATAATAACGATGACCGATATAATGATACCGGAGACGATCAAAATAAAGGCCATAATTATAATAGTGGTTCCATGATACATTCCAACCTTCCAAGATCAGATAAAGCGCGGCCGCTTCTTTTGCTTCAACATGGTTAAAATATAAGAGAGTGTTTTACACCTACAGTGTGCACACGTAACCTCCACGCGCGTGCACATGGCACCTGTAATTAGGCGTCACGAGACATTTGGGGGATATGTATGTACAGGTATGAATGACAGCATGAGTCATTTATGTGTCAAATTCACGCTTATTTCGATTGCGCTTCCACGTAATTAGTACAGCACCTTATCAAGATCTATAGTAGAAGCAAAACGATATGATATTTATATTTTTAAAGTATGAGTCTTATCGATTGCAAAATTCAATAATTTCGTTAACATGATCTAGTTCTAATAATAAAATCTAATGCAGGTGCACAATAATATTTTTATTTGAAGTTTGGAATATTGAAGTGAGCATATGCACTCCCAAGAGCATTTTTGTTTCTTTCGAATTATTGCATTGTCATCGATCTTTGACAGGTGTGCAAAATTTGAATGAAATCTCACCGTTTAAAGTGGGTCAAAATAGCGTCCAAAGGAGTCGGTTACAAACATATAAAGCTAATAAAAAGCGTATAAAAATAAGTTTGCAATCAATTATTGTGGTCGGTAAAAATATTTATTTAAATATACTTGGCAACTTCCAGTAGGCAATGCTGGTGAATCCGCGGGCAGAAGCTTGTATAAAATGTTTTTTTAACAACTCCGATTTATCAAACATATGTAGGGTATCGGTCTTTTAGGTTATTTGTTACCTTTTGGCCTAGAGCGCAGAGGCATGAGCAAATTATTTCGTTTTGCCTCTTACGTTTGTGATCTTTGCGGTTTCTAGAAGAGTGATTTTAACGAGAATTGTTGATTTCCATTAACCTAACAATGCTGAGTTTTCAATGACATGAACAATTACGGTCTTAGTAAGTACTGTTGTAATTAAAACCTTTGGTGCCATTTGCAATTATTTCAAGCCAGACATTTGATAGAAGTAGTTATTACAGATAGTAATTTTGATGTACAATATTTCTAAGAAAATTGTACAGAATTTCAGTAGCTAACACAGTCACATCTTTACCCGAACAAAATCAAATTTTTGTTCGGGTATATTATATACGAGTATAAATGCAATTAAGTATGTCTAACAGAATATTATATTCAAGTGTAGTTAAGAAACGGTTCTTGTAATATGTAGGTCTACTTGTAAGAAGGCAGATACAATGTATCTATGACACAAGAATGTCCAACGTATAATAAGTATAATATAAAAAAAAAAAGTTAAAAATCTTTTACGTTTCGTTTTCACTTTTGACATTTTTAGGTGTTTTTTTAATTTTTTATTTTCTCTTTTTACTTTTTTACGTTTTTTATTTCATTTTCAATTTAAAAAAAACTTTTTTTTTATTGTGTTGTCATCAGTTTGTGAGCTACCCTGAAAGTTTCAGTCGGATAGCTAATCGGGAAGTGGACGAAATTTCAATTGCAAGATTCCAGAACAAATTACGAATACATGCATACATAGATATATCGATACATACATACATTGAAGTGAAATGAAATAAATGCTTTTAAAAATATACAAGTGATTACGTTATAACAATTATGTACCAACCTACCAGGAATTCAAGAGATTATTAATATCAGACAGATAGAATTATAAATAGGTCATATAAAACCAAAGAAATTGACATGATCGATGTTTGTGCTATGAAGTTATTAGAGTCAAGGTATATTTCCCCTTGTTCTTGTGACAAACAATTATTATCATCGGTTTTCACAGTCCCTAAGCCCACTGGAGAACAGCGGTTTATTTTAAATCTAAAAGAATTAAATAAATTCATCCATATCAATCAATTCAAAATTAAATAAATTCATCCATATCAATCAATTCAAAATTAAATAAATTCATCCATATCAATCAATTCAAAATTAAATAAATTCATCCATATCAATCAATTCAAAATGGAAGACTAAACTAATAGATAAAAAATATTTAAGGGCCACGTTAGACCTAAGAGATGCGTATTTTTGCTGCCAGTTAGTGATAGAAGTGATAGAAGTGATATAAGTGATAGAAGGTATCTACTGTCCAAGTTATGTTTTTTGATCAAAGGAAATAAAAGTCAAATCTACCCTAAGAAAAAATGTGTATTTCTACCTAGTAGGAAGACTTATCGTCTTCGGTAGGTGCACCATAAATCAATACTAATAAATAATAAATTTATTGTTAACGATGGGACCGCAATGCTTCCCAAACATTTTGACCATTCATTTATTATAGACATGAATTATCTAGAAGATGAATAGATTTATGTTAAATCTATTTTCTGTTATCTTGGTTGCACGTATTAACTTATCTAATAAGAGAAAGTTGCGTTGATATGGGTCCCAGCTCTTTGTATCACGGAATTTACATTTATATGAGACTGAGTTTTAAGCAATACCTACTTTTACATATCTGCGATCTCACCGTGCCATCAGCGAGGTTGCCTCGCTTCTGAACTCAACTTGGTACAAACAACCAAGTTAGGGCAACTTTGTCATTGAATAAGCTTCAGTATGAGCTAAAATACTCAAAAGATTCATAAAATAAACGTACTGAAATATAAGCGGTGAGTACTCCTAAAAAAAACTGGCAATTTCATCCCCGTGAAGGGTTAGGTATTTATTTACTTGCCATTTTTAATGGATGCGTAGTTTCCTCTACAAGACCTCCAAACCAAAACATGTTTATAGACGTAGCAATTTTATTCAAGAATAACCTTTTACAAAAATTTAGATACAATATTCTTTGTATTGTTTTAAAGCTCTGGTGTTCAATTACCTCTTTCACCTACCAAGAGAGATGATATTTAAAAAAACTAAAGTAGTTTTCTAATTATGTAATGAAGATGCATTATCGTAAGTTTGTCATCTTTGACTTGAATATATTTCAGGAGTGAACAGAGATAGTTGAAGACTGAATTATAAAACATATCAACCCGATTATATTGTCACCCCTTTAAAATCAAAGTTCAGTTGTTTTCTTTATTTTCAATGGAAAATCTATGCATCAATTTCCAACTTTTACTTGATGGTCAATTTTGGAGATACTCGGAATAATCAATGTTTACTACCAAAACTTTGAATACTGACAATCAGTATGTAACGCCAAATGATTTTTGGGACATTTTAGCATACAACATAATTAGTTTTGTTAAATTTTAGCAAAAATTCATGTTAAAGGTATAATAAAAAAATAAAACTAATTTTAACTAACCCTCAATTCGCAAAGAGGTTCAATTCGCAAAATCACTTCTTAGTAGATTACTATATGTTACGTAGTATCCAAAATTTAAGTTTTTAGAATAAGCCACATCATCATCATCATCATCATTTCAACCTATAGAAGTCCACTGCTGAACATAGACCTCCCCCAAAGAGCGCCACGACGAACGGTCTTGTGCCGTCTCAATCCACCGACTCCCTCCGATGGCTACAATGTCATCCGTCCATCGTGTGGGGGGTCCCCTACACTTCGCTTGCTTGTTCGTGGTCGCCGTTCAAGAACCTTTATTCCCCAGCGGTGGTCGGCTATGCGAACTATATGGCCTGCCCATTGCCACTTCAACTTGAAAATTCTGAGAACTATATCGATAACCTTGGTTCTACTACGGATTTCCTCGTTACAGATCATATCACGTAGTGAAACTCCGAGCATAGCTCTCTCCATTGCACACTGCGCGACTTTGAGCTTGTGTATGAGACCAATAGTTAGCGACCACGTCTCAGTAAGCTACATAACTAATAAGATAATTATAAGAAGAGAGAAGACATTTCGTTAGGTTGTTTATAATATTATGACTAAGCTGATATGATTGTATCAAAATATTGTGTCTTTTACGTATTTAGATTTACATGAGAATGCTATTTTCCTTGAACTGTCTGAAACATAGTATTTCAGGGGCGATCAACATAACATAAAACAAAATAAATGCCAGTGTTGGCCAAATGCGGATGTAAATAATAAAAATGGTTTGTAGGAGAAATATGTTTCAGTACTACAGGAGTCTGTTTTCTGAAGGATATTCTAACAGGTTTCTAGAAGCTGCCGCTGATGTACTCAAGTTAATGACAATGTGTTCTTTTGTTTGTACTTCATGAGACAAATTACCTAAAGTTTTATGCAAGTCATTGTAGGTTGCCGAACTAGGTTGCAAACCTAACATGAAATTATAATAAACTAGCGACCCACCCCGACTTCGCACGGGTAGATATATAGAAAGATAAAATTAGTAGGTACTCTATTTGGGCAAATAGAACAACAACAATTTCTTACACAAAATGTTTATGTTTATCAAGGAAGTTATATGTACTCACGTACAACTGGAACGATATCTTCAAAGAAAAAGCGGGGTATCGATTATTTGACCTTGAAAATTATTTAAAAATAAAAAAAGACAAGGACGTGAGTGGAAGCCCTTGTTGTCTCTTTCTTATTTATAGTGCCAATCTCAGATGACAGCAAATACTTCGAAAAACAAACAGGACAAAAACTTTTTTAATTTCCAGAATAGTATTTAAAATCTCATCAGATACCAAAAAGGATGTACTATGTAAATGTGTTAAATAGGTGACCTCTTTAGTACAATTGTCTTTGTGATGATTATATCACAAGTTTATTTTAGTCTGTGCGAAAACCCTGAAACTTTGTACGAGAGAGAAAGAGACTTCCGATCCTCCGTATACTTCCTTTTCTCGCATTTTCTTTTTAAGTTACATTTTCGGTGAGACCTTTTTTATATGAAAGATATCGTTCCAGTTGTACGTAGGTAAGTACATGTAACTTCCTTGATGTTTATACGTTATATACTCACGTACCATTTTGTCTATAGTATTATTCTGTTTAACACAAGGTTGAATTACGGTTACTGTTAAAAGGTTTAACGCCAGTAAGCGTTTTAAAAAACGGGGTGGGAAGTAAGCGTAATTCAACCTCCTTGGGTTTAAAAAACTGGACGGAGCTGTGTCGAGGCGCACGGCCGTTTGTTTGTCGTGAAACGTCTACGCTACGTCTAGATTTTTTAAAATTGGTTTGGATTTTTTGAGTTTATCGGTAGCGCTCACCCCAAGGCATTATTTTTTAGTTTTTTTTATACCCTTCGTATCTTCTAAAAAAAACGGTAGTAAGCGTAATTCAAAATCATTGGCAGCAGTACTTTTGACCGTAGACAACTGCATTATTACTCACGTACTTGACAGACTTGTTATTATTTGATGTATTAGCAGCATAGAGCATTTCCTACGTCAATGATTATTAGATGTTCTGAGATTTCATTTTCATGCAACGTTCCTAAAAAGACCCGTATCCCTTCTTAGTTTGTGATACAAAGTAATCGAGTTTTTATTCAAAATTTGATACCTCGGGTTACATTATTGCAATTCTCGAAGGAAACTATAACTTTTTGAAAAAAATAGGTATAATTTAGCTTTCGCTATGTGAAAGAATTTTTTAAATCGGGTGTATATTTTTTGAGTTAATCCATTACAAACAAACAAACAAATAAATGTTTCCTCTTTATAGTATAAGTGTAAACGAAATTCATAACGTTGTACGCCTTCACGCTAATATCTTTAAAATGAAATGAACAAAAGATCGGTAAGAAAAGTTCACAGAAGTAAATAAATGAAGGATGAAAATATAATGAAATGGATGAAATAATAAATCCTAGAGTTTATAAAGATTATCGTCCTAAGATTCGACTTAATTAAGTAGAGAAGCATGTGCGTGTGCTTAGAATCCTAAAGTAAAACTTTAGGCCATGTAATCTAGAAAGAAACGGCTAGTTTATTACTGAGCCCGACTGTAACCAGTTACGTTTTATTTTATTGCCAACGGAACGGTATTTTTTCACGCAAATCATACCTAACTAGGTTTACTCGAGGGAATAAAAGGCCTTGGGGTTTAATCTACGTAATCGCTCTCAGAATACTTAAGATAAACAAAGTATTTTTACCGGGCTAATGTGCCTGTTGAAGGTATTTTTTTAATCTTTTTTCACTTAAACGCATAATCTAATTAAAAAAGGGCTTGAACGCCACAAATATAACCCACAGTTGAAAGTAGCCGTACATAAAATGATAATAAGATATAACTTCAAAAACATAAACCCGACTACGGTAAGGTAAAAAATAGCCTTTGACGCTCTTACGATGAAGACGAATCGATTGACACCTCGCTTGTCAAAACCGGACCAAGTTTTAAGTTTGAACACATAACCCTTTCTATGCTTCGTCGTAGTCGGATAATATATATATCTATGACACGCTATAAATGAAGACGAATCGAAAGACACCTTATTCGTCAAAATCGGACTAATACAAAGAGATTAAAGAAGTGGTCAAAAGTATGCAATAAATAGTTATCTATCTATCTATCTATAGATACATACATATACTGTTAATCTCATTACCCTTCACTTGCTTTGCTGTAGTCGGGTAAAAATAATATCTAATTATAATAAATATATTATATCGTTTACTTTCTGTGTAGTACTCGTGCGTTTACTCAGATTATCATCAATTAATTAGTCATCATCATCATCAGCTCACCAGCATCACTTGAAAGAAAGAAAGATAGAAAATAAATTTATTAGCAATAAATACCATTCAGAACACTGACGCAAAAAAAAACCCTAATACTAAAATAGTCAGTGTAACCATTTGCAAAATGGCCCCAGCTCAGGAATGCATGCCACTGAGCTCGGTCTTCAGCTTTCTGCATCGTTTCTGCCAGCCAATTTTCGCATGTCGACAGAGGAACATAATCGCGGTTCAATAGTTAACAGAATTGGGGTAATTCTGTTAACTATTGAACCGCGATTATGCACGTCAATCACTAAAAAAAATTTTTGCGAAATTTTCTCATATACCACTTAAGTGCTAGTAGTGAAACAAATAAAAAATAAAATAACAAAACAGTGAAAATGTTCGCTGCCAGCACTTAAGAGGTGAAATGACAAAATTTCACAAAAAAAAAATACTACTTCAGTTTGCTTATCCTTACCATGTCGGTTAAATTAGATCTATGTCGGATATCTTCTTTGCGCATCTTGTCCTTCGGCAATGAATAAATTTTAGTAATAGTACAACACCTTCAGCGATATACCAAGGATAGCTCTCTCCACAGCTCGCTGAGCAACCTTACATTTGTGGATTAGTCTTTAATGTCTGGTAGGATGCATATATTATTGACAGTGTATTATAAAGTAAAAAAAAAAGTAGTAAAATAAATGGATATAGGTAGGTACCTATAATCAGTGAACCATTGTGGGAATCACTTATGAATAACTCATTAAAAGCCCAGACTTGAATTCATAGTAAAATGTAGCTTGAGGTAATTGCATTACAGAATCGATTTAAAACTTCTTTGTTGACTCGATTGTGCCGATAATTACGTCTCGGTTCATTCAATCGCTAAGTTAATGATTATCGAAATACTTAAGCGACTAAGGCGACTGAGGAGTGAAAGTGATTGTGTAAATGTCGTGCACGATCCTCATTATCTTAGATTTTCCAACATGACGGCTTCATTAAGCATTGGCATTTTCAGTGTGTGGTAATTACAGCTTAGTTCGTTTACTTCTAAAAGATGAATGATGGTCACCTAATTTGTAACATCTGTCACCTGAGCTAAGGCTAAGTCTGACTATCTCAGATGCCAGGTAATTCGTCTGATATTCTTAGCATAGTTTGGAATATGCATTTCATATTTTTTGACAGCATTTACGAAAGTAAACATAGCAAAAAGTTGAAAATACCAGTTGCTGCATTCGTAATCACGTGTCACGTGTCGTGTGTGTGAGTGACTCTGCAGTCACTCTCGTGATTAGGTGTGTCTGCAGTTTGAATGGCCATCGAATAAAACCATTGTTTCCATCTGATTGGATATCGGTTTATTCATTAAAATAATCATAATTAATTTTAATAGAATTCACGAATGGTTTAATGGCGGTGGAATTTTTTATACAATGGGTTTTTTGTTATGATAATTAATTATTGGAGTTGTTAAATTAATACCAGTTTGATATGCTGTTTTATTTCAATTTGTATTGTTATACCCATGAATGTCATTAAAAGTGGTCAGATAGGGTACCAGCTCACCAGGAAGTGGACCACATAAATTAGCGCAACGAACACAATTGTCTTTAGTCACAATCGGAGTGGCATTTGTATAGCACGTGTTAGCAGTGAAACTCATTCGCGCTAAAGTCTGCAATTATGTCTCTCTATATTTGTAGTTGATGCACATGTTGCATGACCGACGATGGGAATGTAGCTGTGTGGGTGTTGTCTCTTTATCTAGTCCAGTTTTGGTTTTCGTGATAATAACCAACATTCGTGATAATAACAAGCGCCGTTCACTCAATTTCGCACTGTAACGTAGTATGCGGTAACATGCGCGGTGCCCGAAGGTTCAAAGCGTTCCGTATCTTCCTTTCTTTAACGAAATCTATGGTAACCTAGCTGACGGTTTGGCTATTTTTATCAGAAGGTTTATTGCTTTTACTTATTAAATAGACTAAATGTTTGATTATTGGATCAAAATTTGAATTCAAAATTAAATTAAATCTGAAAAAAGTCTTAGGTACCTTATTCCGATGTAAAAGTTCTTACTTACAAATACATTGGGTATTTGGTTCCTTATTCTGAGTGTACATTAAACAAAGTGGAAAGTGTAATTATTGTAAAACGAAAATAGTAACTTTATTATTTATAGCTGTACCCGCGGCTTCGCAGGTGTGTTCTATTCTTTAGGTTCAAAGTACCATAATGTGCTATTCCAGGACCAATTACCAACATTTGAACAAAATTTCGTCAGCCGTCAAAAATACTTTACCAATTGCTCGGCTTCTAACTCACCGGATTGAGATACAAATCACACCTGATTTAAAACAAACCCTAAGCTATCTAACAATGAAAACCGCATTGCAATCGGTCCAATAGTTTATACGTGATGCGTGAACAAACAAACATACAGACAAACAGAAAAAAAGACTCGATTAACAAAAAAAAATTGTTCAATACCTTTTTTAAGCACCCAAGAGCATTTTTTTGAGTTGAATTCATTTAGTAGTTTGGGTGCGATGCGCGGTCAAGATACGGACAAACAGACAGACAAAACTAAAAAGTAAAACAGTTTGGCTTCAGTATCGAATATAGAGAACCACCAAACAATATTTTTTATTACTTAAATATTAACTTAACTTTGGACCCATATCCCGCAGAAACCCTTTACTTATTCGGGATAAAACGTGTCCTCAATTTTAACCCATTATATGACTTAAGACAGTGCCAAGTTGCATCAAAACCTGTCCATTACTTTCAGCGTGGTACGTGTTCTTTTAAATAAGTTTCAACCCCAAAATAATAACCCATAAATTTTTCGATATGTAAAGTATCCTATGTCCTACCTCGTAGTACGAAATCAAATCATACCAAGTTTCTTTTGAATTCATCTAGTAGTTCCGGCGGCGTCATGCGCGGCTAAGATACAGACTGACAGACATACACACAAAAATTAAAAAAACATACAGCTTAGGCTTCATAATTGAATATAGAGTAACTTCCAAAAAAAAACACTATATATTTAATGTACACAATTTGGACCCATATCCCACAGGAACCCTTATTTTTTCGGGACAAAATGTATCCATAATTTTCACCTATCTTATAAACTATGCCTGTGCCAAGTTGCATCAACATCCGTCCAATAGTTTCAGCGTGCTAAGTGTTCTTTTAAATAATTATCCACCCTTATCCTGCAGGAACACTTAATTTTTTCGGGATGAAAAGTATCCAATGTTTTACCTCGAAGTGTGAACTCAAATCATACCAAATTTAATTCGAATTTATTAAGTATTTTCGGCGTGGTGCGTTGCCAAGGTACAGACAGATAGACGGACAGACAGACAGACAGACTAACAAAAAATATTTTTAATTAATACAGTGTTGGCTTTAAAATTGAACATAGAACATTCTCCAAAAAAAAAAACATAATATCTTCAATTTACAGAATTTTAGACATTATCCCGAAGGAATACTTTACTTTAACGGGATAAAAAGTATCTTTAATTTTTACCGATTATATAAACTATGATTGTGCCAAGTTTCAATAAAATCCGTCAAGTAGTTTCAGCGTGATACGTGTTCTTTTAAATAACTTTCAACGCCTATCCTGCAGGAACCCTTTAACTTTTCGGGATAAAAAGTATCCCATGTCCTACTTCAAAGTATGAATCAAAATCATCAAAGTATGATCATAGCAAATTTCATTTGAATTCGATGAGTATTTTCGGCGTGATGCACTTCCAAGGTGCAGACAGACAGACAGACAGACGGACAGACAGACAGAAAGACAAAAAATTAAAAAATACAGTTTTGGCTTTAGTATTGAATATAGACCGGCCCCCAAAAAAAAAACAAAATATGTTTAATTTACAGATTTTGGGACAATATCCCGCAGGAACTCTTTATTTTTTCGGGATAAAAAGTATCCTCAGTTTTAACCCATCTTATAAACTATGACTATGCCAAGTTACATCAAAATCCGTCCAGTAGTTTTAGAGTGGTAAGTGTTTTATGAAATAACTTCAACCCCAATCCTGCGGGAACCCTTTCATTTTTCGGGTAGAAAAGTAGCCTACTATGTCCTACCTGGTAGTATGAACTCAAATCATACCAAGTTTCATTTAAATTCATTCAGTAGTTTCGGCGTGATGCCTAGCCAAGATACATACAGACAGACAGACAGACAGACAAACAGACAGACAAAAATTAAAAAAAATACAGTTTTGGGTTCAGTATCGAATCTAGAGTAAGGTCTAAAAAAATTTTCTAAATAGCTTCAATGTACAGAATTGGACCCGTTACAGTTTTATTATAAGTATATATAGATATATAGATAATTAGTTTTCGCATTATTGAACTCAAGAAAACTGCATAGTAACTTGTACAAAATTGTAAAAAAAAAGCTGAAAGCTGTATTTTAGTTGTGTCTCTCCCGCGGAATAACGTGCTTAGAACCTTATCCAGACTTTCATACCAAAAAAAAACACGTTTCCTAATTCCGAGTAGGTACTAAAATATATAAGATTATTACATATTTTATGTACAGAAAATGATTAATTGCAATTTCGTCGTAAATATATGTAATACTTGCTAACACTTATATTGGATTGTTTAGGAACTTTAATTTTCTATCTTATATTGTATGGTACAACGAATTAATAAAATATTCGAATTGATCACCTATGACATGTAATAATTAGTGAATGTGATGCAAAAATATACCTCGGAAATAGATTTTAATATTTAAGTACTCTTTAAGTTGTCAATTACAAACCTAGAAATGCATAATCATAATAACAACCATGAAAATAATAAAAAAAAACGATGAAATTACTATTCCGCGGCATTCATCGGAATAAGAAACTGACTAAAATATTTGGCACCTAATGCCGCGGTATATTCAAAATGTATTTTTACCCTAATTTACTCAGAAAAACCCACAAAAGTGAAGTGTTTTCGATTAAAAACATAATTTGTGCAATAGTTTAACCCAAAGAAGTAGACACACAGTACAAATATAACGATAAAACCTTGATTTAAAAAAACATGGTACTCCCGTGCACAGGGTCCAAGATGTATAAACCGTGCGTTCGGGCCAGCTGCTGACGCAATATTAACAGATTATTTCAAACCGTTTACACATGACACCAGTTTTTTGATGATATAACTACGCAAAGATATGTTATCTATTGAATAAAAGATCTTGTATTCATTTTATTTATTAAATCCTTTGTCAGCGCCGTTTTTCTAAATACTTCTGAATATGGTGCCAATACCAGAACCCCTCGGAATAAGGTGTCTTTACGTTAATACCATACATTAAAATTTACCTTCTATAGAATTTTACTTGCCTACTCCATAGATTTTACCGGCCAAACTGATGCACTTATAAGTAAAAATGATGAAATTGAAATGAAAAATGTAAACATACGAAAAAACTCTTGAAGTAAACAGGAGCCCAAATAGACTGTTCCTATCATAGAAAAGACAAGTTTTGTATACAATAGCATGGTACGAAATGTTGACTTGCAATGGATTAACTATTATCTGCACTAGTTGCGAACAGTAGACCGAGCATGCACAAACTTTTTTGAAACAAGCACAAATTAAAAATTTACATAACCCTCAACTTCCCACTACATCTAAGAAGCATTTCGATCAAATTTTTCAAACATAAAAATACCTCAAAATTGAAACATGGAAAACCGAAGCTAAATCCATTCGTTTGGAAAATACGACTCTCACCCCCTTTTTCTCAAATCCCCCCCCCCTTCCATATAGCTAAGAACCATCTCAATCATATCAGTTTTCAAACATAAAAAACCACATTAAAATTGGTCCATTCGTTTGGGAGCTACGATCCTCACCCCCATTCATCCTCCTTCCCCCCCATTAATCCTACTTCCCCCTCCCCATTCATCCTCCTTCCCCCTCCCCATTCATCCTCCTTACCCCTCCCCATTCATCCTCCTTCCCCCCCACCATTATAGCTAAGAACAATCTTGTTTATCCTAGTTTTCAAACCTAAAAAACCTCATCAAAATCGGTCTTTTCGTTTGGGAGCTACGATCTTCACCCTCCCCCCCCCCACCAAACCCCCCTCCCTCCTCCCTCCATTCCCCACACCCACCTCCCCCCTCCCCCCATTATAGCTAAGAACCATCTCGTTTACCTCAGCTTTCTCACATAAGAAACAAATTTGTTTGGAAGCTTCGATTTTCTCTCCCTTTTCTCACCTCTCTCCCTTTTCTCACCTCTCTCCCCCCTTTTCTCACCTCTCTCCCCCTTTTCTCACCTCTCTCCCCCTTTTCTCACCTCTCTCCCCTTTTTCTCACCTCTCCCCCCCTCCCCCACCCCATATCTCTAAGAACCATCTTTCAAACAGAAAAAAACTGCATCATAATCGGTCCATTCATTTGGGAGCTACGATGCCACAGACACACACACACCCTATGCTTATAACACCCGTCTCTTTGTTCGGGAGTTAAAAAAATGTAGCGGTGCACAGTGCACATATATGTATAAGGTCACTAGATGGCGCTACTGTGCACTGTGTCCATCCTTACCTTACTTATTGTAAAGGCTGGTTTTGATTGGCTGGTTCCACTGGTAGAAAAATGCTAAAAGTGAGCAATTTACTGCATTTTGAAGAGTTATTCTGCTCATCACGCAGAAGATCTTCAGGTAAAATACGACCTGTAGAGGAGTACCAACAAACTGACACACGAAAGAAACTTGATTGTACTTGAAGCAGAGACTTAAGATCGCTACGCTAGCTCAATCATTAAAAAAATACTACTGATCCTTTTTTGATACAATGTATATGTTTTTCCACCTCGAGAGAAAAAACATTCAAACAAAAAAAAAAAAGTTGGTCCGTAATTCACGGAGAAATCAGTGAAAATACATATAATAACAAGCTGAAAAGCTAAAAAACCACGCCTGCCCTGTCAAAAATGAGCTTTTACTAATAAACCGACCGACCGACGACCGGTTGGTCTCGTGGCTAGAGATCGCGGGTTCGAATCCTGCAAGGTGCAATCATTTGTGTGATGAGCAGAAATGTTTGTTTCCGAGTCATGGATGTAATATTCTTATCTATGTATGTTTATCCGTTATCTAGTGCCCATAGTACAGGGTATCCTAGTTTGGGGCTAGATAATTGGTGTGGAAATGACCCGAATATATTATTATTATTATTAATTATTATACTGTTAGAATGTGCTTATCAAGGCCTTCAATTTGATAACCATTATGTAAAACACGAAGTTTTTTTTTGTTGAATTTGAAAATGGGGCCATACTGCCGCCACATTAAATGTTTTCAAAAAAATATTGCCTATGTTACTCGGGGGGATGAAAGGATTTTAACGATACTCCATACGTCTAAATCTGTTCAGGCATTTAAAAGTTATGGTGGAATAAAGAAACTCACATACAATACATACAAACATACATGAATGCTAAATACATTACACTCTTTTTTTTGGGCAGTCGTGTAAAAGTACTTACAGATGAACATAGAACCTTCTCCTTTTGTGAAGTTGATTAAACATTACATCATTTCTATTTTATCAGCAAAACAAAATAAACAAAAACAAAATAATTTTCCACAAACTAGAAACCAAACAACATTTTTCTTTCCCCAGCTTGTTTAACCCCAACAGTCTTCTATAAACCTTCAAAGCCCTGAACAACCTACTTTACGTTACGTGTCACATTAGTGCGAGTTAGATGGCGCAATCGTACGCCACTTTTATTTATGGTGGGTATATCTCTTTCTTATAGCCCGAAGAAGGATAGGCCGTGCGAGTCTGAGGATGCCAGACTCATTAGCTGTTCATTACTGAGTATAACTCATGAAGGTTAGTGTGCTTGAGAAAGGATGGTATGTTTAAAAAATACGAATTCCACACTGCCAAATCGAAATTTAAGGACCCAAGACATGCTAATCCGCTCGTACGCACAAGCCTCACGCACACCCTTGCACCATGTTATGCCGATCGGCCGCCACTTTGCAGCAAGCTCCAATCACAAAAAACACAAATTATTCACTTAAGCACACATAGGCGGCTGCCATTTGCTATGCTCACTCTTTTCTTTAGCGGTGTGGACTCTATCTTCTTTAAACCTTCTTGGTTTAGTATTTGACTTGTAGAACCCAAGAAATATGGCACAAATGAAAATGGGAGATACGGGACGCTAGGGAACCGGACCCATCTCTATGTACCTACGTTACGCGATTTTTGATAATTTCGGAGCTATTCCGGTTTTTTTACAACTCTTCAGATTTTAACACAAAGTCCGTAAAGTTGACCAAAGACCAATAACGTTGTCTTTTTTAAATAATATATATAGTCCATCGTATATGTATTCCATTCTCCTAAAAGACTGCATCGCTCGTTTTCGTTACAAATTTTGCGTCACTCTGAAATATTCCACGACGCATAGGGAGGGAAAGTCACACTTTGGTCACACTCAAAACGGCGATTTACCCGTGGTACTACCGTTGGTACTACTGGTAGTACCATGTTTTTTTTTGCCCGTAACCCTACCTTCTTATCTGGTAGTACCACCGTTAATTATTCTTTCCCTAACAAACATATAAATAAAACCTGATTAAACATACTAGCTTTTATCCGGGACTTCGTCCGCGCGATCCAAAGTTTATCGAGATATAAAGTATCTTATTTAATGTATTCAAATTATGTCCATATACCAAATTTAATCAAGATCATTGTATAAGGTTTTAATGTAGTTTTTATTAATATGTTTGTTTATTAATATGTTGGTATTAGATCTAAGTTGCTTTCATGCTAATCATAAAATGATTTAATAGTAAACCATTTATTTTGCACCATATTTACTTACGCAAAATAAGTGGTAGTAGTAATATGGGAAAAAATAATTTACGGTGTTACTGCCATCTGGCAGAAAATGATTCAAGAGTGCGAAGTGCAGAGAAGTGTGCGAGTGCGTGTGTGTGTGTGTGTGTGTGTGATCTAGATAGATTGTTAGAGCCACGGGTAAACATAATTTACGGTGGTACTATCAGACAAGTTGGTAGTACCCCGGGCAAAAAAAAACCGTGGTAGTACCAGTAGTACCAACGGTAGTACCACGGGTACGTCGCCCTCGAAACGTACACAACTTTACCCATTCCTACAACGTTAAATGAAATGGCACGTTTTAAACCTCGTCCACCGATGAGTTTGAGCTGTTGACTACCGCACTCTAGAATCATTTTCTGTTTGGTGTTAGTTCGATACATATATTTTAAAAAATCGTTGGGTGCAAACATCTATTAAATCTCTAACCACTTTTAGAAAATTGATTAATAGTCAATAAACTTGCGATAAGTAAAATTATTTTACTTATTGATATTTTAACATAGATAACATGAACATAATTTTGTCGCTATACCAAAAAACGAGGTAAATTGATAGCTATAAACATTCGTTGTCGTGCTGTAATGGGCACTGAAATATTACAATCTCTCTGAAATGTACACACATTTTGTTTATGTTCACATAAATGGAAAATATTAATTTTGTTCGTACCTATAACAGTAAAAATATTACACTCTTATCGTAACATCCAACAGAGATGCGTACAAGATGAGTTGAGTGCTAGAGTGCCTGAGAAGTATTTTTTTGTAAAAATAATAATAAGCGTGTGATTTATATTATCTGGTTACAAGTTATTTACATTATGTTGATTTACTGGTGTATATATTAATAGTTCGAACTGACACTTCGCGGTGTACCATTTTTAACCAACTTCAAAATGGAGGGTTCTTAAATAGTCTGTTTGTGTGTGTGTGTGTGTGTGTGTGTGTGTGTTATATCATATTTCTGAGATTTTGCATCAAATTGGACGATTCTTTTTTAATTCAAAAATGTCATAAAAATTAGGTCAATAGTTTTTTAATAAATCCATACTTAGAAGTCGGTTTTTTGGTTCAACTCATTATTTTCCCCCATTTTAGCAAGTAAATAAAAAACTCCGAAGCTTAAAATTTAAATAAAACATAATTAAAAATTTTAAACAAAGCCCTTACATAATGACAAAAGGTGTCATTATGTAAGGGACTGCCTGTTTAGCCTGATTCTCTCACTATTTCTTCCCATCTCAACCACCTCTACCTAACTACTACTACTTTTGTTGGACGAACATATTATAGATACAAACAAACACCAATTCGTCCAAGATGATTTGAAGACTGAATGAATATTCACCATAAATTTTATTTCCGTTCTTAAAAACAATGGAATGAAATTGAAATGCAAAACAATGTTTCTACTGGAATTAAACAATGTATTTTAGTGGTAGCACTGCCGCACAGAATACCAGAAATATTGTTTCTACTCGTCTTGCCTGGAGAAGTATCACACCTTTGCTATAAATTCTATTGCCAAGCAGTAGTGTGTACCTAAACATAATAATATCTGATACAAGAAGGTGAACAAAATGTGTTTCCTCGCCGCCAAACTCAAGAGCGCATAGCAATGTAGTGTATTCTGTGTGAGTAGACGATAGCTATTTGTGGTATTTTGTGGTTGATACAGTTTCATAACAAGTGACTGCATTATTTTTAACCGACTTCTAAAAAGTAGGAAGTTCTCAATTCATAGGTTTTTTATTTTATGTTTTTCACCTCAGAAATCCGTGATTTGTGAACGGATTTCAAAACTTATTTTTTTGTTTGCAAGCATATACTTTAATAAAAATAGGTTCAGTAGTTTTTTAACCAGTTCCAATAATACGAAAAATTTGGGTTTTAGCATTCGCGAAGTACGAGCGTTTGAAGTAGGTTGTTCAGGTTTTTGTCAAGAAAAAATTGTCTTACTTCACTCACGATAATATTAATTTGTCGTGCAATTATGCGATGGCGCAGGTCTAGAAAAGTTGACTGTGACATTTATTTATTTTTCGTTAGACCCAGTATTAACACGATTAAAGAGTGGGTCAAACCGGATGCGTGTGCGTTGCAGAGCAGAGCTTTGCAGCGCAGCGCGTTGCGTAGGACGTCACACCGGCCAGTTTTTTCGTGATGTGCGGTGCTACAACGTTCTGCGCTACAACGTTCTGGACATGTGCCATTTTCGTTTTAAATGGAATACAGTGAGCACAGCGTTAGCATTTCTGAGTTTTCTGATGAACGATGGTAGTGCAGTATCTCATCTAATGAAGAAATTAATTATTTTTGCTTTAAATTCGGCATCCAGTTTCTATTTGAATACAAATCACTGTTTTCGTGCAGCAAGGTATCGCACATCGCTGTACGTCGACGAGCGTAGTCGTCTGCGGTGTGACATTAACTACAGAAAGTCATATAATACAAAGTTAACAGGGCACATTGCCAGACCGTGCAAGACCGTGCCGCCTGCTGCGTTCACGCATTCGGTTTGTCTCTGCGTGACTTGATATGCGGTGACGCGCGTAGAAGCACAGCGATGCGCTGTACAACATCGTGCGTTTGGTGTGTCATTTCCCATAATATTCCCTACATTTCAACGTCATTAGTTGCGCAGCGCTGTGCTGCGCTGCATTGCGCTGCATGCGGTTTGACCCACGCTTAACACGAACGAGATATTGCTACGATGTGGCAACCGATCAGCGTAACATGGTATAAACTGTAAATGATGCTTATGCGAACGAGTGTATCGTCTACACTGATGAATTTGACGGTAAGGAATTTTTCTTTTTTAAAACATTTTACTCTTCAATCCATTTCGTTATTTAGTAACCACCTTTTTAGTCTAACAAATAACATAGTTCCACAATAATTTCATGAAACACATAAATCGTCACGCAAACTTCCCTTGCAACTATTCAACAGAAATAGAAAATTATTTCGTGCTAATTTCTGTGTTTTCTTCCAAAGCCACCGAAAGCACGATAGCTTCCACTGTAGTTATATATTAAACGGAATTAAGCGACACTGCGGGTGGACTCCGTAAATTGCTATGAGCGACATAATAGTTTGAGAGCTAGCAACATAAAAATTAAAAGAACTTGTTTGTGATAATCGTGTATGACATTTTGGTTTTGAGTCAAAATTTCTGACAGAAAACATTGCAAAAAATATTTTCTTCTTTGTTCATAAATAGCAATGTAAATTATTGTCTTGAATTAAATTCGTCTGGAGTAGATGCCTGGTATCAGAGAAACATTGACTTGCATTGTGATCTCGGCTTCCCTTGATCCTTCAATACATAAAGGATGCTTCTCGCCGCTACTTTGACGCGGCACCCCATCACACCAACCATCTTTAATAAGCAGACCCCTCTGTTTGCTTGTACAGAGAGAGAAAATTTCGAATTAATAATATTATTACTGAAGGAAACTGTGAGGTTTTTGTATTTCCATCAGCCAGTCATAGGCAGCCACCGTGCTCGTCGAATCCGCGTCGTGCTATGTCGCCCTCTTTATCGACATGCGCGCGAGCGCTTGCTGGTGATAGATTCTTAGGATCATTATTACTGTATATAAATAAAACCTAAGTTTGGTTATGTTATCCTTAGGTTAGGATAGGTTTGACAAGCCTACGGTTAGGCTAAACCTTGTTTAGCATATTAAATAAAGTTTCAATGCTATGGTGTTGTTATTTATTTATCTTTTAACCAAATAGCAAGTGAAACTAATTCATAACCTGACAATATACAAGCAAGTTGCTATATCATAAAAGCTTGAAATTTACTCAGAAGTTAAGTACCTATCTAAAGTATACGGAATAGAATAGCATAACCTAAGGAGTATTCATAGAAACAAAGAAATGTAATTGTTATATTTTTATTGATTCTGCCACCAGATTCGGAATACACTACATAGAAGAACTGGCAAGAAACTATGTAGCAATTTTTTTTTTTATGATCATTATTTACAATTATAATTAACACATTATTATTATCATACTAACAACCTATATGTGATACTTGGTCATAGTGATATTTTATTATCATTTTACAATCACCATAGTTACACCTGGCACAATAATAGCATTTAAAGAAAATGATCCTGACCGAATCATTTCGAACAAAATCACAATGACCATATTGGTTATAATAACATCACATTGAACCAACAGTACCTTTGTAGTATTTGTATACTCTTTGGTACCTATTTGCAAAATAATCAGTTACACATAATAAATATGAGACAAGGAAACAGTAGCAGAACACTATAGTAATATCAATAGTACTTAACTTGTCAGAGTCCTGTTGGTGCCACGGCCACAGTAAAAGTGAACATTGCTAAGCCACCTTTATAAAATAACCGAAAAATATCATACTACCTTACAATATTTTTCCACCAGATCGACGAATCAGGAATCATCAATGGCGTCTGGCGTGACGGAAATGTTCAATTCACTTCTACTTACATTTGGATATCGATAATAATCGTATTTTAAATATTGTAAGACTATTTTAATTCATTATATGTTTTATGGAATTATACTTGCAGATATTTCAGAGTTATAACAATCTGCCATAATTAATTAGTAAATACACAACTTTTCACAAAAGACTTGGTAATTTTACTTAGAATAATGAATAACTCTATTAAGTATTTTAAACATCATTATATAACTCCATAATCATAAATTCGAAGCTTTTGCATAATAAGTTGTTTTATAGATTCAACCACATTATCGGTTTTGTTCAGAAACATTTTTTTTATTACCACTGATTACAAACTCACTATAGATCTAAGAAAAGACATATTTACTATCGGTTGTCACTTTTGGCTTGACAAGCAATATGTTATGATACCGTAAGCGGTAAGGTTATTCACTGAGAATATTAATTACATTGTTAAATATTATGTTATAATCTAACACAGGCATCCCTTTTCGTGATACATCGATGTACGTTGCTATAGCACAACTGCCTACGATTCGCACCGAGGCGGTTCGGCTATAGCCGTGGTCTATACTTTAGTAATATTTGGTCTGATTGCCTGACACACCGACCCGGTGAAAAAAATAAATAAATAAAATATTGTCATGAAATTGAGTACTTTTTGTCATTTTTGACAACTTGTCATGGTTATTTATAACACAACTAAATAGTTAAAACCCCCAAACACAGATTTACCTAATAAAGCAACCGCCCACACAAAGCAGAGTGAAGAGGCGGGCACAGAACAGATACAACATTGTTGTAGCTTGCTCTTCATCTAGAACCAAAATAGTGAAAAAGCGAATTGGGTTGCGGCAATAAGGCGACAAGCCGCAAGCCTGTTTATATTGTTGACCGGTGTCAAACCAAATTGTAGGTTTAGGATATTCATACAACAAAGGGTTAAACGTACATACATGAGTGTGGGGCAAGCGCGGTTATTTGTTTAATGGGCTGCCATGGTTTGTAATCTTTAGATACGCCATTATTTCCATAATTTCGTAGGAAATTAATTCTGAAAAAATGATTCAAATACTCAATCAAAGAAGGATAATTTATTTTAGGTACGTAAATTATTTCTATATCAAAATGTGCTTTCTTATTAGATCTTCGAATTAAAATCGTTCTCAGAAGAAAAAAAGTTATTCGTCAATTTATGTAGGACTACGCTGGAGATCCATTTTCTCAAATAAAAAAATACATCAACCAAATTGTTTTTTTGCTTTGGACATAGCAAAATACCAAATTGATAGTCGGATAATTTGGTGAATAAAACTAAGCGCAAATAAAAACCACAGTTGAGAACCTCCTCTTTTTGAAGCTTGATTATCTTTCAGGAATGAAGCAAATCAACGTTCACTTAAATTTCTATACTTTGATTTATATAGCTTGATGTCCATGAGGGCTGTCATCGAGATAACGCGCATGAAGTTTTGTATTCTATACAGTCAAAATGTACCCAAAACATAGAATATTTACACTGGTAGAAGTAGTCTCCGCGTGCCCCTTTTAGTTAGCAATAGTTTTGTCTTAGGTGCAGCTATATTATAACTAAAATTACTCCTTACGGAACTAAATCGTACGACACAATGTAATATTGTCAACAGATGATAGGGAATGTAAATAAATTAAGCACAATAATGAAAGTTACGTATTTATTTATTATAGGATCATAACATAAAAGGTAAGTGGCATAACAAAGGATAAGAAACATAACATAAGTAATTTCATATATAATACACGATTGCCTATTAAAATTGTGTGAATACTACAGTCAGAACTCTAATAACAGGAAAAGTTTGTATTCATTTTCATTATTATTATTTCACTTTATCTATTTGATATCTTAGATACAATTTTTTACAATATTTCTAACCTAGAGAACCTTTCTAATCTTTAAACCTAGAGTACCACCGGCATCAGAGCAGGGCTCAAACTACCGGTGGCTAGGGCTGCAGAGTGAGGAACCTCCTGACTATACGCGCCGTGTCAAAGAGTACTGCCTTCTGCATCTGACCCTTAATCCAACCATCAAGCAAGAGCCTCTTAAGATGTTGGTCGAGGCTTGCAATTGTTGTTCATTGCAACATTTGCAATGAACAACAATTGTTTGCAACTCTATAAACGCAAGTCAGACTCGCACATAGACGGTAGTAATTCTTTTTTAATATGAACCCTTACCACATTTTGTTTTTCAGAAACGCTAATATCTAAAAAAAACTTGATTTTGTTTTGCGGTGCCGACCATTACAGTTTGACTTGTGCACTTTGACGTTGAAGGAAATGTTTACGAACAAGACAAAGGATGGGGGGACAACGTCATACATATCTAAAGGCTTCGAAATAAATAACATGAAATAGTATAAGAAAAACGCCCATTGATTATAAAAATACTTACCAAACAATGACTTTTAGAAACACTAGTTTCTTGACATTCTAGAAATGTCGCTTGGTGGTACACATTATTGAATACTGACTTGTGCCTTCTGATGTCGAAGGAAATATCTGCAAGTAAAAAAGTGAGTGCTGGAAAAGGAACTTATAAACTGTAAATAAATAGTAAGTATTACCTACCGTACAGCTGTTTTTTCTGAAATACTCAATTATGTCTTGTTTGTTTGTTGTTTAGTAACCACAACAATAGATTGATTGGTTGCAGCTCTAGGCTCTGATGATTGAGTATACAAACAAAAACACATATAGTTACCTACTTAATGACAGCACGAATTTTTAATGACTAAGAATTAACTAACTGATAGTGACAATGTGTGATGCATTAATTTAAAAAAACTAAGCAACAAGAAAGCACATACATGTACAGTAGTCGCAGCGGAAGTATGTGTCTTGGAAGTTATCTGCTAGGAGCTGCGCAAACTGCAATTTTTCAGGCGCAATCCCAATGTTGAAGGTGATGACAGCATTGTATAACTGCCTCGCTCACTCGATTACGTTATTCGCATTTTCTATTTCACTCTTACTTCATGCTGTTTTACCCCCACAGCAGTACCTGCGCAATCGTTCACAGAGCCTAACTTCACAAACATATAGATATGCTGTGACAACTGTACAAATTCTACCGGAACTGCATCTTCAACGAGCCCTTTGTTTTTATTTGTTGTTACTATTTGTGAAGCATCAAAGTGGACTGAGCCAACTATTGCATATTTACTTGGTACTCAATTTGTTTGGCCCGTTGCATTTATCCATTGTTGTTTTACAATTGTATATATAGGAAACCTGAAATAAAATAATTTTGTTTATTATTTTATTACATACTGTAATCATGCCTCTAGTGTTATTTTAATATCAATAATAGGAAAACGTAAAAATCTTGTTCCGGTTTCCATATTCCATCAAAAATATCGTTATAATTAAACACGAATAATAAATACTGTATATCGTTTAAATTAAATTGAATAAAACATTATTTAAACATACCGAAAATACCTATTAAGTTTATTTTTGATGTTTCATGATACAAACTGCAAAACAAAATCCCTATAAATTGGGTAAAACTACACGCCATTTTATGGAAACATTCTCCTTGTTACTGTTTAAGGTTATCTTACTTTTGATTGCGACTAATTTACTGGAAATAAGTGACTACGGATTAAAAATCAATACTATTGTGAAGAATGTTACATAGGAAATTTATTTGAGACGAGCTTGTAGCACATAATATTAAAAATATTAGGTGAAAAGTAATACTTACATGTAGAAGATAATTCCAGGATTTTTGTATTCACTAGGGCTTTGGCAGCCAGACACACTACACCCAATCATGGTGTAAACTTTTATAACACTAATGGAGTCCGTTTCTCACCCAAAATATATTCTAAAACTTTAAAAATACAAAATTAATATTCGCCAACCGATCATTAACAAACAATCGCCAACAGCTCATGTACTTTTGGTCACAAAGTTGACTTTGTGACAGACAAAAAAAATGGTTACGCGTAAGGGATGCAAGATAAATAGCTCTGTCCCTTTCTGTCTTAGCCTTAGTTGCATATCACTCGTTCTTTCTATCTGTAGTGACGTCATCGACGCTACTTGTGCCCTAAGGCAGCGTAAATATTCTAAGACCCAAAACAATGTCGTACTTTATTGGTGTGACGAAAACGGATGTTCAATTTTCATTGCGACATCTTAATCACAGCATATAAAACAATAATAATCGATTATGAAAATCGAAATAACTTTATTTGCTTATTCGTAATAAATTCATAAAAATGTTTCCACAAGCTAATTTGAATCTGTTGTTGTGGTAAAATGCAAAGATTTTGAATTACGCTTGCTGCCGGAAAATAGATTCCGCTCTAATCCAAAAACATTTGTTCTAGCAAAATGTCACGTTTTATTTGGTATAGATGGTCCATGATACTCTATAAGCACCCAAGTAAAAAATAAAATACCATTTGTAGGAAAATATTATTATCAAGTACTAGCTTGCGCCCGCAACTTAACTCGAATAATAATAATAAGTCGAAGAAGCGACAACCGTTGGGGTAAGCGAGTTTTATTGTGGGGACCACGATTAGGCGAACGTAGTGAGACCGTTGGCCACGTGAAGTGATGAGTTGCGAATGGCGAGAAGAGTTAAAGATCGGGCTCATTGGCCTACGTCCAGCAGTGATGATTTTGATGATAAAGATTATAGTTGATGTGTCACCACATCAAATTAAAGATAATACATACTTACCTACCATCGTTTATGAATGCCTAATAAGAAAACAAAAAAAAAACACCAAGTAGTATAACTAGGTAGTAAGACATTTTAAAGTGACAGATGTCAAAATGACATGTCAAAAATCAAAGTCATACGTCAACACCTGACAAGATTTAATCGATATCTTCGTTTTGGATGACAGCTGTCAAACTTAAAATGCCTATAACTTTAAAACTAACGATCCTGAACTAGTAGTTTCTTAACAAAAGTGATAGATCTCATTGAAATCTTCATTTTGGATGACAGCTGTCAAACTTAAAAGGGCTATAACTCTGAAACTAATGATCCTAGACTAGTGACTCTTTACAGAAGTGATAGATCTCATCGATATCTTCGTTTAGGATGACAGCTGTCAAACTTAAAATTGCTATAACTTTGAAACTAACGACCCTGGACTAGTAGTTTCTTTACAGAAGTGATAGATCTCATTGAAATCTTCATTTTGGATGACAGCTGTCAAACTTAAAAGGCCTATAACTCTGAAACTAATGATCCTAGACTAGTAATTTCTTAGAAGAAACTACGGCTTGGTTACGGGATCCCTGCTGTCCCTCGTTTGTTTTCGTTGCTTAAAGTAAGCTCTTGGTCTCGGGTTATTCCGTCTGGTGTCATCAGCTAGTGGCTTTACACCTCCCGAGCCCGATGCCAAACGCTCCCATTTTAGTTTTTGTTTAATTTTATATTTTTGTTTTTTAGTTTGTGACATGTTAAATCATGACTCCAAGTTAGATTTTTGTTATGGATCTCGATTAAATAAAATCTATTGGGTACAACGCCATCTGGCGAGGAGCAGCGTCTTTTCTATTAGATCAAGTTGTGTTTTCTCCGTATCTGAAAACCAGACGCCGAGTTTGTAAAAAACGCCGAACTCCACCACGCGTGCGCCACTTTCTTCGTTAAAGGAATAATGAAAGCTTTTCTTGTTGAAGACAGATTGATAATTTCGCCTATCTAAGAATCAAGAAATAATGGTTGAATTTGCCTCTGCGAGTGAAAGGGAAAAGTTTTCATCTACTGTCTCAAAATAGATAAAATGGTTAATCCACGCAGCGACAGCTAGCGACAAAAGGCGTGAACTAGAAGGAAGGTGGAAACTAAGCGGTGGTCTCTGTCGGCAAGTAGCGGGCTTCTGAGTGTTGCTATTAATAATTGACGTTCCAGAAATATTTCGGGCTCTGGATAACTTTGGACGAGGAACGGGTTGTTTAAAAATCCAGAATAGGTCGCATCTTTAAGTTGGTTAACAAATAATAAATACAGAAGGCAGCGTTTGATATGTCGAAAATAATTTAAATCTAGAAATCGCTTGCGATGGTCACACCATGGAAGGTTTTGACATAATGTCTAAATCGCATGAAAGTTCCGGAAAGATGTTTTTTTTTATATGAAGTTTTTTGATGTTTTTTAATGAAGCAAGTTGCAGAGTTCTTTCTAGAATTTTCTGGATACCGGAAGTTCGAGATCGGAGTAGAATGCTACTCGAAGTGTAAACCAAAGTTCGTATATATACAAGAGAGAAGCCTGTGGATTGGATTTTGATTTCGGACGTGAAACTGAATTAAGTTTACATATTTGGCACGTAATTAAAATCGACGCAGGCAGCAGAAAAATACGCAGTTCTTTTGTGTGAACAAAACGACCGAGGCACGAAGTCCAGAACGAAGCTGCCCTGTTACTGGCGAAATAAGTATACAAGTGCAAAAGCCAGGTTAGTGTGATTTCCCGTGATTTCAGTATTGTACTAACGAAATATCTGTTTTGATTTTGCACCGCGTCTATCTAAGGCGGGCATCTCGAGACACATTTGAACACGAAGGAACGTGGGTTTCAGGTTAAATCGTGCATCTACGGTCGGCTATTGTCGTCACTACTGCGAGCTGCTGTGCGCGATCACCCGGGGCTCACCACCGTTCGTGGATGAACTCGTAGACCGGCTACGAGGGACTCCAGAAGGACTCCAACGCACCACCTGTCCAGTAGAAGATACCAGGCAACGTTCGTGGTCAAGCAGTAGGAGCTGATCGAGTGGAGTAAGGAGGCGTTCCGCGGCGGCACGCGAGACTACGGTACGGCGTCCCAGGAAGCTTCCAGGTTGGTCCACTCCAAATCATTTTGAGTCAGCCAGCTACAGTGTTGAGGGAAGCCTTCGCCTACTTGCGGGTTAATATATTGTTTAAAGATACTTTCTGTTTATTTTCTGTCTTACTTTCTGTTTCACTTTCTGTTTTAGAGTTTAATATCCCTCTGGGAAACACAATCTTACACACACACACACACACTCTGTTTGCACAATTTCTCTTTTAATTTACAACATTCTGAGGCAAAGACAAGATTATTCCGTTGCGTTGTGACCAATTCATGTTAATCTGCTGAGCACAGACTCTTTAAGTTTTTCTAGCCTAGGATACAGCTTTTCTATTGTGAATTCATATCATACAGGCCGGAGTTATGTACTATAATTTATATGTTTGAGGAAATTGTAATCATTTTTGAGAATTTTGAGTTTTGAGTATTAAGTTAGTAATATTTCCTATTATAAGATCTTGCTGTTTATAATTATTTTGATGCAGAACAAACTAAATTAAGTGTAAAATATTTATTTTTGAATTCCTCAGTAAACGGAGAGTACCAATATTTGATAACTCATGTGTGCTTTTTCTATTTTTTGTAATAAAGCCCTTTGTTATTGAATTTACCATCTTGTTTTAATTCCTCGCCTTTACCTGAGAAGGAGGTCCGTTTCCTTAGCCGGGCAACGGCCCTTTCAAGTTAACCTTATTGGGGCGTTAGTCCCCTCAAGGTTCGGAGCACTGGAACTTGAAGTTCCAGCCACTGACTGTCTCCCCACATTCCTTGCTCCTTTTTTACCCTTAGGTCTAATGACCGTCCAGGCTGCAGTTTGATCCGTGTCGGCAGCAAAAGCTGCCTCCTTTGGGGTTTGGATTGTGTTGTGCTTTATCATCCATATTACATTTGTTTTTAAAATTCACCTCTCTAGCTTCCCACCCTCCACGGAGCCCGCACCGGGGATATTGGGTTGCAATACCAGGGCTACTAAAGAAGGTATAGAACGGATATCCCAGAAGCCCACGAGCTAAACGCTGCTACGTCTGACACTACGCCCAATCCAATTGCGCAGCCCAACGAACACCGCCAGCTGCAGACCCCATAGTCCTTCCGTTCTCGCCAGGCAGAGCTGAAGGCTGCCACCCGTGCTGGATAGATATGGATGGCTAGTCCACGCCCCCCCGTTTTGGTTGAAATCCACACCAAAGACGAGTGTTGCGGAAGAGAGGTACTATACCCTGATCAACTCCCCACTCAGCCACCAGGTTTGTTTCATCCTACCATACGGGCCCCCACGCACAGCACCAAGTTACGTGGGTGATCATCCCCTCACCTACTATCACACATTAGGGGATAGTAAGTCCACAGTGACCTGACCACCTCGTCACTGCAGCGGATTGGAAAGGAGGTAAGCAGGGATATTAGGAGTATATGGAATTAGGTGGGCTTTTTGAAAGGAAAATAGGAAGGGTTGGGTGGGACTAGGAAAGTCTAGAATTGCGTCTGCTGCCTTGGTTACGTCTGTTCCTTAGGGGACCAGACCAAGAACAGGGCGGCACTACGTGAAGGTAGCAATCAGACTTGCTGCGGATGTCTACACGACCTGCGCTCCTTTCCGTAGCCATTGCCGAGCCTGCTCACCGGACAGGTGGCCAGGTTACGGTTGACCCAGGCGTATAAAGCGTATCAAACCCCCCCAAACGAGTAGGTAGGATTAGACAAAGTTGCGATAATCTATACTTATAATAAAACTGTAACAGGTCCAATTCTGTACATTGAAGATATTTAGTAAAAAAATTTGGGGGGCTGTTCTATATTTGATACTGAAGCCAAAACTGTTTTTTTTTTCATTTTTGTCTGTCTGTGTGTCTGTCTGTCTGTACCTTGGCTAGGCATCACGCCAAAACTACTGAATGAATTCAAATGAAACTTGGCATAATTTGAGTTCATACTACGAGGTAGGACATAGGACACTTTTCATTCCGAAAAGTTAAAGGGTTCCCGCATAAAAATGGTTGAAAGATTTTTATAAGAACACGTATCACGCTGAAACTACTGGACGAATTTTGATGCAACTTAGCACAGTTATAGTTTATATAATGATTGAAAATTAAGGTTACGTTTTATCCCGAAATTAAAAAGAGTTCCTGTGGGATAGGGGTCCAAATACTGTAAATTAAAGAAAATTAGTAATTTTATTTGGAGTCTGTTTTATATTAGGTACTGAAGCCAAAACTGTTTTATTTTTCTTTTTTTCTGTCGGTCCGTCTGTCTGTATCTTGGCATAGCATCACGCCGAAACTACTCAATGAATTTAAATGAAACTTGGTATGATTTGAGTTCATACTTCGAAGTAGGAAGAACATTGGATATTTTTCATCCCGAAAAATTTAAGGGTTCCCGCAGGATAGGGGTGGAAAGGTATTTAAAAGAACACGTATCACGCTGAAACTAATGGACGGATTTTGATGCAAGTTGGCACAGTCATAGTTTATATGATGGGTGAAAATTAAAAATACTTTTGATCCCGAAAATATAAAGGGTTCCTGCTGGATAGGAGTCCAAATTCTGACAATTGAAGAAATTATGTAAAATTTTTTGGAGTCTGTTTTATATTCGGCACTGAAGCCAAAACTGTATTCTTTATCATTTTATACTCTCTATCTGTGTGTCCTTCTGTCTGACTGTATCTTGGCAGCACATCATGCCGAAACTACACAATGAATTCAAATGAAACTTGGTACGATTTGAGTTCATACTTTGAGGTAGGACATTGGATACTTTTAATCCCGAAAAATTAAACAGTTCCCGCAAGATATGTGTTGTAAGTTATTTAAAAGAAAACGTATCATGCTGAAACTACTCGAAGGATTTTGGTGCAACTTGGCACAGTCATAGTTTATGTGATGGGTGAAAATTAAGAATACATTTTAATCCGAAAAAAATGGAGTTCCTTGGGGATATGGGTTCAAATTCTGTACATAGAAGACATTTGTTTTTTTTTATGTTTCGCTGTATACAATATTGAAACCAAAACTGTTTTTTTTTTCATTTTTGTCTCTCTCTGTCTGTCTGTATTTTGGCCGCGCATCACGCCGCTGAAACTACTGAATGAATTTAAATGAAACTTGATATGATTTGAGTTGATACTACGGACAAAGAAAAAAATAATATAGGAAATAGTAAAAATTAAAGTGGTTCCGCAGGATAGGGGTAGAAAGGTGTTTGAAAGAACACGTATCACGCTGTAACTACTGGACGGATTTTGATGCAACTTGGCACAGTCATCTATCTATACTTATAATAAAGCAATAGGTACGAAAAAGACTGCACAAAGAAGTCAAATTAAAATAATGGTCTAGGGTACCCTAAAATAAGCGACAGAACAATTTTTTTATTTTAATTCGCGTTTTCTGTCTGTTTGTCTGTATTTTTGTGCATCACATAAAAACTACTGGACCGATTGCTATGTAGTTTTAATTTAGTTTTAGTTGGATAGCTTAGGGTTTGACTTAAAAACTGGTGCAATTGGTATTTGGCGATTAGAAGCCGAGCAATCGATAAACATATTTTTGACGTCTGAAGAAATTTTGATCAAATGTTGGTATATTGGTATTTTAGGTCCTGGAATAGCACATTATGGTACTTTTAATCTAGGGAAATGACCACGCGTGCGAAGCAGCGGGTACAGCTAGTTATTTCTATAAACATTTACAAAACAAAGCTAAGGACTAACCATAATACTAATTTGTTCACAATTAGAAGATTAAAAGTATAGGTTAGTTAATATGTACTTACGTATTTATTAATTTTAAATATTATTATGCTCCAACACAAAAAACAATTATCCATATCAATATATAAAAGTGACACGTTGTCTGTTTGTTTGTTTGTTTGGGGAGTATTTATTTCTGTTTGTCTGTATGTTTGTTCACGCATCACATAAAACTACTGGACCGATTTCAATTCCACTGTTGGATAGCTTAGAGTTTGACTTAAAAACAGGGATACTTGGTATCTCAATCTGATGAGTAGAAGTCGAGCAATCGATTAAAATAATTTTGACGGCTGAAGGAACTATGATCAAATGTTGGTAAATTGGTATTTTAGGTCCTAGAATAGCACATAGAGTACTTTTAGCCTAGAGAAATGACCACGCGTGCGAAGCAGCGGGCATCAGCTAGTGATGTATATGTATATAAATAATAATTCGGTACAATTTACACCAATTATCTAGCCCCAAACTAGGAACCCTGTACTATGGGTACTAGACAACGGATAAACATACATTGATACGAATATTACATCCATGACTCGGAAACAAACATTTCTGCTCATCACACAAATGATTGCACCTAGCGGTATTCGAACCCGCGACCATTGGTTGACTTCGTAGTCAGGGTCACTAGCCATTTGGCCAACCAGTCGTCAATGATAATTATCTACCTAAAGTATTTCTTTTGCAATGAAATAATATAAAAAGTTTTGAGGGAAATCATTATTATGTGAGTTCTAATATAAAGCACAGTTTTTAATATCATGCAGCCTGTAGCTGTGCAAGTCGCAAATTGGTATTTGGTAAGTGGACACACGTATAACTACCCAATAAAGTATTATTTACACACACACAATCTAACAAAATTCTCTTTATTACCAACTTTCATAATAAAATTAGGGGCTACAAGGGGACCGTCGAGAGCGAAAAAACATCTAACTGCTCCAAGACAACCTCACCTGTACGTGGTCATCCTCCTGCATAATGAACGTGACTCTAGCGACCAACAGATGGCGGTATAACCATTTTAAAGCAAGCTTTTCCAAATGACACAGACTGGTGACGGGCAGCAGCGTCACCGGTGCGAGAAGCTACGCCCAGCATTCGCCAATCCGCATACCCAGCGTGGCGAATATGGGCAAAACCTCCTACTATGACAGATACAACTAAAAAATGGTCCCCAGTTCCCGGTCGCCCTGCTAGTCTTGACCACGGCGGTGGTCAAGGAAATGGCAGGGCAGAGGTGCGAAGAATCTCCAGGCTACCGAACACCAGCCAAAACAGAAACAATTGACCCTGGTTTCGTACAACGGACGATTGATATAGTTTGACGGTCACATGGCGCAACTCGAGAAGAAGCTTTCAAAGATAAGGTGGCATGTTCAGGAGTTATAGCCTAGAGTTGGGCCCTCTAGTTTACTTCCGAGAGGGCAATTAGTTGTCTGAGGGTGGACGCTATCAACGTTATCAATAAGGACTTTACTGGGTATGCCACGCCAGTAAAGTCCTTATTGATAACGTTGTAGAAATATGCAGTGTGTTGACCAGGGTAGCGTACCTGATTAAAAATCAACTGATCAAAAGGTAAGGCTTTAAGATCATACAGGTTTACGCACCGACCTCGGCACACTCGGATGATGAGGTAGAAGATATGTTTGATGACATATCTTAGGCCATACAAAACACCACAAGCGCCTACTACAATGCAGGACACTTGGTGAGGCGAGGTGATGGCAGGTGGAGTAGAGCCCTCTTGGAATGGTTTCTGAGGGCAAATAAAAGGGTAGTTGGCAGACCACCTGCTATATGGGTCAGCGACATTGAGGCGGTCAAAGGAACGACCTGTATGAGGTCAGCACAGTCAGAGACGAATGGCACAAGGGAGAAGATATTTATACCCAGCAGTGGGTGGAAGCCAGCTAACAATTATGGTTCTATTTCATGAAATGGCTAGCTAAAACTGAACATATACTCAACATATCGTTGAAACATCAACATTTAATTATATTTCAATCGGAACCTCGTTCAAACCTAGTTTTGGCCTAAACAATATCATCATCATCATGAGGGCCTTTCGGTTTTCCATTTTGGTTTCCCACACTGGTGTGACTACGAGTTTTACATTTAGTAGATTACTCGTTGCCCCACCAAGCAGTGTGACCACGAGTCCGACGCCCAATGTTGGAATGTAGCTTCTTCCCTTATTTTTCTACTACTGGCGGTCTTGTGCCAGACTCATCAAGTCATGACCTGTGTGTCGCTTGACGTCGTCCATCCAGCGTTGCGGTGGTCGTCCCCGCTCTCCAGTGTAAGCTCAAGTTCACGTTCTCAATTTCTTAGAAGAAACTACTAGTCCAGGATCGTTAGTTTCAAAGTTATAGCCATTTTAAGTTTGACAGCTGTCATCCAAAATGAAGATTTTAATGAGATCTATCACTTTTGTAAAGAAACTACTAGTCCAGGATCGTTAGTTTTAAAGTTATAACCATTTTAAGTTTGACAGCTCTCATCCAAAATGAAGATATCGATTAAATCTTGTCAGGTGTTGACGTATGTATACACAATAGGACTGACGAAGTCGTGACACGACTCCAAGTCCCTAAATGAAAGGATAAAAAATATAGATACATCTATCTACACTTATATCGTAAAATCCAGATTATGAACTAAAAAAATTGGTGGCATAATGACATACTTAACGCACGGCATGCCACTAATAAGTTTTTTTTTTACATTATAATTGAATTAATCAATGTTATAATATATTTTTATCTTCACTCATATCGTAAAATCCAGATTATGATCTCAAAAATTGTGGCATATTGACATACATTACACATGGCACGTCTCTAATACGAAAAGTTTTTACATTCTAACACTGTTTTTTGAACTAATCTATGTTATAATATATATGTATTCCCATAAAACCACCGGTTGGCTCCATACTTTGAGGGTTTTGGCCATTTATTTTCTATGGTGGCGCGTGCTAGACCGTATGCGCGCGGATGCGCTGTGGACTGGATTTTGGCGCTATTATTTTAACATTAGTAAAACAGTTGTTCTAACCTAACCTAACCAATTTAATGTGTTTTTATTTATCAAAAGTTTTATCATGATTAAAAATGTCCGACAGCAGTGTTAGTGAGGAGAATTTGACTCCACCTGACATCAACAGCAACGAACATGACGAAGAGCTTTTACCAGCAAAATCAAGAAAATATTACGACAAATGTTTTTTTCATTATGTTCCTATTGCATGAGTGTAGATGAAGTAGTGTATGAAACGGCACATATCAAAACACACGGTATTAAAACACTCGAGTAATACTATTTAAAAAACTCGCATATTTTTATAGCCCTCGTTATGCAACCGTTTCATAAACTACTATTATTAAATGAATTCATCACAGTCAGATTTACGATACACAACAACAGTGGTCCATTCACTCTGGACTGCTCGTACGTGGCTCGTGCATCCTCTCAAAAACTTGAACCCGCAGTGCGGGTGCGGGACACACTACTTAAAATTCCAGAATTGCGCTACGTACAATAAATTTAACTTCAGAGACTCCCAGAAGCAGTAAATTTTGTTCGTATTTTCCACAAATTATTTTAAGCGCTCTCTCCGTACAACAAGGTACTATGCTTGTCCTGATCAATATAATACTCATAAATATCGAATGAATCACACCTGTGTGATTATTTCAATATTTTGGCACCGTTCAAGCGCCATGATTACAGTCTATGACGATGGACAGATTTTTATCTGCGATCATGGCGTTTGCTGCGTGCGTAGCAAAAATATGGGAAAATAAATTGCACGGTTTGCTATGTTGATGTTAGTGGTAGTGACCATGTCAAAAACTTAATTATAGAAGTTAGTGTTGTACATAACAGTAGTGTTGTAATAACAGTAAGTAGTAATAATAATAATTTATAAAATCAATTTTTAATGGATTTACAAATATGATGAAATGTAAAAGGGACAAACTAATTTTAATAAATAAACAAATATACATTCGGGACAAATTGCACCAATTACCTTGTCCCACACTAGAATATCCTGTACTATGGATACTAGATAACGGATAAACATACATAGATACGAATATTAAATCCATGACTCGGAAACGAACATTTCTGCTCATCACACAGTCGATTGCACCTTGCGGGATACGAACCCGCGACCGTTGATTGACTTCGCAGTTAGGGTCATTAACCACGGAGCCAATCGGTCGTCATTTAAAATATAATTCTATATTATGAAATATTAACAGAGAGAGATGGCGTCTTTTTGTTGTCGGTGGCCATGACCCACTTTGAAGCCATCGCTTAGCTTAGCGAGTATCTCAAAAATAATTTTGCAAAAAAAAAAGAAGAAAATTGATTTAATATTAGAAATGATCTTTTGTAAACTACCACTAAAAATAATACAATATTTACAATTCAAAAATAACAATATTACTATTTCAAAATTAATAATCTAATCTAATAATCTAAATTAATAAATACCAATACAAAAATAAAACATTAGAAAGAGTTTTTTTGAAGTCAGTTAGAGTGTCATAGGCTACATATTTTTTACCCCACTACTGCGAAGCAATGAAAGAATTATGTGTTTAAACTAAAATCTTGGTTCAATTTTGACAACCGAGGCATCAATCGATTATATAACTAATAAGATATCTAATCATCATCAATACATACTTAATATACAACAAAGTCGCTTTCCGCGTCAGTCTCTCTGTCTGTTTGTCCGCTAACTCCTCCTAAACCACGCAACGGATTTTGATAAGATTTTCACCATCAGTTAGATAATTTTACACGGGAGGTTTATACCTAGCTATGCCTGCGGCTTTACCCGCGTGGTTATTTCATTTAAAAGAACCAGACTCCTCCTAAACCACGCAACGGATTTTGATGCGATTTCACTATCAGTTAGATAATTTTTCACTGAATGTTTATATATATAACCAGACCGTAGCGAGAGAGAAGCAGTGAGCGAAGTGAGCCGCCGACCGCGGAGTGATTGTCGAGTGTGCGAGAACTTCACATTTCGTGTTAAACTATTGTGAAGTACACTAGTAGTATAGCTTTTAGTTTACATTTCATTAGGTAATTTGTTGGAAATCACATTTGTCGTAGAACTGTAATCAGATTCTAAGAGCATTAGCAACTCTAAAGTGCTGTATTAAGTGCACATGATAATGAAAATATGATTGCAACAAGTTATGTAATACGACTGCCGATAACCGTTGGGGTAGACGAGGTCTAGAATGGAGACCGCGATTGACAAACCTATATTCCCTGCGGCTAGATGGAGCAACCATAGATAAACCATAGAAGAAGGAGTGACAATATGCGAAAGGTAGCTGGTAGTCATCGGATGAGAAAAGCCGAAAATCGTGCTCAGTGGCACGCCATGGGAGAGGCCTGTGTCAAGCAGTGGAATAAAGCAGGCATGATAATGATTTAAGTTCTACTACTAAAACTAGTGGCTTTGTGAGCTGTAGACCTCGCGAGTCTGTCTTTGCATAGCTTAAAACTGAATAAACGTTCACCGCTCACCTTAAAACAAAAAGCTTGGTCAAGTTAAAACTTGACAGCGCAAAAACGGGTATAAGCTTCTTTTTTTACTAATCGATGAGGTAAATAGGTACTCGCCTGATAGTAATAACGTGATGGTTACAATTACAGAACATAACGAATAAGCGCTCAGTACCACTCAGAACTTGGAATGAAAATAATTGCTCTTCACTGCACTGCGCTCGTCACCATGCGATATTAGCTTACATACCCAGTCATTTAGCTGGAAACATTGCCTATCAAAACGAAGCTTGGCTTTTGGTTGTTTAATATCTGGCAAAAGTGAATAAATTCCCCTCGTGGTAAAGCTAGGCTTGCTACTGTAACAAAAAAATAATGGAATGAGTATTAATTGTACGTGGTATTATTGAATCATTAGTTTTTATAGGTACATGATTATATTTTCTGGGTTTAAATTCATGCAAAATGAAAATGTACGATATTATGCAATGTCCTGGAATCTCCTCACGGGCCTAGTCGCAAGCTCGCAAGCAGGGTAAACTACAGAGTCATTACTGCCTGCGCAGTTCCGAAAACTATAAACAGCCAAAAGCTAATAAAACCTAGGAAAACTTGCGTTATTATTTCTACAAAAAGAGCTCAGATATTAGTGGCTATCAATGATTAAATCTCTACGGAAAATATATTGAGTTCTACAGGATGAATAGAAACTTTCAATTAATCATAAATTCTAAAGTAAACATTAGAAACATTAGTATATTCCCCATTTGCGTATCATTTGTTTTGGATTTCCGATAATTCAGCACTGTTGCAAGCTCCATGATCAAGGATAATGCAGTTGGGTGTTATTTTCCTACGAGCAGACAAAACGATGTACCTACCATCGTACTCGTTTGCTCGAGGGCTCGTTTTTTGTTATTGTTAACGTTACCACTTTTCACAATATCACTTCCAACTTGATTTAGGGTGCGCCCAAAGTGGGTAAGCTAAGGCTAAAACAGGTAGGGCGTCTGGGAAAAGCGAGTAGTGATTAAACATTATGAGATCACATCAAATTTCTAAACAAATGTCACAGTAATATGAACCAATGCCACGCCACTATAAGAGGTGCAAGCCTCATGAGCCCACAATCTACAATCATCACACCTTGTCCAATCTTCTGTAGGTCTCTGTCGCTGTAAAGCTTGCTGCACACCAAGCACCTGCACTTGGCATTTGCATTACCTCTTGGGCCGCGTTTGAGCTTTTTCTCTTTTTTCCTTCCGTTTTGTACCCTTTTTTGCTTCTTTCTTCTGGTGGGAGGTTGTTCAAAACGGATACCCACTTTACCCGTACCGGTTTTGCCCAAAGGCATGTTTCATTTTCGTCACACAATAACATGAAAATCGAAAGCGCAAAACACTAAACAACTTCAGAAATAATAGGCCCAACTATAACAAAATGGTTACGAAAAATAAGTAAGAACATATTATGAGCCATCCATCCACACGCATATTTTCTCACTATCCATAAAGGCGGGAAAATTCTAATCCTTACCTGCTTCAGTCGGGGTACCCGCTTTGGGCGTACCTCCCCTATATCTCGACAAACGAAACTCACAGTATCCGCATATAAATAAATAAATTACATAGGTAGCCGTACCACTGGATTCCAGGACTACCCAATTGGAAATCTTCATCGCGATTGAAATTACTGTTTTCAGTTAAATTACTAGGTTCCACACAAGAGGTTCAACCGGTTTGTCTGCTCGTAGAAAAATAAAACCCACCCTAGTATATTTAAAAACAAATACGGATTTCACACCGTCAAATTGAAAGTGAACCACCCGAGATATGTCAATCCGCTCGTACGCATAAGCCTCACGCACTTACACTATGGTATGCTGTTCGCCCACCACATCGCAGCAAGATCTCGTCCGTGATATATATTTATTTACGCTAAGCAGGCATTAATTGCTAAAATCATAAATATATTTGGAAGGCGTTATCTTTCAGACACGAAGTTAATCAATATTAGCCGTGTTTGGTTGGCCAGTTCAAAATACTATCAATAGATGGCGTTACCGTCCCTATAAGACGGGTTCAGAAGTTAGCGAAAAAAATTGGATGGATAGGTCACGGTAGCTGAATAGATTAGAGGCATGTGCCGCGCAGAGGCATGGATGTATGCCAGTTCGAATCTCGTCCGTGATCCAAATTTTTCCATTAGAAAATTATCATATATACATAATGTTGGTGACTTTGTCAGTTTAAAAATTTCTGTGTAATAATTAATATTGTGGTTGGATCTGATTTTAGTTTATTAAGAACTTTCTGTATGTGCATGTGAATGAAGTAAAGTACTTCAAAAAGAGAGCAGCTACAAAATAATGTATCCATTCTGAAAAGCTTAATAATGTGTCCAAAGCTACAATATTAAGCACTAAGATCAAGAGATGGAATCAGCAAGATCCTTCACAGAGGGCTATAAATATTTTAGTTTTTCAATTATAATTAACTTAATTTTTCTCTGTCCTTTCGTTGCGAGCATCATGTACATCAAGGCATACGTGCTAAAGTATCTGTCAACAGAAAACGCCATCTCGCTGTCTCAATATTATATTTAGCGGTTGGACCCCACTTGACCTTTCTTCCTTAGACCACTTATATGTACTCAAGGGTCGGCTTATTTAAGTTGGAATCGAGGCG